>WBMW01005910.1:598619-723283 GCA_013396635.1 Penelope pileata
CCCTCTCTGTAGAGCTCCTCTCCAGCAGGTCATCCCCCAGGCTGTACTGGTGCATGCGGTTATTCCTCCCCAGGTGCAAGACTCTACACTTGCTTTTGTTGAACCTCATCAGGTTCCTCCCTGCCCAACTCTCCAGCCTGTCCAGGTCTTGCTGAATGGCAGCACAGCCTTCTGGCGTGTCAGCCACTCCTCCCAGTTTTGTGTCATCAGCAAACTTGCTGAGGGTGGACACTATCCCCTCATCAAGGTCGTTGATGAAGATATTGAACAAGACCAGACCCAGCACCGACCCCTGGGGAACACTGCTAGTTACAGGCCTAACACCGCTAGTTACGGGCCTGACACTGCTAGTTACAGGCCTTATCCAACCAGGTAGATACCGGGTAGATATCACCAACGTGACAGCCAGCATCGCTGGAGAGTCCCCCATTCCTCATACTGGAATAAAATTTCCTGTTTACTCTTTTGTCAAGGAATAGAAGTTATATAGAAGTATTTATGAAAAGAAATTTTTGTTTTGGAGTGGAATTTCCATCTTTGTAGTACATTATATTAGCCATGACATAAGTCGGGGCCTTAATCCAACACCTAGTATGAAGCTAGCAGTTCAGATAAATAGAAGTAATACTTTGAAAAAATGACAAAAATGTGATATTATGGTCTAGAACAATTTTTTCAAGTCCAAAAATATTTCCATCCAAAATCACCATGAGAATTTAAAGATATGAGTAAACATTTGTGAGCTGAAAATACGATCTTATAAACTTAACCCAGTGGAAACAGCAAAATTAATTCTGAACATACTAGCCTTTGTATACCACTGTACAGATCAGCTTCAGTAGATAGACGCATGACAATATATTTAAAAAGAATTATTTTCAAAAATATTTGAGCAATATACTTCAACAGTCTCAAATTCTGATTACTAGTCTTAAATAAAATGAGTATTAAAATCGATCCTTTCCTGTGAAAATGCTTAGTCAAGAATGATCATTGAATGAGCAAAAGCGATGATTTAAATTGCACTCCAAACTCCTGATTTTGTATTTGAAATTGTCTCCTATTAATCTGATTTCTGAGCAATGACAATATTGTATGAGAGTTAGGCTTTATGATTCTACTTTATTAAGGTGATATCTACTACAGAGTGATGACACAGCATTTACTAGACAGGTTTTTCTGCAAACAGAAAGAAAAATGATGAAAAAGACCAAGTCCATAGTTCCAGCTGTTTTAATGGTGCCACACTAGAAGCGTGCAATAAGCCAGATGCTGAAGCACAGTGCCCTTGGTACAGCTGGTGCAATAGCAGTGCTGTGAGGGCACGCTGGGATGTCACCAGGGTGTTGTCTGCAACTCTGTGCAACACATCCTTGTTAACTGTCTGTACAGGGACAGCATTGAGGGTTCTCAGAGTTGTACCAATGCTATTGTGCTGCATTGTATCAGGATCTTAAAATATTATTTCCCTCTTTTATGGATTTGTCAGGTTCTCAGCCAAGCAGAATCCCTCTGTGGACACAGAAGATCTCTCCGTTCCTGTGAATACCTACTACATTCCCAGGCCTTCAGCCTGGGCAAGCACACTATAGAAGCTCCATGTTCCCTGTGGTGGCAGGCGGGGATTGTTTCCCCCCCATGCACACACTTTGTGTGAAATTCCCCAAACAATAATCTCAGGCTCACCAAATGTGACATTTATTTATTATAAATGAAAAAGCTAAAATCAAAACAGTTTGCATTTTTTATCTGCTCCTACATCTGGTCAGAGTTAAGTGAGGAAGGTATGCTGCATTTAGCTACAGTCTATAAAAATACCTTGCATTTTAATAAATTTTCCTTTGGCATCTCTTTGGTCGTTTTCCAATGGTGCAGAGCATGGGCTAAGCCAGATATAATGTCACAGAAAATATGAAGAAATACTTGTGGATTTTTTCTTACCTTTTGTCGTTTTTATACCTGAACACTGATAAATAGTCATATTCACAAGTGAGCACGCTCTTCTGTTCTGAAGAAGACATATGCTTCTGCAGAGCCTTTTATCTCTTTTTCTTCTCCTTCCTTCCCAGAAAAAAAGAATTAGAAAATCCAGATCCCGGAGCAGGAGTAAAACAAGACAGATGTATTTTTCCCTTGTACATTTTCCCAGCTGACTCCTTGAGAATTTTTTGTTCTAATGTAACTACCAGCATTGACTTGAAGAGTTGTTAATTGCTTTGAACGAACCGTGTAGTGGGAAACATTTAATATCTAGAAGTATTTGTAAAACTTCATTTTTAACTGGTATACATCCCAAGGTTACTTTCGCTTACTTAAGGAAATGTTACAGACTATGTCACTGCAAGCACTCAACAGAGAATTAACTTGTATTTTATGTTTGCAGTATGATTCAGTTCATGTGCTTTCAGTCCTGGCTGCACTTGGGGTGTCGTACTCAGCCAAGGAGGGGTTGACTTATAAGAAAAAACAGTAAAAGCTTTTGCCATTTACTTAGTTACCCCATCAAGATGGTGCTGAAAGGGGCAGGTGAAGGGTAGCCTTCTCTTCCCTTGTGAATAATATGATTTACTTATTTTTAAAACAGAGTGCATCCCTTCAGGCCTCTACTAGATGAATGTTGATCATATCTCTTGTTACATGGGATGCCCCTTCTTTTCCATCACATCTTTAAGTGGTCTTTGTGAAGCTCCTTTACTTTGTATTGCGTTTCTTCTGACCTCCCATTCCAAAACATTCCTAGCCCTGCAATAATAATAATGATAAAAAACCTAGCTGACATGTAAAAACAGTAAAGCTGTTCTTTTCGATGGTGTTCAAGAACATACCTGTGAAAATCTCAGCCTAAAGAGTGTGATTCTGTTACAAATACAGGTTCTCTGTAAACAAGAAAATAAAAAATAACAAGAACATAGAGGAGACACTTATGGAAGCAAAAGAAAAAGGGAGTCAGGCCTCTGCTCAGCTGCTGCTCTCTGAAGCCTGGCAGAAGAGCTGGAAAGGCCAACAATGTTTCCCAGGATGTGTCACAGATGATGTGAGCTAGTTAATTACATGTGTGAAGAGGAGGAAAAAGAGAAAGAAGGAGGCTAATACATATCAAGGACAAAATGCAGAGGAAACATTCTCTATCAGAGTATGTCTCCAAGATTTGATGAGTGATTTATCTGGCTTAGCAAATTTTTAAAAGCATCGCACATCAAAGGCTTCAGCCACACTTCAAGAGAGAAACTGCCAAAATGCCATACAGCACTGAGATATCAGTTTTAAAGCACATAGATAAGTAAAATCTTGTTTTTCTGTTGTTCTGAGCGGATACGTCAATTTTGGCGTCTCCTTCAGCATCTATTATTGGTGCTGCTCCCACGGCATATGTGTGTTTGCAGAGAAAGCTTGTCCAAAATTTGCAACACTGAGATCGCTAGCTCTCTGCCTATCAGTCTGGACAGCCGCGAAGTCAGAGCCAAACTCACGCTTACTGCTTGCCCTGCCCAAGCAGCTGTCGATGTACTCTGTGTGAGCGGGGATTCCAAATGATCAGTACTCATATGAAATCTCTTTTGGCTGCTCATCAGCTTTTTGCAGAAGGCTTCCCAGAGGTCCCATTAAACCCATCAGGTAAAAGGCTCAGTGAAAACATATAACATGGGGAAAGCCGTGCCACCAGGAGGCATCCAGAATCATTATAAACAGTTTTTGCTCCTGCAAAAGGACACACATCTTTCATCACAATATGATCCAAGTTTTGATAGTTTTGGAACCTTTGCGATCTATTTGCCGCTATAGGTGTAAACCTAGGGTAAATCCAATAAAGCTAGGGATGTTCCAGTGCCATGAGATACATGACATAGGATAACAAGATCAAATATTTGCTTCTTGCAGATCCCCACCAATTGAAAGGAAGAGAGTAATTCTTTTTTCACTTTTTATTTCGTGTTGGAATGGTCTAAATAGTTTCTTACAATGTAAAGTTTAAAGTACTTCCACTTGCAAGTCTGGGCACTCTCTCCCTCCCTTCCTCTCTCTCTCGCCTTTCTGCTCCCTCACATTCTGATTGTGTTGCTTTTCGCTGTGGTTTCTGAGCACGTTCCAGAGAAATTCAACACAGAAGAGTGAAGTTCTTGTAGACACTATAGTCTCTGTCTTTTCTAATTTACTTGATGATAAAATATTCTTCCTGGGAGAAAGGTTCTGTTTGTTGTAAGGGCTGTGGATTATATGTATGAAAGTTCTCTACACATGAAATATTTTGTAAATGACTTCAATTCCTTCTCAGGTTTGTCATCGGCCCAAGATGGATTATTTTCAGTCTTGGTCAGTTACCTTCCTCTCTGTATAGTCAATACCTTGAGAAATTGCAGGGCAGAAGAGGTGAGTTAGAAGAACAAGGGACAGGAACAAGGAAAACAGGTGGAGAAGATGGGCTTCAAGGCTGAAACCAGCATTCCTTGAGCTGGCCTTAGGAAATCACGTGGGAATGATCAACCCCAAATGCACACAATATTGAAAATAAATCTAAAGTTGGTAAATACAAAGTCTGTTTCTGGCATGAAGGTCCTGAGTCTAAGCTCCTGGTGTTCTGGGACAGTATTTGGGAAAGCGTCACAACCTGTTTGTGTCACTTTTCTACCCTTCTTCAAGTATATGCTATTGTAGGCAGGACACTGTCACTAGATCCTAACCTGATAACAACAGTTTTTTGCATTCATAATATATATATTTTTTCCAGCTCAGCTTGAATTACTTGTAGGCAGGCACAGCATTGTTGGGAGCTTGCAGGGCGAATGAGTTACTGGGTGGTGGGAGTTATTCGTTATGCCGATACAAAACCTTTGCCATATCAGTACAAGTAATGCAAGAGACCTGATACTTAACATGGCCTTGACAAATGACAAAGAGGATCTTAAAGTAAGGCATAATTTAATACAGAGTAATGCAAAGTAATGTATTTAGTAGGAAAGATGAGTTGTACAAATAAAGCACAGGAAATTGGCCAGAGACTTGTTCTGCAGAAAAGAGTAGGGGGTCCGTAGTTGCTGAGGAAAACACAGTCATAATACCAGCATGAAAAGTGCAGCCCAGCCAGGCAGGCTGGTCATGCATCCATCTGCACATGGATCCAGACAGATCCTTCTGGGTCCTTTCCCCAGTGCAGCAGCCTTCAGCAACAGACGGTATAACATTTTCCTATGGGCTTAAACTGCTGCTGCTGAAAATGCTGAGTGTTTAATACACACAGATTGGCCATACAGATTAAAAAAACTTCTCCATTAGATTTTTAAGATGGCAAACACCCCCTGAGAACAGTTTATGCACCACTAATCCTACCCTTCTGCAAAACACTATCCCTTCCAAATACTGCTCTCTGATTACCTGGCTATGATGGGGAAATCTGTTTCTCCAGACTCTCATTAGCCAGCTCTCATAGTATAAATAGCTACTGCATACAATACATCATCCTATAACAAATCAATAATTTAATTCTTAGTTAATTCTTTGGCTCAATATATACTTTAATTTTCTTATTTTTAGGATTATTCATATTTACATTTTTGGCTTTTTGAGTTCATTAGCATAACTTGACTTCATGCAAGACATCAGCTGTGAAGCTCAAGGTTTGTAAAGGTGATAGCAAATAAATACAGAAACACTGCAGCACTTCAAACTGTTTCCTCTGCAATGAAGAATCACCTGTGGATCCTTGTCCTCATGATTCAGACAAAGGAATAGGAGGATGTGTGGAGGACACACTGTATGTGAAAGGATGATTGAGACACGGGCCATTTCTGCATCACCCTCACTTTATGGACATCCTCTTCAACTCTTTTTTTACTTATTGTGTCTTCATGTGGCGGGGGGGTAGAAGCAGGTTTAGTTACTGAGGGTTTCCTCCAAGTCTGTCATTTAAGATGATCTGAGACTGCAACCTGAAGCCTGGAAACTGCCTGGGTGATTCCAGGTCCCATAGGTAAAAGTCTTGTGATTCAAATCCTGAATGCCTTAACGGTAGAAAAGAGAAAGAGCTAGGGAAAAGGGAAAACCAAAGCGGCAAAGTCTATACTTAATAAGCCAGCTCTGCCTCCAGTGGTCTTTGTAGTGGCTCTTGCCTTGTGTTCCCTCATACAGCAGCTGGAGCTTCATGCTGTTATTTAGGTCACTGCTTTACTTTGCCTGTGTTTGTACCAGTGTATATAACCTATAATGAATATCTACTTCTTGTGTGCCACAGGACAGCATGTGCAGTACACTAAGTACTCAGTGTGCTGAGTTAGGATATATGAGCTTTCCGTCAAAGACCATCAGCTTGATCAGTGCCACGAGGCGGGGAATTCATCTGGAGCAGATACCTACCACTGGTCCACCTCATTTGGAGAGGAACCTCCCACAGGACCTCAGAGCTGACAGTTGAAATCAGAGATAGCTCCAGGCTGGGGAAAGAAATCTCACCAAAACTTTATCACAGGTTCTATTATGGAAAACCGCGTGTTAAATTATCGACTTTGACTAAAAAAAAGACCTTACAATGAATTTCCATCTAGGCACTAGTTTTTCTTTCTATTTTTGTCCAGAGTGTAACTATGGGAACATCAGGAGGAAAGAAAAACAAACACAGAAACAACCACCTTTATTATTTCATTTATGTTGGGCTTAATCCCATAAAAAAGAGCAAGTTATGCTGTTTCTGTTACATCACTTTACAGCACGCAATTTTTTAAACAGGTCTTAAAAGACCATTTACAGTATGGTTTGGCACTGCCTGCCTCCAAATTTCCATTACAGGAGCACTGTGGAGCGGTGCTCTAATACAGCCTGAAAATTCCCTTAAGTGATGAAACTGGATGACAGGAGAACAGCCACATGGGAAGAATTGGGGAACTCTGTATTTCTTTTATCACCGTGTTAAAAATAGATATTTAGGACTTAGAATCCTTTGCCATTTACCTTTATAACTTCAAGAGAATGAATTACTGTTCATGTTGCTTGTACACAGGTAAGAGATTCTTGATCTCGTATACCTAGAGACAGCCTGAAATATCCTTAGTACAGGCTTTTTGGCTTTGATTTGCAGTTTGAGCTTTAGTTGCAACTGAGATATATGTTTAGAATGGTTGGTTTGGATAGAGCCTATCATGCTGGTCTTCTGAGTAGGAAGACCTCCATTTTGGCTGCAAGTTGCCTGTGCCTGGTTTGCAGCTCAGTGGGATAAGGTGATGTCTCAGACCTACCAATGTGAAGATACAGACCTAAAGACAGCAACAGGACAGGAGCAAAGCAAAGCAAATGAGATTTGCTTGGTGCCGGAGGAAAGTGAAAGTCAGAGATGAGGGGACCAGGAGAACTGATTTGTTAAGCACAGGGAAAGCAGAAGCCTACGTGCCATATTCACTCGTTGGAAAACGAGACAGGCACTGCAGTAATGAGTTGTTTCTCAGCAAAATGAGGGCTACATGTCACTAGGCATGCACTGAATATTAATACTGTGAACTGAGACCTCTGGCATTTTGAAGTGATGAAATTGGGCCCAAACTTATCAGCTATGTGAGATTCGTAAATGGCATCTCCTTCTGCAGGGACAATTTAACCGTGCTGCCAATGAGAGAGGTGTTTTGTGAATCTGGGGAACTTATCATCAATTGCAGTTGCTACTGCTGCCAGACTGGGTCTGAAGAAGAAATGAGAATCTGCATGTCTTAGGCCACCACTGCAAAGTCAGAGTCCTGTCGCATTTGTCCCAAAGTGAGCAACATTTGCTTCTGTTTATGGAGGCAGAAAGCACGATGCCAGTCCTCCAGCTTACTGAGTTGTGCACAGCTCACATTACTGAAATGCAGTCAGACCATCATCCATCCTAAAACTCATCTCATATTTCACATTTATAGAGCCTCCTGTGTTGTTTTGGTGGTTTAAACTCAGTCCACCAAATTGTGAAATTCCCGAAGTAGCAGAAACTGGAAGTTTCTGAGTCAAGGGATTCCCCAAATGGGGACTAATCCATTGGTGAAGGTGCCTGGCTGATGATTCTCATCAATGGAAGCCAGAGGATCTGAAGACAAGGTGTTTCAGTGTTTCTCACAGCAAAACACTCATGCAAAACACTCCTGGAAAAGACAGAAGTGGAATCTTTCACACCTTAAACAAACACACCTGACTTCAAAGAGTTTTTGACCTGCAGGCAGTCATCAGAAAAAGGAGGAAAACGTTCCCATTTATCATCAGCATCCCGCAGGAGCCTAGCTGCCATTTTCCATGACAATGTCTGGAGCCTGGACACTCTGCATCTCCCCAGCCGAGTGCTGAAATGAATTACAGTCCTTTCATATTGTTGCTCTGGATGTTCTCTGCATACAGATTGTGCAAATTCCTTGGCTTTCACTTGTATCCTGAGTAATGGCCTGCTCTTGAATCTTGTTAATAAATCAGAGATGACACTCGTTCAATTGAACATTGTGCACAGTGGGATTGCCAACATGCAGGAACAAAAACACCCTATCACAACTCTCTAGAGATGAAATGCAGTCAAAGAAACCTAGGACGTGGTTGGATATACAGATCTTCTCCTGGGAAGATGAAATGAACAGCCTGGTTCTGGCTTTTTGGTTAGTGACATATCTTGTTGGCTCACCAGCAGAAGGGCCATGAGTACCAAGCTATGAAGTAGATTGCTGTGATTCTCTGATTCAGTCGTAGTTTAATTGGGGGGATTTTAGAAATCATTTTCTTTTGTGTGCGTTGTGAAATGGAGTACATTCCCATTCCAAAATAATGTAATGGTGAGGTGTTGGAAGCAGAAGGTTATCCATAGCGATATTTCCAAATTCACAGCTGCTTGGGGCTGTCACATTTTACAGCAATACCCAGAAAATCAAGTTAAAGACAAAATAAATCTTCCTTCCCTTTTTATACTTAATTCTGCAGCATCTGCACTCAAGAGAAAATACTGGGTCCGAAGTTCCTGTACTGTTCCTCCTGCTACAAAAGAAACAAAATTTAGTAACTCTGAAAGGTTTTTGGGCAATGATATGGTAAAATGCTGCTGGCAGGAGTCTGATCCTCAATTGCCAGATCATTTTTCTGCAGGAGCTTCTTCTTTCAAGGTGGAAGCTCTTCAGTTTCTCTCTGCAGGCTGTTCCATCTCCTACAAACCTACAGCTGAGCTACATTTTTCTGCTTTTTGAGCCCCTGGAATTTCCACAGGAATTAATGAGTGAGCAGCGCAAAACACAACACTTAAAGCATTAGCAAGGATATGGGTTTTTTTTTTTAAATATGAGAAGAAGAGTGATGCTATAACATTACCTAGGGTCTGGCCCAAAACCCAAAGAAATCAGGCAAGAAAATTGCATAGTCATATTACTTATCTTGCTGACGAACAGAAACATCTGTGTTTGGATACAGCTAACAAATTCAGGGAAATAACAGTCCCACTGATTTGTGGATCAGGTTTCCATTTGGTACATTCTCCTAGACTGAAAATTGATAATGGCTTTTAAAACTAAAGCAACGAAGGAAGAGATTTTCATCAGATTCTGTCTCATTTTGGCAATGGAATAGGTGAAACCTGTGTAACAGAATCCTGACTCCCATCATCACCTTCACAGAAGTGGACTTTAGTTTTGCCCTGATATGAAGCAAGCAAGAGAGCCATCTATGAACAATTTTCAAAACAATATCCACATGTGAAGAACAACTCTTTTCAAACAACATCAAACAGGAGTAATAAGGGCAAATATTTCAGCTAAAACAGCATTTTTCTTAACTGAAAATAAGATAGAGTTGGCTACATTTTTCTTCTCCTTGTTTCTTCTCATTAAGCTAGAATTTGCCGAGAAGCTGTTTAAAACCTTAGTGATCTGTACATTTTAAACACACGTTCAATATTGAAAAATATATTGATATACGTATTAAAATGAATACAGTGTGTATATATATACATTTGTTAAAAATTTTTTTACTCAAGAAATGGGTCATCTTTTTATTTGAATAAATTTATTCTGTCTGTAAGTAGGTGAGAATTGCCAATTGGAACTCAATCTTTATTGGACTCATACATTAAATTAAAAATCAAATTCTACAGATTTTTAATTTAAACATTAAAAATTTGTGGAAGAGTTCCAGCAGGAAATAGAAACATTCTATTAACTGAAAAAATAATGTTTCTTTTTTCTTTTTTCCTTTTTTTTAGAAGATTATGGGGTATTACATCTTATTTCTCACTTCTCAAGTAAAATCCAAACTTGATACTAAGTACTTTCCATGAGAAAGCACAGGAAAATTCTGGTGCATGTTCAGTGATTTAAGTGGTTGGTTTAAGTGCAATGCTTTTCAACTCAAGGTTTCATTGAACAGGTGCTTCGAAGTGTGCCAGACTCAGTTCTTGCCTATTTTGAAAAACCTCTCATAACTTCTTTTCATCAAATTTCCTTTCTGAACTGCATTAAATGCCTCCTCAGGACCCTACCGGAGGGAGGGTGGCTCCTGCCAGAGTGACTTTCATTTCCCGTACAGATGTGAGGCAGGTTGTGTAAGACAGAGTTTCAAATGGCAGCTCCATTTCTCAGCCTTTTTTGAGGGTTCTGTTTTTTTACTTTTTATTTTTACTTTCGATGGGAAGGATTTTGAATATTTTCTCTGAGCAGACTGATTCACTATAAAAATCAGTTTTCATTTCATATCTCTTTAGCCAAGGCACTTGCTGAAATACTTAGTTGAAGTTGGTAAACTTCCATAAAATATTTCTGCTTTGACAAAAGATGATGTATCGATGCATACAAGTTAGATCCAGCTGTTCCAGCTGCAGCTTTTAATTCCAGCCACTGGAAAGAACAGTCCTCAGAATTCAGCTGCTGTAGAAGGATGAATAAAGAGAAGAAATTGCTCAGATAATGGATCTCTTAGCTAAAGCAATTAACACCTCGACCTGTCTCCAGAAATGGACAGCAGAATGAGCTACATGCTGTTAAAACAATAATCAGAGGAGAAGGTGTTTCAGTCTTTTCTGCTGTAAGGTTACGTTCAAGCAACTTCTGGTAGAACAAGCGCCAGTAATTCTTAGAATCACAGAACAGTTTAGGTTGGAAGGGACCTTAAAGCCCACCCAGCCTCAACCCCCTCCCATGGGCAGGGCTGCCACCCACCAGATCAGGCTGCCCAGGGCCCCTCCAACCTGGCCTTGAGCACCTCTCGGGATGGGGCATCCACAGCTCTCTGCGCTGCTGTGCCAGGGCCACGCCACCCTCTGAGTGAAGAATTTCCTCCTAACATCTATCTAAATCTCCCTTCTTTTAGTTAAAATCATTCCCTCTTGTTCTGTTGCTATCAGACCATGCAAAAACTCAGTCTCCACCCTTTTCACAAGTTTCACTTAAGTACTGGAAGGCTGCAGTGAAGTCACCCTGGAGCTTTCTCATCTCCAAGCCCCCTCAACCCTTCTTCACGGGAGAGGTGCTGCAGCCCTCTGATCATCTTTGTGACCTCCTCCGGGCCACTCCAACAGCTCTGCATCCTTCTTGTGCTGGGGGCCCCAGGCTTGGACTCAGTACTCTAAATGGGGCCTCATGAGGGCAGAGCAGAGGGGAACAATCACCTCGCTCTCCTTCTGCCACTCTTCTGATGCGGTCAAGAATATAGCACACACTGCTGGCTCATATTCAGCTTTTCATCTATCAGGACCCCCAGGTCCTTTCCACGGGGCTGCTCTCAAGGAATTCTTCTCCCATTTTGTACACATATCTGCGATTGCCCCAACCCAAGTACAACACCTTGCACTTGGCCTTGTTAAACCTCATTAGGTTTACATGGGCCCACTTCTCAAGCCTGTCCAGATCCCTCTGGATGGCATCCCTTCCTTCTTTTTTGTCAACTGCACCACTCAGCTAGGTGTCATCAGCAAACTTGCAGAGGGTACACTTGATCCCACTGTCTAGCTGCTTGATAAAGGTGTTGAAGAGCACCAGTCTGAAAATGAATGCCTGGGAAACACCACTCCTGACCAGCCTCCACCTGGACATAGTGCCATTCACCACAACCCTCTGGCTGCAACCATCCAACCAATTCTTTATCCACTGAATAGTCCACCATTCAAATCCATATCTGTCCAACTTAGAGATAAGATGTGGTGTGGGACCATGTCAAAGGACTTGCAGAAGTCCAGGATGAATGTGACAACCAGGGTGACTCCTCTAAGCTGTTGGCTGGCAAAGGTCAGAAAAGGTGCTGCATTTAGCAATCAGTGTGGCTCCCTGATACCACCTCTCTATAAGCAGTTTTCCTATGGAAGGCTGAGAAACAGCTTCAGACCTTACTTCTGAATGCTTCTGTCCTTCCACTCAGTACTATTTGAAATGATCTTGCTTTTTCTTCAAAATCCAATTTCTCAGGCTCAGGACATGGCTTGGGAAAGTGAGATGCTCTCCTTGGGGCTGGACTGGATGAAATGCAGAGGTGCAAGTACTGAGTGAAGTTAATAGTGAATCCCAGTGACTTGCAATATCCCATTTTTGTCCCTTTTCCAACCTACTCCAATTAGCAGTTGTCTGCACGGAGAGGATGTGTGGATCATGACTTCTTCACACTTTGTCCTGTCCTTCATTTTCTTCTCCTTGCAGGTGTGCCCTGTGACCACTGCTCTCAGAACATGGTGCACCTTGTGGCTGCATGGGAAGACCTCTGACATCCCATAACAATCCTGCATAGTCTCAAAGCACACTTCCAGGCACCACACACAGAGTCCCACCTCCCTGCAGGCAGTGAGCTCCTCACTCTGCAGGGATACCTGGGGACACCTCCCTGCGACATGCTGGGGTGCCACCTGCGTCCCATGGGGATGACCATCTTCCAGTGACAGCCCTGGGAGCATCCTGCACAGGGTTTTCTTTTCTGTCAGAGTCCCCCTGCTGCTGCTGTGCCTTCACATTCCCTGCTGGTCCGGGTGATGATGAAAGGCCCTGAAACCCTACGCTGGTCTCAGGCACTTGGCATCATGCCAGGTGGAGAAGCTGATCTGGAGCATGCCCTGAGCACTTGGACAGACAGTATCTGTAAGCCCATGAGTGGAAATTCCGCCTTCAGCTAAATAACACATAATTATTTCTTTTCTCTCTCTCTTTTTTCCCCTGCTAATCGATTATATTACATAAAGTGCACGCATCTAGATGGGTTTCAGAGTGAAACTGATATTTTTAGGAGAATGGGGAATACAAGGCCTGTTTTCCTTAAAGTGATTCCATATTGTAAATATCCATGAATGGAAATTATTTTGCAAGTCCTTTTTCATATTTCTTAAATCCCTCAAAGTCAACGATGTATTTATAGCTACAAAGTGTGGCTTGCTGGCAGTATTAATTGGATTGAAATGAAGCCTACTTTCCTTCCATCTAGGAAGGGTGATTTACTGCTGTGTAATACTCAGTGCTTGGCCTGAACAACAGTCATCTCAGGGACATCATTCCCATCGTGTGATGGGTGGGTTCACCTTCCCAAAGCCAAGTGGAGGGATGGGAGATCAGCATGGGTCTGCCTTTCAGACATTGCCATGGCACAGCGGGAAGGAAGTACTTAATGCCTGAAAGGACTTTGTGTTCTGCACTGGGGAATCTGAAAAAAAAAAGTACAGCTTGGAGGCTTTTCAGAAGACTCTCCCCAAACTGATGTTGCACTGCCTCCTTGATCAGACAGGGCAATTATTTTGTCCCACATCACAGAATCACAGAATCACAGAATTGCAGGGGTTGGAAGGGACCTCGAGAGATCATCGAGTCCAACCCCCCTGCCAGAGCAGGTTCCCTACAGCAGGTTGCACAGGTAGGCGTCCAGGCAGGTCCTGAATATCTCCAGGGAAGGAGACTCCACAACCTACCTGGGCAGCCTGTTCCAGTGCTCTGTCACTCGCACTGTGAAGAAGTTCTTCCGCATGTTGGTGCAGAACCACTGCTTCTTCCTCTTGTTTAGCCTGCAGAGCCCAACCTTCATTCATCTCTGTTAGGAATGTAGTGCCAATGTATGTGTTTCCATCTTCATGGCTTTTGGGAGATTTGGATTTTGATCCAAATCAGGAGAGGTGAGAAAACTTGTTTTCTCAGCACCTCGGCACATTTCGAACTCCTGCTGCAAAGCATGAGAACATGACTGCAATATTTGGGTATAACTATGGGTGCATTGCACCAGTTATAAGTGTGGGTGCAATGCAGCACCCATACATGTGTGCTGCATTGAGGCCTGTGCTCAGCCCAGAGCTCTGGTGTGAACACATGTTGAAAGGAATTCCCTAGTACAAGAGAAAGGTCTGTTTTGCACTACATGGCATTATTATCAATCATTTCTTTTTATGCCAGTATAAATCACCTATGGATTCATAACGGTGTAACAAAGAGAAGAACTGCCTCCCAGTAACTTTGCAGTGAGAAGTAATGTTTTCCACAGCTTCTACTGAAAGCGGGTGGAGTTTCTCACATCTTAAAACTCTGGCTGAAATCCGAATGAGATCCAAATTCTGCCAGCAGGATTTACCCTCCCTGGGAGGACAGCAGAGCACAATTCCTTTCGGTGACGCTTACTGTGGCACCTCCCAAATCACTGTCAGAAATCAGTGGCACTAATGCCTTTACAAGTCACATCATAGATGTAAAACCTGACATTGCTGTTTCACACCTTTCCATCCTGGCCTATTTTTCCTATTTTTTTTTACAGATCTGGAAAAGAAGCATATATTTTATTTCCCATCTGTATACTTGTGCATAAAAAGGGAACCAAAGAAAAAGTTTACCGTTTTGAGATGCTTTACTTGAAGTATACAGTACCAAAACAATTGCATCATTGTGGGATTTTGTGCTGTCCTTAAAAAAGTCCATGTAAGTTACAAGTGAGGGCCGGAGATTTTTCTCTTATTTCCTAGGCTGATTGCAGCTGCTTCAAAGTAAACAGTGCCTCAGAATTTCCTAGTCCTGCTCCCATGTTTTCCACTGGTGCTGTTGATCTTGGATACACAGAGATAACAGTAGAAGTTAGAGAGAAGTTTTCAAGAGCATTCAGTGAAGACCTAGATTTGTGTCTCTGGAAAGCAAGCACTTTGTCATTTGCTGTAACGTCACTGTTGAGTGCACCTGAAAATCTCACTTGAAAACGCTCATGTCCAATTCTGTCCTCACTATCTCCAGCAACTGCAGACAGTGCCGGACACCAGAGCGGGACAAGTGCCCAACAAACAGTTCTTGCCATTGCTGTTTTAAGCCTCGAGCATCCTACATGTGCATCATATAATGCTGCTTCCCAGCCTGCTGCAGAATATTCAGTAAGGGAACGAAAATAGCCGTGAAAATGATCCAATGAAAATATAGCAGGCACTGCCCATAGAACTGCTATAACTCAGAAAGTGTGCGAGACATTAAGCTCTCAATAGCTTGTGTCTGAACTTAAATAGCTCTCATTCCCACATGGAAACTTCTTGTACATAATTTTAAAGACTTTCTTTCACCAACCAAGAAAAACAGTGCTACATTAAGCTGGAGTGTTAGGCAATGGCTCCACAAGGTTCAGACGCAGAGAGATGAAAAATGCAGAAACAGAAGGTAGTTCTCACTGTAACTTAGAGGTATTGGGTGGTGTGATGTTATATTTCCATCTTAATTCTGCAGGAGTGTGTTTTTGTTTGGCGTTGGGGTAGCTCTCTCCTCAGCAAAAGTCAGGGAGCATTTTGCAGAAGGCTCTTTGCACCACTGCAACCATGACTGCCATTCTGTGTTTTTCTTCTTGGCCATTGCTTTGAATGGGGTTTTGTTTACATTAATGACTCAGAATGGCTTTTTTTTATTTGCAGACAACAATCTTTATTTGCATGTAAATAACAGTATTCATGTACAAACAAGAGTATTCTTCAGACACTTTTCTGAATCCATTTTTTAAACATTTCAGTGGGCAGAAACAATGGCATTCCCTCACCAAGAGGACAATTACGCATCACACATGGCAAACAATGAGTGGAAATATCTCATTCATTTCACCAGGAACTGCCCTGTGTCAGAATGGTCAAAGCAAGCAAACAAATCACAGGCCTAAATTGGTCCACAAGTTGCACGTGGAGCTGTGATTAATGGTTAAATTAATGCAGCTTAGAGCTGTTCACAAGACAATTCAGAAGCAGAAAAAACGATAGTACTCTTATATCGTGTTCATAATGGATAACTAAGCACTCAGCCATTACCAAACTTTTACACAGCCTTCCTATACTGCTTTCTATCCAGTCTGAAAATTCAGACCATATGTTTAAATGCCGTCAGAATACCACAGGGTTACATTATGAATAGATTCCGAAACAGGTAGTAAAATGAGATGTATTAATGCAGATTGCTTCCGAATTTAATGCAACTCCATGGGAAAACCAAATATGCTCTTCTCTCTGGTTGAACTATATTTCAGTAAGTCTTTGAGTAGCTGCACTGAGATGAACTCTGCAGTTACACTTCATTGCATTTCCCACAAGCCACATATCGGTCCAATTCAAATAATGATTTGCTAGCTTTAATCTACTTGAATCATAATGTTCATATGTAAATTCTAATTCTACGTTGGCGTCATGTCTCAAAACAGTATTTCAGAATGTTACAAATGTTTGCAGTGCTAATCACATTGCATGGCCCTGTTTGCAGTGTTCTGAACTATTATTCCCTCCTTCTATCCCTCTCCTCATGAAAGCGAAGTGCTAGCTCATGGTTTTCCCGCAGAGGAAGGCTGGGGTTCTCCTCTGATGGCTCATCTTTACAGATGAGCTGAGCCGAGCTAAGCTGGGTTGAAGACAACAACACAAAAGACATCACTGTGCTTCATAAGGAAGTGCCTCCTCCTCTCCTCTCTCTTCTCTTTTTCTCCAGGAAAAAAAAAAAGAAAGAAAGAAAGAACACCAAAAAAAAAAAAAAAGCAAATTGGACATTTTCCTTGCATCAGTAGTGAGAACATAGTATTGAGTAAAGCAACTAAGCAGTGTCCAATAGCATAAGAAGCCCCACTGGACTGCATTCTCTGGACAAAAAGTGAGTAACCTGAAGTGAGTAGAAAGCTTTGTACAGGTAGTGAAGTGTTTCAGTAACTGAAACAGTAACTTCTTTATAGCATCCCATGCTAACATGAACCTGTTAAGGGAAGCTTTTCTACCTTTCACACTGATGTAGGGATGCTATGTTGACAAAAGCAGATGGCTGGATGACAACCTTGCTGCTGTCATGCTCTGTTCTACCAAAGAAAAGCAAGCAGATGTACTACAAGTTGGTCTCCTACATACTAACCGAGAGCGCTGTTCTTAGTGATTCCCTTCTTTTCACCTCCAGATCATTTCCTCTTTTCTTTTTTCCACTCTAAGTCTTTACAAGGAACTTGTAAATGTCCTTTCTCACACAAGTTGCAAGCAGTGGTCCTTTTAAGTTTTAATGGTCTGTGTAGCACACACCGAAGGAATGACTCACAGCTTTTTCACACGGGGTGCTAAAACCACTTCTAATCTCCACATGCATAAGGTCTTGTTTAGATGAGGGGAGAGTCTCCAACAACACTTCTGAATACGTGTACTTATATATATTTCATTCAACATATATACACATATAATATGTATTTTCTTGTAACTCACTATCTAATAGACCTGAACTACAGAAAAAGACAGCCCTGGAAGGGCACAGAAGATCCTGACTTGAAACAAGCATGTAGTAATCTGCTGAGAGTTTTTTCACCCACATGCACAGGCCACAGAAGTTTCCCTGCAGAAATGAGATAAAAAATGTGTCCCAGAAGGATTATCCCAGGGAGAAGCAGGGCAAGACGTTCCTTCAGCTGCCTCACACTGACATCATGACATCCATGGTACCTGTAACAAAGGAAAAAAATTCATGCTCCTGAAAGGCAAGTGTTTCTCATTGATTTATCACCTGTGCAGTTAGCTTTTGTTGAAATCAAAAGGTAGAGAAAGGGTCTTGTTATCCCAAGAGGTGTGAGTTAAATTTAGTACTCTGTTACAGATTACTTACGTGGCTTCAGATAATTTTTGTGCCTCATTGTCCCATGGCCGTGAAACAGGTTCCACAGCATTTTCCTACTGTACGGGATAATTATGAGGATACATACGTTAAAGATGTGAGATACCTAGATAACAAGGTGGTGTTTGCAACTGTTTAGCTATAAATTGCATACTGTATTTGAAGAAATTGATATAATGATGTCATAACAGTATAAATACTGATTTCAACCAACAGCCTAACTACTAGAATGAGTACTACATTTTTTACTAACTCTGAATTTACTGACTCTGCACGAGCAGAAAATCACTGTCTTGGTCTAGAGCATGGTGTAATGTACTTTGATCCTTGAAGAACAGAAAATTTTGTCATTCTCAGTTTAGAATAATGCCATCTGCCACAAAATGCCATTTATTAGGCAATCTAATGACATTCTTCTTAACATGTACAAACTTAAATATCAGCTCCAACATACTCTCTCAAATGAATACCATTTAAGGGAATATCATTACTATAGTGAAGCATACAAAACCATATTTCTTAAAAGGACAACCAATAAACAAAATTAATTTGAGGTAATCATTACTGTGCTAAGTAAGGTGTTTTTTTTTTTTTTTCCTTGTGCTGTTCCTTTTTTTCTGAAGCTCATTTAAGAATTCTTTGCTACGGGGTTTTGCTAACAGCAGCTTCTCATCAGATCTCTCTTTGTGGGAGTATCCATCCTTGCCTGAAGAAATCTCTATGTTTTACCTTTGTGAGTCAAGATCACATCTGGTCTGTTCCTCTGCCAAAACAATCCACTTACAATATCATTGTCAGCTCCAAATATGTGCTTATCCAGCAGTAATTACGTGAGCTTCCTTACTCCTGGTCCACGAGCATCTCTCTGGTTGTAGCCATGGCCCAAATCGTGTGCACATGCAACAGAGTAGTGAATAAGCCCAAGTGGTTTTAGTTGTAGCACATAGCAAATACATATCAGCAACCACGCTGAGGAAGGTGGAAAGTACAGAAAAAGACTTGGACTACTCCAGAAAAAAAACTGTGGCCTGACCACCTTTTCTATGGGAGAAAGCGAAAAATGGAGATGGAAGAGTCACAGAAGCGTTTGGATCTTCATTTATTCAGAAAATGTCTCCGGGAAAAGCACATTTATCTAAGCTCTATGACAAGCAGGAACAATTAATGTCTTGTGAGGCAGTCATGGCTGACAAAATTATGTAGTTTTTGGCTTGGGGTATCAGTTTTGATGATTGTAAAGTTCCCTTCTGGCTTTAAAATCAGCGAAGATGACCATATTAGCAGTACTTTACAGTAGCTTGTTACATGGCCAATAGCTGTGCCTGCATTAAATTTCTTTGGGAAATAACCTAAAAAGCTTAAGCTGGCAGCTGCAATCTGTTGTAGTCACTGATGAATTGTGAAAGACCAGAGTGCATGCACTAAATTAATGCACGTGCACACTTATAGCAGCATTGGGAGGAAACAAGGTAACTAAAGTCCAGCAACACCTACCAAGTAGAAGGCAGAAATACATAAATTTGCAAATCAAGTGTCATATTTTAATAGGGAATATAACTAATTGTGAAAGCATGGATTAGATCAATTCCAGAAGACAAGTCTGTTAGGACGCCTGCACTGGGAGTTCCTGGTAAACATCTGCTTAAGGAAGTGTACTCTACAAATGTAAGTCAAGAAGGTAAGCATGTTTTTTTGAGGACTGAGATGTTTCCTGTAATTTGTGTTGAAACATCTGAGAACGACGCTTTAGCTTAGCAATAGGTACTGAATCTGATTCATTGCTAAATGAAGATGCGAGACAGTGTCACAGAAGTGCACAGATGAGCATTAAAGGCCTTTCTGGTATAAAAATCTGTTTAATCCATCTGTCTGCCTGATCACACCTAGCAGGCAGCTTTGAGCATCTACTTTCAAATGCAAGAGCAGGCCCCTCTGGCTGTGGGCTAACTTCTTAAAAAGGTCCACAATATTCAGACAAAAATGTGAAAGGTAGCTATAGAAGAGTCAAAGATGAAAGAATGAAAGAGAAGATACAAGAAGGGGTTTTTTTCTTCCATTGCTTAGTGGTAAAGTGTGGAAATTAAGACAAATTTGTCCTAAGAAAGGGATTTTCCAAAGTGGATGAGTTACTTACCCCTGAGTAAGACTTCATGGGGCTGATGTCCTAACACACACCTGCATATAGGGAATATGAACTCCTCATACTGCAGAGAGCAGTGTAACGCTGCTTAAGGTGTGGTCAGGAAGGAGAACCACCTAAAAATGGGCAGTAGTATTGTAGTCACAGAGGCCTCTGATCTTCACAAGTTTGGGCAGTAGGCTGTTGGATGTCAGGGAAGATACCTTACGTCCTGTTTGGACACCTTGATGTTTCTGTGTCACATTGTTGTGTCCACTTCTTGCAGTCATAGTTCAAGTAGGATGTTCAAAAATAGGCAAAACACCACCTTAAGGCTGTGAGAACAGAGATTTGGAAGACATACTATTGAGAGTCAGGGAGAGGTTAATCTACATAATGCAGAAGAGATGTCTACATCACCATGTGAAACAACCTACACAGGGAACAGAAATTTCCGTCACCTGGAAGTATTATCAAACAGCTAGGACGTGAAATTCAAAGTGGAAATAAAGCACATATTTTTAAGTGAAATTAGTTGCTGACTGACACAACTTACCAGCAACTCTTATGAATTCTGGAAATTATAAGAGAAAAGCCAAAGTAAGGGAAATTTTATACAGATTGAGGGACAAATTAGGTACAGAATCGGCCTATGGAAAGAAATGATTGCAAGAGTATTAGGAGAGTTAAGACACTAATACAGAAAAATCTAACCTACAAGCAAAACCAGTATATTTTTGCTGTAAAAGAATGTTCCAGTTGTCAAAAGCCAATACTGAAGAAAGCAGAAGCAAATCTAGCTACAATTTAAAAGTCTCCCTGGAGCATAGGAGGGTGGGATGTTAAAAGACAGAGAATTGGTAGGAGACATTTAGACTTAATTAACAGTAAAGGCAGTGGCATTCCAGCTGTAAGGCTGCACCCAAACAGTGGCTGACCTATGCCTATATCTTGAATGTTAATGACTCGACTCCCAGCAGCATAACTTGCAGAAAAAGCACTGAAACAGAAGTATTTTGTCTTTTCCTCCAATCTTTTACTGATTTGGTGGATGGATACAAGCAAACTAACAGTTTGGCATTTGTCTTTGCCCAAATCATATCTTGATTGCTGCCCTTAGCAGAACTTGAAATCATTCGTATTTAATTTGATTTTTGGGTGACTCAAGAAATAACCTCAGAATAAACATTTGCAACTGCAGGTCACTCAGAATGGGCATGTGAGGCAATGATTCAATATCCAGCAAAACATTAAATGCAATTGTAGCCCAAAATGGTTTAGATCTGTGAGGGAAGGAGTTCCTTTCTAGGCCCATCCATTCCATATGTCTGGTAACCAGTGCAGCACACTAGAGCTCAGTGATAGGTGAAATTAAAAATATCTTTCTGACTCAGCCAACAAGCTGGTGAAAATGCTTGATGGTCTAGGCTGTTGAAGAAGTAATTCATTTTGGTAAGGCAACAAAATCCAAATGTGAAAATTGGATAATCTTTTTAAATGGCGTGGTGACATAGAAGAAACCATATTTAGAAAGACTGTGCAGCATGTAAAAAGAAGGTGTTACTAAACCATTAGCACAGCACTGTGCTTGATACCTTGTCTCTTCTTTCTGAAAAATGACTCCACAGAAATGGTCACTTCTTTTTGTGTCACTAAGGACTTCTGCATCATCTACATTTGTCCTATAGAAGAAACTTTTTTTTTTTTTCCCAACAGTTCTCGTAAGAAAGGGTTGATGTTTTGTTTTTGGCAGACTGGAATTTCCTCAGATATTTCATGCCTGAGCCCTACTTCTTCAAATCTACTATCTCCAACTCTTGCCGTATTAACATATTTATTACCCCAGTACCTTAAGTCAGCTACTTTACTTACTTGGGACAACAACTCATTTTTTTTTGTAGCCCTGTTTTTTCTGCTGGGTCAATGGAGCTGGGTTTTGAGGAGTGTATGGGAAAACACTACCATAACCACTGACAGATATGCTGACTAAGAACTATATTTAGACATTTTACTGAAAGCAAAATTCATGATGTGTGCAGTTTTCTCTTAAAATTTCCTTGTATTTTGCTCCTCTGCCTTCTCTGACCCAACCATTGCGGAGGGAAAGCTTTCAATGACTGCCTATGAGACATAGAAATCTCTGTTTAATCTTTTGTGCCGAAGTGAGTACAATGGGAATAGCTCTAATTTGTTTCTCTGTAGCTGCTTGATCTCATTCAAATGATATGGTCCGATTTTGATAAAAATTGTATTTTAAAAAACATTTGTTAATATTCTTTGTAAAATGCTCAAAGAAACAAATTTATGTGAAAAACAATCCTCTTTTCCTGTGTCAACAGTTTCACTGAAAAGAAATCTCTCTGTTAAAAAGCCATTTTGGTGAAAACCTTCATTCTCTTGAAAGTGTTTCATCAATGCTCAGCACTTTCCTGTGATTTCTGAGATCAAACTGGAAGGATACTTTGGTCTGCTGCTCCTGATAGTGCAGTGAAAGATATCTGGCCCACGTTGCCTTACTAAAGTGTATGAACCCTGCACTGCAAATGTCAGTAAGACTGTTTTCTAAGCAATTCATGACCCAAAATGACTTCAGGGGACAAACAGTGCTATGCTGTTAATGTCTCACCACACGCAAGTCAAAACCTCTGGGAACAAAATCCCTGAGGCCTGTACCAGCCCAGGGGAGGGCAATCCTGGTGATGCAGACCATCCCCAGCAGCTCCTGATCCAGCCATAGCTCTGCTCCTCCAAACAAAATACCACCTCTGCAGTGATCTTGGCAGAAACAGTTTTGGAGGGGTCAAAGGTTATGTGGTGGCTTGAAACCTCGCTGTTGAAAAAGCCCTTCAACAGGGAAATGGCTTTTGCTGGTAACTAGAGCCATGCTTCTCAGCAGCTTAATGCTTGCTGCATATGTCAGTATGGATCCTTGGGTCATTGTTCTGTGCCCAAAGTGGAAAACACAACGTCAGGGTAGGATCTCACCTTCAGTGAAGAGCTGGGCAAGAAACTGTGGGGCCTCAAAAGGTGGCAAAAAGTCTCCTCCTCCCCCTGCATTCCAGGTCATCTGGAGGGCGTTGCGTTGATCCAAAACCTTGCACAGCACCAGTCCTCATGATGGCCAAGATGTCAAGTTCAGGACAAGTCTATACTGCTGAGGTGCATTTGTTTTCTCATTGCAATCTCTGTAGAGAGTTGGGGTTCATGAAGAATGGAAATAGCTAGAGAAAAATGTCCACTTTCTCAAACTGAAAATTTCACCTACCTACACCAGACTGCCGCTCAAGGGCTCCTCAGAGCTCCAGCTTTGGGGGCAGGGAAGGAACAGACGCAAGATAACCTCAAGAACGATCTTTAAGTTATTGCAGCTATGATTGTGTTTTGTTTTCAGCCTTGTTTCCTTAACCACTTGAAGACCAGAGGTATGTTTATCTTACATGTGTATTTTAAGCTAGGACACATTATTTCTTTAATTCACAAGCTTACCAGAAAGCAAATTGATTTGTAATACATTTTTATAGAAATAGAATTTTGAATATTTTCCCAATGCTTTCCTTATTGAAATTTTATTTTCATTATTTATCATATTATACTTTGAAAGAAACAATTTCTTATTGATTAAATAAGCAATATTGATGATACATTTCAAAACAAAATCATACTGTGATAATCACCAGAACATTCTCTTATACAAAATGGGAATTGTTTCACATTTATTTTTATTCTTACCATGCAGTGAGTGGCCTGGGGCCCTGTGTATCTCACAGCATCCATATGATCTGAGAACAGAAAAAAATGATTTACACTTAGGTAGGAGGAGATGGAATTTTTTTCTGAAGCAAGTCCAATTCTGATACCCCTTCTCCCCTTTCCTTCTGACAATCCACAAGAAAATGCATGTGACAAATAGTAAGCCATCTGCACAGCTCTGGGGCCGAAGGACAGAAGCCATGCCTCCTGCACAATCCCAAACACAGTAGATAAAACCAACCTCATGGCTCAGCCACTGGTACCAAGCTACCCTGTTGTTCTCTCACTCAAGTTAAAACCAAGACAGAACAGAACTGCTTTGCTTCTCCTCCAGCAGGATGGTGCAGATGCGTTCAGATTACTGTTGAAGGCAGAAGAGGCTTCCTTCCCATCACTGGAATAGATGACATCTGCCTCTGCTCCTCAGAGCTAGATGCAGTTAATTGCACAGATCAAGCTTTCCCAGATTGCTTTACTACAAACAGTCCTTTCTCACCAAAAATAGGTAAGATCTGTGCTTAGATCTTACGAAGTCGCAGGGTAAGATACAAAACCACTGCCAGAGTTAGAGAGTCTATATAGCATATTTTCACTGTAAAATAATGTGCTGAGATGCTATAATACTGAGGACCTCATACAGGCTCTGTCTGATGGATATTTTTACTCTGAATTTAGGCATAAATCCATACATGATACCTACTGCAATATTTTCACTTTTTGGGGGGTCTATCTTCCCTCTACCTCAGTGTTTCCACAGGTGCCTTTAATGAAGTTTTGGCATAACAAGTATTTTTTCAGTAAAATGCACACAGTATGAACAAAAAACATCATTATTGATTACACATTCACAGAATGCTTCACCAGGACAATTTCCTACAGTTTGCTTTAGGATCTGTCCATTAAAAAGTACTTCAGGACTAATCCTGCAATCTTCCAGGCATCTCTTTTCACTTTAGGTGCCATCCCATTGATTTGTCTGTTCATAGGACCATTTACATATTTGCTTCAGCTATGCCTCAAACCCCAGTGAGAAGATAGAGTCAGGTGTGAAAAATATTATTTTGCTGGGAGATGTTTTTGAAGATTCTAGTATTAACTTAAAAAAAAATGTTTAGGAATCTTTTGCATTGTACTGTTAGTTAAAAAATGGAAAAAAAAAACATGCAGGAAAAATAAAGCCTGTAGAGTTTGTAAGAGTAGCTAACAAAATTGTTTCTTAGTATGAAGTGCTCCTTAAGGCTTACCCATGCTATTTCTGGGGTTGGGACACTACATTTCAGAAACTATAGCAAATTGTATAGCTGAAATTTGCTGTTTTGCAATTTGTAAGCATATGCTCTGTTTTGAAGTCAAGCCTGTGCATGCATGCTTTGCTGATCACAGCCTGCAATGATGAATTTCATTTCTTGAGAGCAGATTTTATATCCTGTCACCATGCACAGGGAGGGCACTGGCAGCACAGAAACAACACAGCTGCTACAGCTGATACGCATTGTAACACAGGAACACACGTAGTGTGTATTGTACATGCCATAAGCATGAAACGTTCTTAATGTATGTATTGTTGAGAAAGATTTGCAGCTGATGGTCGTAGTGGATGCAGGCGTGCTGCAGACAGAACAGGGGAAGTACTGTGCATATGTGACACTTTTACCATGATACTGGACACAGATTGGGCTCCCATTAGCAATTTCAACAACAAAGGTTGTTGAAATTGTCAGGCAAAACTGTGCCTGGAAAATATAGTCTGGGCACAGCGGGATTTCGCTGAATACAAATCAGAAATACAAATATGACTTCCTTTGCAATGCAGAAGTTATTGGTATTGCCAGAGTTTTTCTTTGCTAAAGATCCAGCACAGAGCAGGGGTGTACTTCAAAGCATTTCTGCCAAGCAGAAAGCAAAGTTGTTGGTCTTTGAAAAAAACAATCTAAAAGGATAGTTTTCTTGAGCTGATGAAGCTGCAGGAAGGCCAGAAGTACCTGAGAAATCCTGTGGAACATGGCATGGAAACTGCTTTGTGATACCAAACCACTCACAGGCGCAGTATTTTCCTAAATTGCATTAATGTCTGATGTCAACATTGTATTCAATACTGTGAAAATGAATTTCAATATAAAATGTTTTGGGTTTGTGGTAACTGCTTGGAGCTGTTATGTGTATGTCTACTTACAGACCTGGTAATGTCAATGGAAAGACTCACAGTGATGAGATTTGCCTATAAACCCTTGGCTCCATCTTAGAACACAACTTGCTAAAATGCATGGTAAAGACCATATTTTCACTCCAAGTTTTTGCGTTTACTGTTTTCCCCTGTCCTTGTGTACATATGCTTTCCGTTATGAGCTGGTTTCTGGTTTAAACAAGGAATAAGAGAGCATCCACATGCTGGAGGATTTTAAGAAGGGGTTAGACATAGCACTCAAGTTGAGAATGCCTTTGATCCATTCAGCTATCTGAAGAACAGAGCTGTTAACCTTTGACATCCTTCCATGAGCCCCCCAAAGCAGAAATGCTGTGCAGCACAAAGGATTGCATCACGCCCTCTGAATTCGTGATTATTTCTCCTGATCACAGCAGTGTGTGCCAGGGTCTTGCTTTGCGATGAGCTGCATGCTGAGTCTCTAGACCATCACCGCAGAAAACCTTGTTAAGCAAAGCAGGCGTTTGACACTCTTCTGTTACAGAAAGAAAATCTTTCCCTTGGCCCCACTGGAGCTGCTGATCTTTGATCTCTGCTGTCAGCCACTGCACACAGCCTCCTGTCTGCTGATAGGTGACTGCAGGGAGTTGCACATTCACAGAAAATGCAGTGGCAAGAGGCACGTGATTGTGCCTTGCAGCACTTCTCAGATCAAAAAGCTTTGTTACTTCAGTCCCTGCCGCTCTTTACTCTCTTCATTCTCCTGCGGTTGGGTAAGGACCCCAGTGCTCAGCAATGCAGCGTCACTGTTACATTGCAAAGGAAGGAGAAAGTGGTGATGACCGTAATTGCCTGCATGCCCAAGGATCCGCAGTGTCTGGTCTGAGTCATCAAATTCATATCATATCTGGGGAAACTGAGGCAAGGAGAGGTGAAGCAACTTTTGGAAGGACATCTCGGCAGACTACCAGCATTGCATCTCAGAAGTCATGGAGCTCTGAGCCTGGGGGACCTGCTCTGAAAGCCTGCTTACCTCTGCTCTCTGCTAATAGTAGCAGGGATCGTCATTTCTAGCCCCATGCCCTCCAGAAGTTCAGCTCCATGTTACAAAGGTCCTTGCTGTCCCAGCTGCAATCCACTGAGGTTCTGCCTCTTGCTCTGAGCAAGGGATAGAAGGCAGCATGCAGACATGTGGGATCAGCTGCCAGACAGCTGTTCATGGAGAGTTGTTCCAGCCTGCCATCCCCCTTTCCTTCCAGGGCAGGGCTACAAAGTCCCCTTCCTCCATCCCATGCCCAGCAAAAGGCTCTTTCCTATATGATTAATTGGAGCCTCAGAGAGCAAATCAATTGTATTTGAAAACAATTTAACATTTGCCCTTTCCTCCAAATATCTGTGGCAGTACCCAACAGGTTTGATTGATGGTACGATTGCTGTCTATACCAAACTGCTCTACAGTCATAAAATGGTCATCCATCCATCCTCCTCCTTCAGCATTTCCAAAGACTAACCCTGCACTTTCATCTGGCACACAACAAATGGAGGCATGTTGTGCATTCAAGTCAGCTCCAAAATGTACGTGGAACAACAGAAGACTTCTTGATATGCAGGTGGAACGAATCACTGCCAGAAGAAACAAGTAAAGCTAGGATGGGAAACTCCTATAAGAGGAAGGCAGATTATAGTGCATCACTGTTATTTAAATAAACAGAAATAAACAAGTATATATGTCTGCATTTACATAAAAAATGCACATAAACATGTCTGCATAGATACATTTGTATGTCAGAGCTTTCATTTACGTATTTTTTGTTTGCCACCTCTTTAAACTGTATTTGAAATAGAAAAATTTGTAGGAATGTGTGGATGTTTGTGATAAAGCATTTCAAGAACAGTTTCTTGAAACAGTTTGAAAAGGGCAAAGAAGGGGAAATGAGAGGAGAGTTCATCGTGATCCAGCAAAAGGAGAGCTGAATGCCTCAGACGTTGATGGATCACACTTGTGCCCTTTTATGGTTCCCTCCCAGGAGCCCTGGGAAGCTGCAGGGAGGTCAGAGTCTGAACACCTTTAGAAAGATGTTCTTACTTTACTCTTCCTGCAGTTGCTCACATTTCAGATCTCTAGCTTCTCATTCTAGCCAGCATGTCAGGGGACTTTCTGAAATGGCAAAAATAAATTTTAAAAAACTAAAAACTTAAAAAAAAAAAAATATATCGTAAAGCACTGTAAAAAGGTAGCTATCCAAAGGTAGGGTACAGTTAATTACATTTGGCTCACAGCTAGTCCCCATGGAACATTTTTGGCCAGTGCTACCCACCAAAAGAAATCTGCACTCTTTGCACTCCACGCTCCCCAAATAGCCAGGAGAAACTAAGAGATTTTCCACATATCTTGACAGGGGTTGGGGAAGTGACATGGGCAGAAAGTGTCTATTCATCCCTTCTGAGACAGCAAAGTGTCAGTGTCAGAGGGAGCTGTGAGTCCGTCCATCACAGCAGCTTCTGCTTGTTGAAGAAGACTTTTTGGCTGGAACTGCTCCATCTCTTTGTCTGTCCCAAGTCTTTTGGCTGAGAAAGGTGATTTCATGGTTTTAGGAGTGTTCAATCGAACGGAGAAATATCCTTACTATTTCTCTCTAGGGACTTAATACAGAAAGAATGTTAAAGATTTGAAATGTAACAAAGTAATGTTAATCACTTACTTAATGACCGTTATTATGGGGATTAAATAATAATTTTCTGTGGATTGGATATAGACACTAATTATTGTTAATCAGCATCATCCTTAATGTAACAGATGACTGTGAAAGCTCTGCCAAGTTTGTAGTTTAGAAAGATGTGTTCAGTCTTACTTTGAGAAGTAGCATAGCTCCACCTGTGAATATTTTAGTTTATCTTCATTTTGGTTTCTGGACAAGAATAAACATACGAATGCTTGAAATGCCACATGTACCCTTATTAATAGCAGGCATTACTAATAGTAGGCCTAATTGCTCTTCGTATGTTGAAACTTAGATAAAAATGTCACAGATGATGTTTTTCTCCAGGGTAATACCTGAAGTTGCACCAGTAAAACAGCTGTGCTTCAGAGATAATCCACAAGTTAAAATCAAAAACTGACCCTGGACAAATACTGTAAGACCTGCAGGAAATCATTACAGTCTCTTTGTTGAAGTTTCACATCCTAATGACACACTGGCATTCCCTGACGGAAAGGATACCACTTTCTTCCTCATAAACTGCACAACTTTTCTCAGCATAGTGATGGGAAGTTCTGGCCTTTTCTCTCTGCTGACTGGTGGGAGGAAGCCTCTAATATGCAGATTTCATAGACCACTCACTATATTTTTCATTTAGTTTTGGGAACTTGGGTTTCTTGATCTCTCACATCAGAGCCAAGAGGCTCCTCCACCTTGCTGGGATACAGTGTGGGCAGGTGGCACCCAGAGGGCAGACCCAGACCTACAGCCCTTGGGGTAACCAGAGGCAGGACCCATGGCCTCAAAAAAAGTGAAAGCTGATACACTATGTGGTTTAGGAATAATAAACTGAACTGATACCTATAACGGAGCACTTAAAAGCCAGCTGCCGAGAGTCGGACTAGACAGTTAGCCTAGATGATCTTAAAGGTCTTTTCCAATCTTAATGATTCTATGATTCTATGAATACAACACCTGTGCTCTTTCACAGTGCCGAGAGTCAGGAGCCCCAAAGGACAGGGGAACAGCGAGCAGCACCCCAGCACCCCATGGGGTAGAGGAAGAGATCCCCACCCCCGTGAGTCGCAATGCTCTATGGATGGAGCTGACGATCATCATTTTCTCGCAGCATATTTTCATGGTGATCAGTGCAGGATGTTTGGTGCAGCTGTGCCAGGTGAACCCAGCATGATGTGGGCTTCCCCACAGCTGTCTGCCTCAGAAGCAGCCATTCCCACCTCCCCGCTAAGTGTGCAGGCACAGTGGGACTAGCCGGGCACAGAGCCAGGTGCCACTGCATACAGATGGCTTTTCTTCTGCACAAGAGGACCAGAGTGAGGGAACAAAGTTGATGGGATGAAGTCGAGAAGACTGAAATGCTTAGGTCACCAAACTGGTGACTGCACCCATGGATGTGGTAGAGACTTAGCCTAGTGCCTTGAAATGGGAGGAACTGCTCAGTGTAGAAAGACACAGAGACAAAAAGAGAGACAGTGTTTTCTGAGCATTTCACTGCAGAGAAGGTGCATTGCTGGGGTCTGGCAACACATTGGCATCCATCCAGCACAGACCTAGCCCGGTGACGCACCCTTCCCTTCAGTGTGGAAAGCAGGGAGGAAATACAGCTTCGTGGGGGAAGCAGTATGCAGCTGACCTCATTCTGCTGCTGGTCCCTTTGGTAAGCAGGGGGCTGCTTGAGAGCAGAAATGGTAGTACACTCTAATTTCCCAGGGATACCATGAGAAGAAAATGCATCATGTAATCTGGAACACTCATCACCCCACATTGACTAGGCTGGTTCTTACACAGATATCCCCACACAGAGCCTTGGAGCAGCCAACAAATCTCCTGCCTCCTCAGTTTTGCAGATTGTGGGCATACAGGGAAGGAGTTATTTTGGGAGCTGAGGGGCCTCCTCCTGCTGCTGGCTGCTGTGATGGTCTCTGGAAATGCAGCAAAGCAGAGCAGCATGGGGAGGAAGAGGGAAGGCATCCGCAGCACAGCACTACCAGGCTATAGAAGTCACTGCCACTGGGCGTCACTGTGCCCATGAATTCAGCTAAACTGAAGGAGCAAGCATTTTCTTGCATGCACAGCAGAAATCTCCCGGCTTGTTGAGAACCATGGTCTTGTTAAATTGTATTCTGGAAGTCACGTAAAGCCCTCAGGGCCTTTGGAGCCGAGAGGTCACAGATGAGGTGGCCAGTTCTCCTACGCCTTCCTCTCATACTTCCCCTGTGTGTCTGGTGCACTGTGATCAGAGGCAGGACCATGCAGCAGTGCTCTTGGATCTGGTCTGCTCTGACAGTTTTGGGTGTCTCTCTAATGTTGTGTAGCATTTCTTTAAAAGGTTCCAGGATCAGGGAGGGCTAAGAAACCTTTTCTGCCTTCCCCAGCTTCTTTCCAGTGCCAGGAAGGTGGACAGGAACAAATGTCTCAATTATTGCCTTTGTAATCAGGGGAAAGGTCTCAGTACTTCCACAGTTTGTCTGAGATGGATTAAAGTTGAACAAATCCATGCAGGAGAAAAGCAATGAAACCATAATCCAAATTGAGGAAGTGAGTGGGGCAAACGCATTGAATTAACAGCAGTGTGATGGCAGGACAGCTTTCTTTCAGTACTAGAATTAATCATACAGACAGGATGTCACACCTGTGACAAATGCCACCTTAGCAAGCACTACTCCTGTGGTTCTTTCCTCTCCTGGTGGATCCATTTGTGGCTCCTGCATTGCCATGTACCAGTGGGGACCAGCTATATACAACATAACTCATTTCACGTGCACAAGTATCTACCACAAGGGTCCTGCTTTTGGATCTCCTCAGCTACCATCATATTCATGATTCATCCTGCTGCCCTCTCTCTTCATCATTAGAGCTGCTCAACCTTCCGTGGGAAGACCCCATGCCTCAGAGGTCAGCTTTTCTTCCTTTAAGTTACCTAATTCCACCCCAATTCCACAGAAATTTGATTCTCAGCTCATTGTCCCAGCTACACCACTCTTCTTTCTCGTTCCAGGGTACCTCCAGCAGCCCACACCCCAGTGCAAGACTGGACCCACCGGCATCACAGCCTGGAACCTGCACGCCCAGTGCTGCCTGCCCAGCTCCAGACTGGAGGTGTGGCGGAGGTCTGGGGAAGAATGCAGTGATCTGAGAGTAGTTGGGGAAGAAGAGAAAAAGCAAAACAAAAGGCAACAATCATTTGAGAGAATTATGTTACTTGTTTTCAGGGTCGGTACTTAAGTAATGGTAGGACTGCGCTCAAAGCTGTAAATCTGTCCTTAAGCGTAATCATATGGAAAGTGGGATAAATTAACTTCATAAGTTACGGTTCCCCTGTTTTCTCTCAGCTTTCCCTTCACTTGCTGGTTAATACTTCAATTCTACCTTATTCTATGTTCTTAATGCTTTTGCCATAGAGGAGACACAAAAGGAATGAATCCCAAAGGACATAAGTTCTTCTGCAAAAGGACTTTGAGTCTTCCCAGGTATCACCAAGAACAGAAAGAAAACAAACAGCTGTGCTCAGACAGAAGCAGCTGGCTATGTTGCATGTGCTACTCACCCTCCAGAGCTAGGACTAGCTCTGCTGGTTCCTCTCAGGCTAGCGTGGGTGACACCGTTTGCAAGGTACTCACACATGAGAACTCAGCACTTTAGGATGAGCCCAGCAGTGAGTGCAAAAGTGCTGCCAGCCACACTTTTCCCATTTGAGACAATGTGCAGCTCTGGAGTGCATTGCCTGAAGGATACCTGCAAGGTCTCCATTTCCAACTTTATTGCTGTAGTATCTACACATTTCCTCCCGAATCTTTCTGTCCCTGTTGTCAGGGTGTTTGTCATGCCCGTGATTGCAGCAGTTTAGACTCCTTCTGAAGGGCACTGTCCTTATCTGTTTTGACAAGGAATCTTTATTCTGGTTTCTGCTATATTAGAGCTTAGAACTGCTCAGGATCTCTTTTCTAGAGATAGTCCAAAAATAGAATGCATGTTCCATGAGAAAATGTTGAGATTTAAATGTTTTTATTATAAAGTAGGTGGAAAAGGGCAATTTGTGGGTTTTTTTGTTTTTGTTTTTTGGGTTTTTATTTTTGTGGCTTAAGCAGTGTCCTAGGGAGACTGTCTCAGTTTTGATCCTTTGCTCTTTTTCCCTTTTTGCTTTTCCATGCAAAAGATAAATATCACTATGAATAAAATTCTCAGTAAGAAATAATTTCAACCTCGGACACAGGGGGTAAGCAGATGTATTTGACGTCCTTTTAATCTTAAAATACATGGAAGTGATGAAAAATATCTTAAACTGTGTTGATGAGGTGCTGTCCACCTACAGAAAAATAAGAAAAATAATAACGAAATTTAAAAAAAAAAAAAAAAAGGAAAAAGGTTCTTTCAGGCATCTGTGCTCAGCCCCCTTCTACCATGCACTTCAGCAGTCGAGGTGATCCCTGGTTTGTGTAGGAGCTATCCTGTCTTTGAGTTGGGGCTGGCCATGAGGGGAATGTTGACTCTACCTTGGTTTAATAAAATCACTTTATCTTCCTGATCAAGATGAAGGCTCAACCCTTCTTCCATCTGAAAGAGGGGACAGAAATTGATGGGAAGGGAGAGAGGAGACAATGTGTGGGATTTTCCCACTGTGGTCCCAGGAGGTACATAATTCTGTAGCAGCGTTAAGTAACAGACAGAGTCTGTCTGAAGACAGGAATAAATTTTTGAGGTTTCCCCCTTTAAGAGATTCATATTTTCCGTGCAGAGAGATGGTGTTGGAATATTTTCCTTTGGAGGTCTGTGGGTCTGTGAAGTGGCTGCTTAAATTTAAAATAGATATAAGGCAGAGTGGAAAAGAGATGACTTACACTGTTTTCTTTAATATGACAAATAGTGCAGATTCCTTTTAATAACCAATTGCACCAATTCCTGACCAGGTCTGCCACATAACAGCTTTCTGCGCTGACTTTCAATGCCATGCTAGTTTGCATTCTTGTGTGTATTTCTGACTGTTTAGCAGCCTTTAAATGTGCCTCTTTCTTGTCATATGGATAACAATGGCAGGCAGACAGAAGAACATGGCTTTTTCTGAATGTTACCTATGATTTAGCAGAACTGTACCTCACTCACCTATTGCTCCCATCAGGTGGCATTATTTTCACAGCAGTCTCTGAATTATCCGTAGTAGCAGAAATGAGGATCAGGTACCTTTCTTTTTGTTACTCTTGAAATTCATTTAGTTTATTGATCAGCCACCAGAGCCTCAAACAGTGGCCCTGCAAAGGAAAAATATGTCAGGTAAAACTATTATTTTTGTTGTCAGATTTTAAACACCTAAGATTTTAATTGTTTTTTAGGCCAAATGCAGTTTCCTTTGTCCTCTTTTCAGCCGAGAGGTCTGAATCTCCTGTTTAAAACAAACGCAACATTTCTGCTTAATGTAGAAAACTTTGTCACTGCTGCTGTAATGGACACATTCACCAGAAAGCATGATGATGCCAAAGTTCTCTCCTACAACACAAGATGCCCATTTTTAGCATCCTGCTCCCATTGTATTAAGCTTTAAGTATGATCTAAATACAAACTCCAAAATTCTCTTGAGATGCATCTCTTACAGATTCTTTTACACAGTATGTTTGGTACTGGGATTGATCTGTTAAGCTCAATGGCAAACTGTTCCTTCAGTCACAAAGCAGCAATTTTTTTATATACGATTTTTAGCTGTTGGACTTCTTTTCTTGTTCTTGGCAAGCACAGTAAGCTTCAGGGTTTTCTTCTTTTAATGCTTGGGAGGAGTGTGTTTCTGAGGAAGCAACGATTAGTAAAGTTTCCTAGGCTTTAATGAAGAAGTAAAGAATTTATATCATTGGTAGAGATATTTTAGAAATAAATAAATAGATAATCTCAAAGTTTCATTTTCCATAAATTTTATGAAATTAGAGTCTTCTAAAAATATATGAGAAAGAGAAGAAAGGGCTGGGTTTTGTGTCCTTTCTTCCGCTAAGTGGTGAATTGTTGAAAATACAAGAGCAAAAGCAAGTAGAACAGAAAAAAAGACTTTTAATCATATTTTTGACAGCTTATTTTTTATCTGTTGGTGTTTCTCTCTATTTACTTCCATTGTACAAAGAGCATCCGGGTGAATGGAAGCTGTTGTTCAATATTTAAACTGACACTTTCTCCAAATAAACTGTAAAATCTCATAATAAACATGTCTGAGATTTCTGGGAATCTTTCAGTAAAACCTCAGATAATTCCTGCTCAAGAAGATTTAAGAAAAAATAAAAATAAGCACAAAAATTTTAAAAAAAAACACAATAATTTATTTTTCTTAGGCTTATGGAAATAAAAATGGGCAAATCTTTTAAAAAAAATGAAATATATGCTAAAAACTTTTGGCACCTTCCGTTGACATAAGGGCTTCAATCTGTTAAAATGAGTTTTTTCTTAGCTGTTTTATATGGATAACAAGTTTTTTTTTCTTCTTCTTATGTTGCATGCACATTCTTGTTAGTACTGAAATATCTCCTTGTTTCCTTTACAGGGGTAGAAAAAGGTAGTAAGAATTCATTGTTATGTCACTTTATAGCAATGACAAATGAACCTGTAAACGTATGACAGCCACAAGAATTTGGCATACTTTTTGAAGACAAAAGGAGAAGGAGGCCAGGGTTAATTTAAACACAGAATTTTAGCTTCTTACCACATTTGATCTTATCTTGAGAGAAATTATTTAATGGGTTATTGTACGGAAATGGAAAGAGACAGAAAAGCCTTTAAAGTCATCTGACACAGAATTGAATTTCCAACATATTTTTGAGTATCTGCCCTGAAAAAAGAATGAAGCAGCTACAATTCCAGCCCCTGAGCCTCACAGAGTAAAGAAATATTTGTATAGAGCTTTGTTGCTGATGAATGGAAAGTACTTCAGAAATAAATTTAGTGTATATGAATCCTTCCTTGCCCAGGATGCAAGAGGGGGATTTTCTTCAGAAAATTCTGCAAAACAAGCATTGAATTTGAGGTAGGTCATCAGTGGGAATTCTTGTCACACATTGACCATAAGAATCCACCTCTTGTATACTCATTTCTTCCCTCTTTGGCTACCCATGGCACTAGGTTTCTTTCTTTTATGGATATTTTTCACTCAGTGCTGCTCAGATGTCTTTCAGAGCCCGGGTGTATGCTGAAGTTTGACACACGGTTATCATCCTGGGAGGTGCTGTGCTCCATCTCTCATGGTGTACATTCATCACTCCTCTTCCATTGCCTCTTCTCTTGCTTACAGAAGGAGGAGGGAGAACGTTTCTCAGCTTCATCTAGTTGAAACTTGTTACTCAGTTAAGTTCAGAAAGAAGGTCTGGAAACAGAGCAAGCATGACCTGAAGAGTCACTGGAGGCTGCAGCAATGCTTCTGGTCTTTTTACTCATTTCTACACTGAAAGTAAAGCTTACAAGTAGCTTGTCTGATAATGCAATTCAGTGGCAGAACAGCTGTTATGTGGGCCTTTGACTGAAAACCTGAAGTCAAACAACACAACTACTTTGTTCATCCTACTTTTTCTTCTGGATGTGACACTTCTGCCCAGTACAATCTCAGATATCTTCTAATCTTTTGTATAAATGTATATGCCTGCCACATGTCAAAGTGTATCTGATGTCTTCCTAAGCTAATACTTCCTTTGGTATGTTTTCTCTGCTTGTATAGTTTCTTTATTGCTAAATCTGGGAACTTCTCTGTAGCTTAGCCCCCCAGATCTGCCAGTTTTAAGTATGGTGGCAAAATAACAAATTCCAGATGCTGGTATAGGGGGATTAGTAAGTTATCTCAGTCTCAGAAGTGCCCTGAATCACTAAAATCCTTTCTGATTCAGTGGGCTTTGCTACACAAATTATGTGCTGACAAAGTCACAGTCTTTACAATGGTCAGAACTTCAGACAGCCTTTAGGAATAACATCTGCTGAATGGGGAGAGGGAGAAATGCTGCCAGTACAAACTCAGGGAAGTCAAAATCAAGAAAATGCAAGTGAGAAAGAGAGTTTTAGTTGAATTAATTGTTTTAATTAAGTCTGTTCCCTGCTCGCTGAGTGCTCAACAATAAAAATAACATTCTTTTTTTGTACCCCTATGTCCTTTCCTATGCACTCACTGCTCAGAATGAACATGCCTTGCACAACTTTTCATCAGCCTTCCAGTAAAACAAGACCAGAACCATGATTATTTATATTTTGATAGTGGCAAGCAGGGAAAAGATCAAAGCAATGTTTGAGGAACTTTTGGGAATAAAGGAAAAACTGTATTTTAAGATCTTCTTACATTAAGATCATTAGCGTTACAAGTTGTATGAGATAACAAAAGTCAAGAAGTCTCTGTCAGCTTTTGCTTGAATTAGCCACTTTTACATTTTATAACTTTTTCCCAATTATAATTTGATCTATTAGTCTCCTTTTTTGGCTTTTTCTTTTGGCCTTCTCCTTTTTCCTTGGCTCTCATTTTAGCTGCCTTTCAACCAGTGTTTCTTGCAAATTGCATAGTTTGATCAATACCCAACTCAGTCTTTCTTACTGCCTCAAGAGATGAAAGTTGATCAGCTAGAGAAGCCATGCTCCGAGAATGATTAACTAACACAGCTCAGGGCTTCATTTTGCTTTTATCAGAAAGCATTCAGAACTACTATCAAATCAAAATAGTAAATTTTTTAACCATTTGATACACTTATTAATCATAACTTATTAGACTGTCACAGGCTGGAGTGCTTTTACTTTGGATCTCTCCAAACAGCAGTCTAACTAAGTAGTCTGCTTTAAGAAAGTCTTTTTAACATGAAGGCATATTTACAAAATTGTAACTGTGCACTTTGTCTACACACATTAAAGTGCATAGATTATTTTAAAACTTTTGTTGGGATGAAGAGAGACGCTCCCTGATGTAGACTATATTAATTGTGGTAAAAATATATAGATTTTTGAACTCTGTGCTGCTATGACTCAGATTTTAATCCCTCAGATGATTAAAGATTTCTTACTGAATGTAAAAAAGATAGTTAAGAAATCCTCAGCAGTTAAATATTTGGTATAATAAAGTCATTAATAATTGAATAGTTTTAATGTTAAATCTGCTAGCATCATATTGAATTTTTTCAGGCTTCTGAATTTTTTGATCTGGTATCATAACAGTCACACATGCCTAATGTTCTTCAAGTATATCTCAGAATAACACTGAATAACTTTTTCAGTTAAGATGAATGCTTATGGAAAAATACAATTGTTCCTGACTTTGCCTGTTACAAACAGTAATTATCTTATTTCAGTTGCAAAATCTTTCCTGAAAGTATCTGTCCTAGTTTGACCTAGCAGACAGCTAAGTCCCACACAGTTGTTCGCTCACCCTCCCCCCTCCCAAGTGGGATGGGGGAGAGAATTAAGGAATAAATACGGTGGAACTCGTGGGTTGAGATAAAAGCTATTTACTAAGACAGCAGAGAGAATAAAAGAAATACCAGTATATATATATATAAGAAACAATAAATAATAAACAAAGCAAGGGACCAACAACCGATACCCAACCAGCCAGCAGCCCCTCCCTCTGAGCAAGAGATTCCTCTTGCGTAAAAATCACATGATGTGATGTGGTATGGAATAGCTCTTTGGTCAGTTTAGGTCAGCTGCCCTGGTCCTGTCCCCTCCCAATTCCCAGCTCCTTATGCGTTCTAACTGCTTCACTGAGGAACAAAACGCGTCCTTGGCTGTGTTCAACACTGCCAGGTGTTATCAGTTGTTTCTCTTCTGGGAACAAAACACAGCTTCATACCAGACACTGTGAGAGAAGTAACTTCTGTTAGAAACTAAGACAGTATCAAAAATATTAATTTTTTTTACTATGGATTATCTCAAAAACTAACAAACACTAGTTTTATTTTAAACAATTTCTGAAAATGAGAAATTGGGAAGAAAAAATGTTTTGAAATATTCCTGCATAAAATTTACTTAATTATTTCAATTTCATAGGTTAAGAGATCGCTATTTTTACAATAAGAAATTCAGGTACTTGGCAAGTAGGGGTGCCTATTCATTTGGTATTTCTTTCTTGAACACAACATGAATAGTTCAAAACAAAAACAAAACAAAAATAACAACCAGCAACATCTAAAGCAAAACATTTATGCTGAAATGTAATATGAATTACAATAATATAATGTGTGTTCCGATAACACACATACAGAGAAAAAATAAATAAATCTGGGAACCTGTTGTCATTTCAGAATATTAAATCTGGAGGGAAGACAGTGTCTTGGCATAATTCAGTGTACCTTCCTGTGCATTCTTTCATTGGGTCAGGTGCCCTGTACTCCCACATGCCAACATGTACAACTCTCCCAGCTCTACAGCCAGCACCTCCGCTTATTGCCTGCCCTTTGGGATTAAGGATATCTTGGCTACTTCACAGGGATCTGCTAATCACAGCTTTTAGGGTTGTGGAATTGCAGTGCTGAAGAGGCTGACTGACAATGCTTGCCTCCCTTGCCTCGGATGAGTTTACAGAAGTGGTTTGTGTGAAATCGAGTTGCACGCACCAGAACTGCTGCACCAAAGGGGGTTCTCTGTGGTCTTTCCGTGTAGGGTTGTTTCAATAGGCAGCAGCTCCATGCTCATTGGCTGCCAGCAGATAAAGGCTTCAGCTGCCACTGCTGCCATGGCAGGGTGGCCAGGAGGCAGCCTGTGCTGCACCTCCACTGCAGCAGGGAGCACTTCGGCCCCATGGCGAGGTGAGGCTGGGCTGGGCAGGCAGCATCCAGTCTGCCAGCTCATCAGATATATGTCACCACTTTTTGTTTCAGTGTTCCAACTAACCACCATTTTGACCTTGCCAGCTCTGAGGTTACAGTAGATGTGTCGATGTTGAGAGCACAAAAATTAACAGTTATGCCTGTGCTTCATGCTTCTCTGCATAGATATAAACAAGTTCTTAACTGCAAGGTGAATGACTGAGCTCAAGATGTAAAATAGGCTATTAACAGAGAGCCATATCTGCTGAGACATCTATAATAAGGCATGTTTCAGTTGAGGTAATCAGACAGAAAATGCAGAACCATTCTGCACACAAGGTTTGTATGACACATACCTTCCAGAAAATGTGAGAATGACCTATGTTTGTGAGCTGAATTACAGAAAAACCACTAAAAAATAATACTACAATTGATGTATATTAAGGAACTGTAATTAATAAATTTAACTAATGTAACACCTGCATCATAATTCTTTAAATATTTTTACATGATATGTTATTTATGATTCAATAAATAGTATTTAAATAAAAACTTTTCAAGTGCAACTCTTTGCTTGGGACTGTTCACCTAGCTACTCTCTAGTAACTTTGCTGACCCGAGCTTTAAAAGACTTTAAAACGCACTTGCAGCAGGGTTCCCCAGCAGGCACCAGTCTGAAGCTGAATTCCGCACTTCCTGTGAGAAAGATACCAGGGACAATAAGCCTCATTTGGATGTCTGTGTTACATGATCAATAGCATTTCAGCCACCATTTCCCACAGCGGCAAAAATAGTACTTGGGCTCTGCTTAAATAGGGGTAATGTGAGCAGTCGCACTGATAACGTTGGGGATAGTCCACAGTGCAGGGTTAATTGCATAGTTTCTGTTACTCTGTCGTGAACCTTGCTCTTCCCACAGTCAGAAATGAGCCTTTCTTAACCCTTCTGTCTATATATCACTCCTTCCAGGAGTTCTGTGCCTGTCTAATTTAATGATAACAGCCAATGAATCTGACATTTTTTATTGGCAGGAACACTGAGTAAACCTAACATTGCAATTTTTTTTTCCCAAAGTAATTTTCCAAAGCTTCTTTATTAAAAAAAAAAAAAAAAAAAGGATTAATGATGTTGGGTAATCCGGTATTTTTCTAGTACACTGTTAATTTCCTTTACCCAGTTACGTCAATTAAATGAAAGCCATTAGTGCAACTGCTCATTTTGTTCTAATGAGGTATGTATTGATTTATAATGAAGACTTTTTTTCCCAAGATTAAACGTAGCTTGGGAAAAATGGTTAGAAAGCCCAACAGGACACATATTTCTGTTCCACTTAAGCAATGCATTCACTTCTTCCCCTCCATGGCTGCTGCAAATGTCTGCATTGCTGCGTAGAAGATGAGATGGTTAATCGCGGCTGTGATCCCACAGCTGGATCCACACAGGATCTCTGCAGAGATACTCAAAAGTGAGGGTGAAAGTCAGTCCCAAGTATGTTGCATTTTGAGAACAACCCCAAGAGAGGACTGCTCTGAGGTTGTTCTCTGTGCATGTGAAGTGGTTTGGTGGACAGTATATTCTTGCCACCAGAATGTCCAGTCCACGGACAGAGCAATGTGCTACTTCAACCTGATGACCCATACCCCCTCCATGCGCCTGCTGCATTACATTAAAAAATCATGAATACTGAAAAGCTGTGCTGTGCTGGCACAAGCATTTATCTCAATACCTAGAAATGGAGAGAAGCTGGGGATCTTGGAGTCCCTGCACACACACGCGCACATTGCAGTTCAGTCCTGTTTCTCAGTGAATTCATCCTCAAGGCAGGGCCAAGAGCTGTAATTTCCATTTAGCAAGCTACAGTTTCTTTCCAGTCATTTTCAGGACTGTATAGCAGGCTTGAATGTTTTATTTGCATTTACATGGCATGGATGGGATGTATTTCAGAAATAGCTTCCAAAATCCAAAGCCACCAAAAACATTTGCAACAGCCTATACCAAAACTTAGGGGAGTAGATGGGGGGAGTTTTAAGCTAAACTCACTTCTCAGTTGACTTAGGCCATAGGCTATGTAAAAGATTATGAACAAGGAATGTGGTTTCATGAAAATTAACTAGTACAAAAAAATAACAGTCTTACAAGAGACTGAACCAAAATCATTGCATCCATGACATATCCTGCAAACTTCATACCTAGAGAAAGCCAGAGCATGAAATCTGCAAGAGGACTTCCATCCTTACACGATGAACAATGTCTTGAGAAAGAAGAGGAAAGTGTCATGGGGGCAGAGAGGCTAAGGGAATCTTTTACGCCAAAGGATTTCCATCTCTGTTACAGTTTATGGACACAAAGCTGCCTCCAGAGGTCTGCTTTCCTTCAGCTAATGAAGGACTTTTTTTTCTAGGCTCCATCTTAATCCTCTAATGTTCAGCTTCAACCACCAGCGTGACTTCAGTCTTCAGGCCTTTCTGTTCCCTGCTCCCAGCACCCAAGCTTCAGGTATGTTTCAGCCACAGGTGTTAGGAGCAGTCAGTGATCACTATACTCAGGCAGGCAGGTTAGAGCCAGGTCTTCCATCTGTAAGCATATCAGTAGGAAAATCATACAACCGTTTCTGCATTTGCTGAAATACAAGCCATGAGAGATGCAGGTAACATAAACCTTGCAAAAAAGTCGGCATGAAAATAAGCACATGATATAAAATTAAAATGATTTTCTCCAGTTGCAAAAGAACAAAAATCTGTACTTCTCTTTTTTTAATGAAAATCACTTTTTTCCTTTCAAAATGAACATATTTATCAATTTTCCCAGAGAGAAAAGGTCAAACATTTGCAATTTTCTCATAAAGCTCTGCTCAGCTATTATTTGCCTCTTTGCTCTGCCTGAGATAGTGTTTTTTTTCCTGTGATAAAGCATAAATGAAATTAATTTGCAGTGAGTCTAATTTGCATTTGTGCCTGAGCAGAGCTTGACAAATGGCTCTGGAATTTAATGATGGTTTGGTTACCTTTATAGCATTAGAACAAATCAGGGCTTGTTTCACCCCCTCTCTGCCTCCAGAGAAAGAGAAAGCAAAACAAGCAAAGTCACCTCAGGCTTTCTTCCCCTCCAGAGCTGTATGTAATCCCATAATACTTGAGACACTGTAACCACAGTAAACTGCTGCTTTTTAACAGAAGCTGGTTTTAACATCTTGTATAAAAAAGCATTGTGTATGCACTCTTAGGTTTTTAAGTCATGTTTTTCAGCTGATAAATAAAGGAGTTTACTATACTACATGTCACAGTATGGAGGATTTAATGTCTAATATTAAAGAATTATGTAATTGGCATTTGACTTAAACAAAATCTCAAGTAGACCAGAAGTGTTATTTTAAACTCTGCTTGAGCTTAATGACTGAGCCAATGCTCGATCTGTGCCAGATTTCATATGCGTCTGCCTGAAGGCCATCCAATTTGATGCTGACACACAGCTATCCAGCAAGCCAAACTTGTCTCCTAAGAAATCACTAGAAGCAGGCAGCTATTTATAAACTTTGTATGCCAGAAGGAGTTATTATGATCATTTAGGCCAAATTATTGTGCAGCAAAAGACGTTGAATTTAAGCCATTCCTGCATCATGTGTTGATTCATTTTTGCTCAAATCCTTTAGAAAGATACCTGTTTTTAATGCTATCACTGAATAAGAATGACAACAACAACGAAAAAGGGTACATGTGTTTCTTTGCAGATGTTGGTATTGTACCCAGATATTTGAGCCTTTAAGAGCTTGATTCCAAGTAGCTGTTGTAACTGTTTTTTTCAATTTCTTTATACTGTCTGTTCCTCAACATTATAAACATTTTCTAGATCTGACTAAGCGGAGAAATAGAATATATATTTTTTAGCTCCTTACATTACTCTTTATAAAAATTAAAAAAAAAGAATTAAAAAAATAAAAAGGAAAAGAGGAAGGGGAGCTACAACGTTTAAAAATTAAAGCCTGATTTCAGGCAGGAACACAGTCTACAATATGTGATAACATATGGAAAATATTTGAAGTCATAAAATAGGCTCAGCTTCATAATCACTCAAATCTAGACATTTTATATAGCATTATATTTAACACAAGGACTGTTTCAACATACACAGATGTATAAATTGTATATATTTCAGGAGAGTGATATTTTAAAGCTCAGTCAGTGCCAGTGAAAGCCATTAAACTGACAGCATTGGAGGCCAATAACCTAAATTTACCTGGAAGTCTTCTGTAGTTTGGACAAAGACCATGAGTAGCACGTTGTCAAAGGAATTCTAACCCAAAAAGATCTGGAGTATGATGTGCTACTGCCAGAAACACAAGAAGTTAAAATAGTGTTAAGACTAAATAATTTGAGACCTGCTTTCCTCTTTCTTCCTTTCACCCTCTACCTTTTCTGGGAGCATCTGGCAAATGATGGCAATTTCTTCGAAGATCTGCCCTGTTTTCACTCTTACTTAGGCCACCATTGGAAGACAGTAGAGTAGATGCACCCTCAGTTTGACGTATTCCAGCCTCTCCTGTGCTCCTGTGTTGTGACCTCTAATGGAATTAAAGATCAGACTGGGTGAGATGGAAAATTACACCGAAGAGAGAACCAATCCAAACCAGATACCACACTTAAAAAAACGGAGTACGTGTAGTGTTCGCATTTTGTTTGCATAACTTTTTCAGTTTCCAGTACTAATTCTGTCTTCAATATCCAGGCAGCTTTTCTTTGACCAACAAAGTTAAGTAGCTGTTGATATTCTCATCTATATACAGCTATCCAGATACATACATGTTTTTAGGCATGAAAGACATCCCAGTCCTGCAAGCACCTTGAGAGACAGCAATGTGCTGCTTTCCATGAAAGTGCAACAAACATCATGGACTTTCCCTCTGAGGCATCTTATGCTTTATGCAGAAAAAAATAACTATAGTAACAATAATAATATACAGTTTGGTAGAGAAGAAGGGAAAGAGAGTTTAATGTAATAAAATACACCTGAAGTCTAAGCTTGGCAAGCATCCATATCTAGAGAAATCATGCTTTCATAGCAGGCCAAACCCAGTGATGGATGTAGAAGTATAGAATTACAGAAAGCAGCAGAGGCAAAGACCCATATCTTCTCTTTGCTTCCTCTGAGTTATCTTGAGTGTTGGAATGATTTCTTCTGTTTCCTAAATTTAAGAATTTGACATTGACATCTTTCAGACAATTTGATACAAGCAGTCCTATACCCCTTGAAAGATTCAGAATCAGCTTCAGCCACTTCTTCAGCCAGTGGGGCTGCATCTTAATGGCTTAGTATTCCAAGATACATTCAGTATTTTGTACTGCACATGAAAAATGGATCCAGAAAGAGATCAGAGATGGCTAATTCTGATCTGTGATTAAAGTCATCGTTGTACAAATGTCTGCAGATATCTGTCTTTGCAGTAACAGTCTTTGCTCTAAGGAAGACGACTTAGACGTATCTGGTCAGCCAAATCAATGCCTATGAGACGAGTTGGTTCCCAACTTTTTGCTATAGAAAAATGGCTGGCTTCAGACAATTTGAGCTGAAAGAGTTCTCCAGTTCTCCTGGAGGTCTCATCTCTCAAGCTGCCTTATGTTGCTGCTGTTGTGGTGTTGCAGTCTTCAAAACAAAGCATCTAGACTAGGAAACACTGATCAGCCCTTTATACTGCAGGGTGAAACAGACATCCTGGGAAACTCACACAAGTATTCAGAAGCAATGTGAACAAGCAACTAATACATTTTATATTCTTGACCCTCACCACAGCATCAATACTTCTTTATCAGCCATATGCCTAAAGGTCAGCCTTCAAAGTTCTTGCTCAGATTTGTCATAGGAAAGATTGGAAGCTTAAAAGATTTCATCCCTCACAGACTTTTCTTTAGCCAATCAGCCTTCTTGCTCTATTTTTCCCATTTTTATGTTGAGACTGTCTCATCCTATAATTTTGTATTCTGAAACGTTTTCCCCATGGTTTATTTGCTCCTTTTCTGACCACCAGGACACTCCTAACTAAGTTCTCTCTGCCCTCTGGAAACAGAACTTCTGTCCAGTGTAGCTCAGGATGTCTCACAGCCTCTGCTCTGACTTCAGAATGCTGCCCTGACTTGTACCAGGGCATTTCAGTCTGTTCACCACATGGGAAATTGTGAAAGGCCTTTTTCCTTCCTTCTGGCTCTCTGAAACAGAGTCATTGGGGAGGTTGATCACTGTGGCCATCTAAAACAGGTTTTGTATGTGCTCTCAGAAGTGATTCAGGGCTCCAAAGTGAAAGAGTATTTTGCTTTCTACTTCACTCCAGAAGGAAAGTAAATATCCGTATGCTAAAGGAAATCACTCTGTTGGTAGGTTATTTAGCAGGCAGCCTCCCCTCACCCTGCCCTGCTTCCCCACAGTTTTCTGAAGTCCATCATCTCTTTTTGGAATTACTTCTACCGTCACTAATGTGTGAGCTTCAAGAGCAAGGTTTTTGTAATTGGACATCAGCCAACACAACAAGTATGTCTAAACCACTCAACTGTTCACCTATTGCCAATTTTACTGCTGCTTAACCTCAAGGAATTCAGATTTGCTTTGAAACAGTTCATTGTTTTGAGTCAGACTTTCTTCTAACTCTCTTTCATCATTTAAGTGAAAGTTCTGCCAAATCCATAGAGCTGGTGAAGGGCGTAATTGTAATGGATGAATGTATCTATTTCCTCACTTACATGTACATTTTCACTCATCACGTCTCAGATTTTACGGTCCACAAAGTTGAGGCTGTCTAAAGCTTTGAATTTAACATGTAAAGAATCTTAGCTCAGAATTAAGAACAGTTAAATGAATAGGAGCTTACAGGAGGAAAGCTGGGTAGCTATGACTGGTAAAATCAGTTAGAGTCTTTCTTCTTGACTTTAATGGATGTTAGATTAGGCCATGTGTGGAAGCAAGCATAATTGCTTGAAAAGCCAGTGTCTGTCTTTAGGACAAATAGTATGAGGTGCATGCTCAGACTGACAAGGAAAGGTCCCACGATTGCTACTTCCCAGCCCAGAAACAGCTTTCATTTTGTGTGAGAGCATCAAATTTCACTGCTTTTACTGTAAATGTGAAAAGCAAGACAAGGAGATTAATATCCCCATGAAAACTTATGAATTGTTTAGCTAACTCAGAAAGCAAAGCAAACCTTGCACACAAATCCTTTCGAGACAGTTTTACTTCAAGATGTGATGTATCTGTGCAATACTAAATTGGAGCAATTTCACTGACAAATGCTGACAGTGATCTCTAAATATTTCTTCCCAAAGTCGGCATCACCTGAGACAGTCCAGAGCACCACAGTGACAGACCAGGTCCTGCTTCCTCGTGCACATCTAATGACAAGAAGAGACCCTCATTTCATTACAAAGTGAAAGATCTCCTTGGACAAATTGCCAGCAATGTCAGGGTGATCAAAGCTTGGGTGGAGCTCCCAGAGGAATAATCCTTGAACACAAATGTCTTCTGGCCCTCAAGAACAGCATGCCCCCAACAGCAGGAAGCTCCTCCATTATTACAGCAGCCCTGTGTCCTTGCTGCTCTTCAGGGCCTTGGCTTTAATGGAGAACATTGCACTCCAACAGGTGTTTGTGCTTGCACACCCATGTCCTCACACAGAGGGATCTGTCCAAGCATGTCTGCAATGTAAATGCTGTGCTTTCTTGGCATGAAAAAGCAAACCGTCTTTCCTGAGTACGAAGAGAAACATCTATTCCATCTGACACTTGCTTGATGTTATGGTAACCATCTCCGTAGTATCTAAATGGCTCTTAAGATTAAAATCTGCCTCAGTTCAGAGCTCCTGGAACAGCATGTTCTCTTTCCTCGTGCCTTCTCGCTGTGCATTATTCCAGGTATTATAGCTAAGTGGACAGTAACAAGCAGATAGAATGCCAGTAGCACTTTCTTTCAAAACATGGAGGAAATGGCTTCCTTTTCGTTCAGTAAATGGATAATCTATCCTTGAATATCCTTGTTAGACTTTCCCACTTGCATTTCTTTCTGACATGCGTTATAGCTAGTATCTTTAAGGGACTGCATTTCTAATCTTTTACTGATGTGTAGTAAATAGAAAGAGGCAGTTTGAATGTTTTCCTAACGATGTCTTTTAATTCTTGAGCCAGAAGCTGTGCAAGCTGACTGATTATATTTATTGAAATTAATATTAAATATGCAAGTCTTAAAATCCTGCTTTTTGTACCTGTTGCTTCTGTGTAATAAGCACATGCAAAATTGCAATACTCTGCAATTTCAAAAAAAATCCAGTTCGATAAGAAAATGTTTAATTTTTCATGGTCATCTTTGAAGCACAAATTAAAAATAAATTGGAAATAGTTCTTTTCTCCTACCTTCCAAAAGGTTCTTGTTACCAACATCTTGATTCAAATATGAGGAAATTGAGAGGAAGGGAATATGGGTTAAACATAAACAGACAGTGGCAGGACCAGAATGGGAGCAGAGGTTGCATGACGTGCCAGTGGTATTCCTGGAATTCTCCTTCTAGAGGACAATGATGCAGGAAGAACATAAGCAAATGCAATAAAGCATTGAGAGAGAAAAATACTGTGCACAGTGCCTGAATTTTCAAAAAGCATCTCTCAGTCCCAGACAACAAAACAAAACTCACCAATAGCATGAGTTTGTCTCTGGGCTGGAAATATGCACAAACTTAAGTTAATACCACTAATTCAGGTCTCAACGTCAACAAAACAGAAAAAAAATGTATATAATTTAAATGTAGCTGTGGCAGCAGAAGGCAATTTTTGTCAGTGCATCTTACCTTGTCTGAAAGTTATGCCTTGTAAACAGAAACGTCTCCTGATGACATGCCCTGTGTTCTTACCAGGAGGCTGATAGTACTGCTAATTGCAGGAAAAGAATGCTATGACACAGAAAAGCTTATAAATAGCTCGTCTGAAAAGGCATCATGGAGGGTGAAGATTAGTGACAGACTTGAAGGAAGGGAGAGCATGGAAAAAAAGCAGGGGGAGATGGGAGAAAAACTTTATATGATATGGTGTGGGATTTTTTTTACGTAAGCTGATTGTGGTTCTAATTTAATTAGCAGATGCTGGGGTTAATTCAAGTTTTAATTAGCAAAACATTTCTACTAATTATAATTCACATTATCATGGAAGGGTGTTAATTGGTGTAATTGACAGTGTTATTAATGTCCATGAGTGCTATGGAAAATGTTCTTCATGGCTAATGGGAGTATCCTCTCTACTAAACTGCTAATCCACTTTTCTTCTTACTACCTTGGCAGCAGCAGCCAGGTTTGCCTGTTGGCAGCACATCTGCAGGTTGAGTTGCACACTCGCCTGTCATGGGAGAACCAGGACAGTACAAAATACTCTGTCTAGCTGAAACTGGACAAAGCAGGGGCATGAGGAGGTGATAAGCAAGTGGCAGCTTCGCCCAGTGCAGTTGAAGGGCAGAACAGGGCCATTTCTCACTGCAATGCAAAATAACATCATGTTTACCCTCCAGCTAACTCTCAGTCAACATGTACACTCCTGGAGATTTCTATGCAGCTGTCATTAACTGTTGATCCACATGCTGCTTTCAAAATCACCTGTGTAAAGCTGACTTTAGCTCAATCAGTGCAGCGCTCCCAAGTGTTTCCAGTAATTCAGGCACTTCAAACCTACTAAGACCCATAATGCCTGAAACATGTTTCCCTCTTGCCTGTTTAGTTCAGTCTTTTCATAAAAGAAGAAGAATGCAGAAACATAAATAACACTATCCACCCAGGGAGTACTTACACATATAAAATGTACTCCTCACATCAAACATTTAACTGGTGATCCGTGATCTATGTAGATATAACTAAAACATTCCAGAGGTTCACTTGTATTCACAGAAAGAAAAATGCAAGCACACAATGGTTATTGTCTAAATACTGCTTTGAAATTTTGACAGAATTACGGCCATAGATACCTATCTCACACTAAGAATGAATAACAGAGGAGCAAATACATGTGTCCACAAATCTTTCATTTTTTTTAACATGGCCCTGGTGGCTTGAACCAGCCTTTTGAAAATAAGAGGGAAGCAGACTTTTAATTTTTTCCTCTTAAATCCTTGGTTGTGGGTATCCGTGATCAGTTCTTGCTACTAACAAACATTCACATGCTTAATTCTTTGCACATTTTGCATTTTAAAATTTGAGTAAAGCTCTCAGTGCTGACTGCCGCAGTTCCTTTTTCCTCTACTTGACTAGTAAGCACCTCTGAATGAACAACAAAATAAAGGACAGCATAGCCAGAAAGCATTTCAGCCTTCTGTTTGATAGAGCAAATTTTCATCCAGACATCTTGAAAGCTGAACTGGGTTAAAATCTGCAGCTTGACTGTAAATCCTAAAAAAAGGAAGGAGGACTCAAATGCCATGCATACTGGTCTACATAAAATAAGCCTTAATATAGCAGTTCTGCCAAAAGGTATCTGAGCAAAACAAACAAACAAGAAAGTACAGGAGTTGCAGCTAGTTTTAACACAGTAAAATATTAACTTCAGTGCCCAAGGAAGAAGAACAAACTAATTGTTTTTTCTTGGGAATGCCCATAACTAACTGGAACACAGTTTCTCATGGAGTTTCTTGTAAGAATACATGCTCTTTACATGGTTTCCTTTTTCACTACTCCATTACATTTGCTGTCAATGTTTTGGAGTGTGTCAGCCTTTCCACTGTAAAAGCTTTCTTCTCCAAAATACGTTCCTGCTGCCTAAATACATGCTCCAGCCTAAAACTTGGCCAGCAGATTGTGGGGATTTGTCTGGAGCGTGAATTTCAAAATTACATTCGTGACTGCTTTCTCCATGTGGTAAAAAATAACCAAGAATTACAGAACAGATTTTCTGCTGGTGTAAATCAGCAGAACTCTCCCAGACATTATCAGGAGTGTGTCTGACCTTGCTAGTTCAAGATTTGTTGACACATGTAAACAGTCTTTTCAAAAGTTCTGCTTTCAGGTGACTTACTATGGCTTCTACAGTTAACCAGAGTTGTGAAGAAGAATGAAAGAGCTAGGAAGATTGAAATTCCATAAAAACTGCATCTTCAAGAGGAAAAAAATAGGACTTTTAAAATAGGATTTAATCTTTTCAATTAAAACACTGAAAATGAACATTCAGAGAAGTGAGTATTTTCATAGAAAACTGAACTTGTGCTGTGAAAGTGCTGTGAATTAAGAATTAAAGCATAGATGTAGTGCATTCCTGACATAATAAGTTCCTCCTCAGAGAGTTTCCCGCTCTTCCTGTAATGGGATGCTAGTGCCTAGTTAGAAAGACTGAGAGTGTGAACAGAAACAAAAAGTAAATAAAATAAATAAAGGCCCTTCTCAAAAAGAACAAGTCTAAATTCAAAGGTTTTTCAATATATTTCCCATTAAAATTCCCATTTGTCAGTCAAGACACCTTCTACACTCCTAAGCTCTGCAGTTTGTTTTTCCTTCTGATAAATAGCTTGAAAGCAAGTTTCATCATTTTATATTGGACATACCGCTGAGATAACCATGCAGTGACAATAAACACAGTCCTCTTTGTGCATACTCCAGCAAGCATCTGGGATTCATCTGGAATCTGTAGTTTGCATCAGGAGATAACAGTGGTCCCTCCACATGACTCTGGTTTGGTCCGCGTTTTGTTTTCATTTAAGTTGTACATGTCAACATCTGTCATTTCTTTAATCACCAGAAGAAGAATTCAATTACTATTTCATAAATGAACATTGACTAATACTTTTCTCTTGGGCTCAGTGAGGGAAGGGGGGAAGCAAAGGCTGATGTGTCTCCTTGCCTGAAGAACAATGTGATGCAGCCTTGTAGGGGTTCGTATAAATCATGTGGAAGGAGTTTATGAACTGTGCTTCAGAGTCAGGGATGGTAACAGCTTTACCACATGGCAGTGGTGGCTAACAGGGGAGATTAGAACCTTAGGGCTGAAAATCTTTCCACATGTACTTTGCAACTGTTCCTAGCTGCAGTCATTATTCTGCTTCTGGGTGAGTGGATGGGTTATAAACTAAACAGAAGGCCCATTAAATCATCATATGTGTGTGCTGCAGAGTAGACTAAAGAGCTCACAAGCCTCAATATGCACACAATGGGAATCCTCCCACCTTGTAACAATGCATAAAATCAAGAACATACCTGAATGGAGTCAATGATTCTCCAGGAGAATGACTCTCTTCTTCAGCACCTGAATGTTACTGTATATGTGAAACTGCTTTGTAGGCTACCTGAGCTACTGTGAGAACTTTTTACTCTTTTTGTTGATATTTCTCATTTCCGAAGAGGAACAAAACCTCAATGATACCTTACTTCAGACTTATTGCCTGAAACCATAGAAATTTGAATGGCTTGAAAGCAGGTCAAGGTATCTTTCTGAAAGCTAATAGAGGTATTTTGGAACTAAAAATAGTGTCAGGGAGTCTCACACAAAATAAAGCCGTAGTTCTTTCTCTCTGTATGCTTGGTGCTCTGTGCAGATGTGTGCTCTACCAGGTGGAGTCATGCAGATCATTGGGAACTTGTTCCAAAGATGTCAGTGTCAAAGGGACATTGTGCTCCCTTTATTTGGAATGCAAGCCTCAACTCTTGGAGAAACTCCTGGCTGTAGAATGTGAAGGACACTAAAGCCTGTGCTTGAAATGCCATGCTGTTGACTAGAAATACCACATGGCACTGTTAGTTTTTCAAGTCCTTTTTGCAGTCCCCCTTCAGGTGTTTCACATGGTTGCTAGCATAAGTCATTCAGTCAAGTATTGTTTAAAGAAAGGAAGTGAACTGCTAATTCTTTCGATCACCATCTTTCTATGGAAGTTGAGAATTCAGCTGAATGTTTTCTGAGATGCTTTTACTAACATTCAGAAAACTCTAAACTGATAAGTTGCCATATGTTGAAACGTCAATTTTGCTTCTCCCATTAATCGTTAGTGAAAAGAAACAGAAGTTAGTCTTTGGACCTTGCATGCAACCTGCCTCATTTTAAGGCAGTTGACAGATACAACTGTATGATAAAATACGTAAATTCTATCTGTGTATGAGGAGGAATACAGAGCGCTATATGCCAAAAAGTCAGAAATTATGTGAAAAGAAAATGCCTAAAATGTGTCATGAGGCAATCAAGACAGAGAAAACTGTCATTAATCATTGTGGTTCAAAGCTGTTAATATACATAAGTGAAATACCTTTTTGGGACAGCTACACAGCTGTTCCAAAGTATTTTACTGGGAGTTAGACAACTCCCTACGTAGCATGTATTGATACACTAGTAGGAAGTAAGTAGTCACCAAAACGATTCTCAGATCAGCCATGAAGTACAATCATCTGGGAGTAGCTTTAGCTGGGAAAGGATATGCACATGGGAAAAGAGCACAGAAAATGAGCTTGCTGCACCAGTGGCAAGTGCTTTATGAATTCCTCCTGAATTTCTCTGTTGCTTTTTACTTACTTCATTTGTTTTCGGAAGGATCAAGAAGTAAGGAATAAGACAGTGGGGCTGCAGCTTGCAGTTGCTTCAGGTGTTGCCATCTGTAGCAGAGGCTTCAGGTATTTGACTTAGCTGGGAAGTCTCTGTCATGACTTTCCTGGTCTCTGCTGTTCAATGCTGGACCTAAGACAGGGTTACATGTATTTGCGACAAACCAACCAGATAGGACAGATACAGGGCCAGTGTGGGAGTCATTCAAGTAGACCCAGCCCATTTTGGCTCTGGGAGTACCCAGGGATGCTGAGCCTTTGGGAAACAGGTTCCTCTTTCTTTCAGAAGTCTCTGCTAAAAAGGATTAAAGATTGAAAGAAAAAAAAAAAGAATGAAAGAAAGAAAGAAAATAGAAATTAATAAGATGAAGTAAGAGTAATGATTAAAGTAATTTAATTTGCCGCTATTTTTCTTATTTTTCTTCTGGAGGAAAAGTAGTTCAGAGTCGGATCACCATGGTTGCTCTGCAGTGACAACACACCTTACTTTTGAGCAATGCTGTCCTATAATGCTGTTTTGTATGGTTTTCACAGCACATCATAAACCCAGTTGTCATTCCAGCAACAAGAGTATGTATTTTCCTTATTTCTGAAGTACAAATTCATGAGAGTAGTGACACTGCAGCCATCTCTTCAGTTCTTTTGGATGATTGATTTGAGGGTAACTTAAATGCCGTACTGACTCTCTGGATCTGCTGCATGTTCAAACCTTGGCATGCTACATGGCAGCATAACAAAGGATTATATCATGATCACTATCAGATGTTCGCTCTGCAAAAATGATTTTAAATGAGAAACTGTGGTACAATATGATTCTTTAGTATTTTGGAATCTTCACCTACTTTTAAAAAAACATACATGTTAAGGCATGAGTTATAAATCATCTTTCCAATCTGCAACTTTTTTTTTTTTCTTTTTTAATAAATTTCAACTAAATTCTTATTCCTCACTGGAAGAAAATGAGGAAACCAACTTCTCAGAGACATGAGAGAGACTTCTCAGAGGCATGTCCCCACTCCACCCTGTGCTCCCTTCCCATTGCTTTTCAAGGGAAGTGGCTTGGCATATCACTGCTCCAAATCTTGAAGGAGCATGGATTTCCTCCAGACCACAAGAGTTTTGTGGGAAGATGGGGAAGAGGGGGAAGCATTTGCCATTTGGTGCCACAGGAAGAGTTCTTCCAGGCTCAGATTTCCAGCAGATTGGCTGGGGCTCCTGGAGGAGTCTCTGCCTGTGGTGCATGGTTGAGGTCTCCCCTGTAGGAAGCAGGGAGATGGGGAGCAGAGTGACACTGTGAAAACAAAAAAAAGGAAACTTTTCCAGGAAAGGAGGACATTAATAAAAAATGCACCAGGGAATGCAGACTTTTTTTACCATAATGTTTTTCTCTCCTTCAGGAAAGGATACAATGCTTTGGATTTATACCCTTTGCAGCTGACAGTCTTTCTTTAAAATACAGTGGGCAAATTCTACTTTCCTGAATAGCTATCAGCACAAAGAAACCAATGTTATGTAGCTTCTGCTATTTTAAAATTTAGTATTTGCCTTTGTAGTTCTGAGCAGGGTTTGTCCCAGACCTTTTAAAGAATTTAGATCTTAGAGGTCATCACATCTGAAGCCACAGTTAACGAGCTCACAGAATCAAAGAGGAAAAGCTGAAAGTAATTAATTGTAAGATGACTTTCATGCATGGTACCTACAAGCTGAAAAAAAAATGAGTATTTTGAAACAAGTGGTTTTCTGGTGTACCATTTGAAATGTTCTTGCTCTTAATCCTGATGTTGATGGGTGCAGCATTTTGCCCCTGCTTCTGAAGTCTCCTCTGCAGCCCAAGGCTCTGTTTTTGTGTGGGATAGCCCAGAGATGTGACTGAAGCCATGAATTCAAATGCAGACTTCAGCAGGATCTTTCTGAGGAGAGCAGTGGGCAAGAAAAAAATAAACAGTGAAAAGCAGGTGTGCTCAGGTACAACAAGTGCATCCATTCAGTCTGCTGAGAGCCCAGTACAAGTGAACAAACTAAGTCTCAAATCCAGGGGCCAGGCCTTAGCCCACAGAACCAGGAAAGCCAAAATTACCACTCCGTCAGCACATGCTGGCTGAGGATTTGGGCAAAATCATTTTTTGTATTGAAGATTTTGCCCTGTGAGCCTTCTTCTCTCCTGTGTTGATGTAGGTGCATCCGACCCACCATGGCATCCCCAGGCCTCACCAGCTTCATCTATCTTGGGCATTTTCCTGGAATGCTTCTGCTTCAGAAATGGGGAGGGTGCTAAATTAAAACTGCTGCCCACACTGAATACAACACATCTAAATACGTTTGCGTGCACTGGAAAATATGTCAAATTCTGTGTTTGTTTGTTTGTTTTTCTGTTCCTGGACGAAGAACAGCCTCTTTCTCAGGCTGGGCTCCACCACAGTAGGGCTATGTGAAAACCAAGTGCTTGGCCTGGCACTGCATCTTTTCCGCAGCTAAAACCAATTGATTGCACATGGCCTGCCCATGCAACAGAAGTGATGATGAAGCAGAATTTGGGCTAACAAGACTAATTTAAACACTTTTTATCACAGGTTTTCTTTCCAAGAAACATGGGGAAGTAAGTCTGGGGAGGTAAATTCCCCAATATTCATACATATTTTAGACAAGGATCATAAAAAGAAAAATCTTAAGAGTCATTAAAATATTGTTCTTTTAAACTAAACTGGATTTTCAAAAACATATATTCAAAAGGAAAGCTTTAAAGAGAAGTAATTATTTTCTCCATGTTTGATTGTCTCTCAGAGGAAAGCACAGGTAAATTCACCCTGCCAGGACCTGGATGAAGGCCTGCTCTGACCCATTTGCCTCCAGTCAGGAGCAGATTGCTTGGTTTAAAAGAGGATGATGTAATAATGAATGTGGGAATGACCAGATACTTTTCCTGCAGTAATTTCACCCCTCCTTGTTAGAGGGCCACTTTCTAAGAGATAATCTGTCCTTATCACCACCAATGCCATCTTTGTTCATTTTATTTTATTTGCCCTGTTATTCCACCAGAATGGCTGATTCAATGCCTGCATTTCAGGATCGAGACCAGAGCCATCTTTCGCAGAGTGACTTCTCAGCTAACCAGGAAATGGAGCAGGCTCAACATCTGGCTTTTATTTGTGCGCAGCTTTGCATCTGAATGGTGAGCTCAGGGAGTGGAGACAGCAGCAGGACTTTGATCTGCCACAGCTTCATTTTGCTTGGATTACCAAGGTTGCTATTAATGTCCAGAGGGATCCAACAACAGCTTTGCACTAAGGACTTCCTGTCTGAAAGTCCTCTGTCTCTGCTGGCCACCAAACTGGGGTGATGATGTATTTCTGTGCTTGACATCAAGGTATCTGAGGCAGCCACGGTGAGAGACAGGGGCACAGCTAAGTGCCTAAAATTGGGAGAGGGAGATACCTCACCTCTTTCCATGAAGCTTCTGCACACTCAGAGGTGTGGAGGATGCTGGAGCACTTCTCAGTGGTAATGGGATTCCTGAAAACAATGCAAGCAATGTTTCCTTTGTTTCACCTCATGTGTTCACTGGAGGCAGTGATAGTAAAGCAACACCACTTTGCACTAAAGTGTCACATCCTGCAACAAGACACACGCAGAACTATGAACTATTCTGGTGGCTGGCAGCAGAGACCCATTTCTTGGTCATCTTCCTTCTGTAGTAATCTCTGGAGATGCCTGCAGCACTCTAGAGGAAATAACAGTCAGCCCTGAGGACAAATTATCCAAAATCTTCCCTTGTCCTCCTGGCAAGAAAACTGGCTTGTCATCTACAGATCCGCCTTCTTTCTCAATTTGGTCCAGGTCTTCTCACTCCCAATGGATAGTGTGAACTCTCTCTTAAAATGAGGTGAAAGAATGCTGCTTTGGGGCCAGCTCTTTAGCTGAAATAAATTGGCTGCTTTCAGCATTACCAAGCAGTAATATCTGTGATTAGTATCTGCCAATGATGAATCTGGACACCAAGAATTGCTTTGCCATGAGCACTTTAAAAATTTGTTGCTACATTGGGTTTTTTTTCCTAGTATGTATTTTATTTAATTACACACTACAGCTGAATTACACCTAGAGACCTTTTACTTGTCTTAGAAAATTTAACTCTGGAGGGATTTTTTTTTCTTTGTTCAAAGGAAAGAAAATTGATAACCTGAGTCTCCTTATTGGTATATGAATTATTTTTTTTTTATTTACTTAAATTGCTCTTATACATGCATATGTAGAAAAGTTATCTACTACTCACAAAAGAAGTGTTTGGGTGAAAAGCACTTGTTCACGTATCTTTCTCTAATCAATGGCTTGCATGCTTCTGATTTAAAAGTGAGTGGGAAACATCTATCTAGAAAGCTGTATAACATGCAAGAACCCCTGAGGATGCTGGTGGTAATTTTGGGACTCAACCCAGACCTCTTAGTGTCACAGTCCCTGGCCACAGACGAACATTAACCAGACTGTGAAGAGGAGGAACCAAGAGAGAGGCCCTCCAAAGAGTTTTCCTTGGGTGGTTGATCCACTGCTCTTCAGACCACAGCAAATCAGGCTTTATCAGACTTCCAGTCGGGGACAGCATATGGCCGATCAGTGAGTAGGTAACTGTGAGCAGCACCATGGTTTCAGGACCCAGCAGTAGTTATCGCGGAAACTTTCTGCTGTGGAATGGAGGAGGATGGGTCCCAGCATCCCTATTCAGGCTGTGCTTCTGGGCACACACTGTGCAGGAGCTGAGACGTGCCAGAAGCCCAGCACTGCTGGTGGCTGCAGAGTGACAGCGTGTGAGGCTGGAAGAGATCTCTGGAGGCCATCTGACCCAACCCCCCAAGCGGGCCTCCTGGAGCAGGCTGTCCACTGTTCAAACGGGTTCTGTGAAGGGTGGTCTGGGAAGCAGTGTGCTTGGAAACAGCTGATCATACTCGCTGCTTGCTTCTGTAATGTCGAATGTGGGCATAAGGTCAAAGCTAGTAGAGCTACTAAAAACCTTCAGATCAAAAATTATCTATAAAAAAAATATTTTCATATCATTATGTGGTGCCAACCTTTATCCAAGCTAGGTACTGAAAAGACAAGAGATGAAGAGTTAGGGGCATGATAAATCTTAGTGGAGATTTCATGACTAATAAATACAGATATTTTGCTTTTACTGAGTGGTAAGAAGTATAAGTTTCATTACGGTACATATAGGGTAATGGAGAGAAAGAAAAAATGACTCATGAGATTATTGAATTAAAGGAGTGAAAGGCTTTGGCCAAAATAATTTATATTTATTTATTATTTGGATTTATACAGGAGTTTCACAAAGACATATTGAATCCTGTGCTCCAGGCACTTTTGCTCCACAATAAAGAGGAAAAAAGGAAATAACACAGCTGTCCTCCCTGAAACTGAAGAAAAACTGTTGTCAGTGTCCCAGTTCAGCATTAGCTTTAGGGTAAGTATCAGCCCAGGTACCTTGCTGGGTCCAAGGCAGAACCAGGGAGCTAATTTTCAAACACAAGCAAAGCTTATCCATCTTCAAACTGTAATTTGAAAAGAATTTCACTGCATTCACAACCTTTAAATACCTTTTAAAAAAAAATTAAAAAAAGAGTGTGTCCACCGCCATGTCAAAATTCTGAGAAATATTTCATTATATTTATTAACTTTGGAGTTGTTTTCACCTAATTTCATGGATTTTTTAAAATTCCTACTCACTGAGGGGATGATAAGCATTCTGTAGCTTGTCTTAGCATGCAACAAATGCATGCTAGTGGGTGCAGCCAGTCCAGGAAAATCTTATTCAGTCACTTGCACATAATTAAGAAAGAGAGCTAAGTTTAACAAAGCAAAAATGGAGGGGAAGGCAAAGACAAGCTGAGGCTTTATCTGGCAGGCAAACCAATGAGGTCCTTGGAACAGTTTCAAAAGGTTTCCATTAACAGAGAACAGCAAGTAAGAATGTGTACGAGTGCACATCAACAACTTTTAAAAGCATCATCATAAAATGGATGGTGATAATAAATAATGGGGGAAATTTCTGCAAGAGAAGATGTAAGCACAAGTCTCACACCAAGTGCTGCCATGTAGGAACAGAGGCAAGAGCCTCAAGAATATCTCACTGTTGCAAACTTCCAGCCAATGTGATTTAGCAGCAGTGTTACTGTCTCACGGTGGCTGGGAGCTGCCGCCAGACATTCAGTACTGTATATTTTTCTTCATGTTATTGAGAGTGAAAGGTTAGACAGAGACAGAGTTTATAAAAAGCAGACCTTGCTCAAAATATTTTCGTTTAACCTTCATAAAATATCCCCAGCTTCATTGCAGAGTTCCAGGACCAGAGGAAGGAGAAAATATGAGAGATATTTGCCTTTCAGTTAGCACATTTATTTTGACTTAATTAGAATTTTTGTTTTGTCAGATAGCAAAAAGGTTTTAATTTGGATGTAGAAACATAGCAATAACCCCTGCCTTATCAAGGCAGATAATCAGTGTGGTAGAACAGCATATTCCAAGCTCTTCAAAGCGGATGTAACGTTGTTCTATATGGCTCCTCTGCAGCCTGACATACCCAGAAAAATTTATTTGACTCTTTTATTACCTCACAGTGGAATTTGGCCACAGCAAGGTACTGTCGCTGGCTTTTGCACCTACTCAGGCAAGAAAAGTCCCTGTCAGCGGTTGTTGAAAATAAGGAGATACGGTGTTGTTGTTTTCACTCCACAGCTTTTCTAAAGGAGCGTTCAAGTTACTTAACCAACAAAAATGTAGAGAAGGCCTTGCCTGTTGTTTTTGGGGTGTTTCTGATGCTTTGGCATGAAGAAAAGTAAGATGAAAGGCACTACATTCTGTCTTTCAGTTTCACCCAGTACATGGAAATTTGGAGAAAAACTTAATTCAAATTTAGAAACCATGTGTTTGTGTCTGGGTGCTAGGTTTTCATTCTTCATCAGCTGCAAGAAATGTCCTGGATGTTGCTTTTCAACAGAGAAAGCTCACCAAGTCTCTTCCTTGCACTGTATTGGAAGCCATTTCACCTTCCACTGTTACTTTACATGCCTTCCTTCTTGTTCTTCACCTGCTACTTTGCTCCGCAAGGCTGTTGCGCTCCTCCCCAGTGACTAGTGAGGGCACTGAGAAGGGTCCTTTTTTATTGCAGTAGTCACAAATTTGTCAGGGAAAAACAATCTACTGGTGGTAGGAGGAACATGAGGCATAAATCATATTAGCTCTGTCTTCTGCTGCAAAATTTGAGTTCTCCCAGCTAGAAAAGTTAGCCTTTCTAGTTCTTTTTCTAATAAAACTTGTTTTCCTGTCTATGAAAGGACCTTCTCTGGGGAAGGTGCTGGTAGAGAAGGAATGGGCAGACCAGCCTCAAAGGCCTCCCAAACTTGGAGAACCTTTTCCAGAACATTCAGAAGCTACAGCAACACGTGTCTCATAGCACTTCTTAAAGTGGTACACAACATCAGATCTGGGGTAAATGAGTAGAAAGTACAACTACAATCTACTGCAAGCAGATAGGAAGAGTACCTTGCCAACATCTCTGCAGCAGTAGATGTTTTGCTGAGTGCATACATTGTATCCTGTGCCTCAGGACAGGACAGAAAACACAGATAACAGTCCTGGGTGAAATGAAGGAAGAGTGGGGATGTTTCCCAGACTCAAAGTAATCTGTGAGCTTAATCCTAAATGCAGGAGGAAAATGAGTCAGGAAGCTGCCTAAGAAATCTTTATATCCACAATTGTTTATTGGGACCTCACTCTCCTCTCTCTGTTCTTCAGAGGAAGGAAAGGATCTTCTTACCCAGAAGGCAAGATCTGGGAGGCAGGAGAGAAAGGAGAGATTTGGAAAGGAAGGACAAGGAAAAGAACTCTCTGGCACTCCGTAGTGGAAAGCAGAAAGAATACTTTTTCTCCAAATCTTAACCCTTCTCCCTTTCGTTTTCATGCTTTTCTCTGCAGCAATGGAAGTTGTGTCCTGTCTACATTTACTGGTCTAATTTTTAAGAAGTTTGCATATAGAAGTGGAAATCCTTTTGGAAGGAAGAGATTTCAGGGCTTGGATACCCCAGAAAAGTCATATATGGTAAAGGCTGATGGGTTTTCAAGCCATCTCGAATACCTTCTTCATTCTTGTTATGATATCAGACTGGTTTTTATTGTTAGAGAGGCATCTGGTGCAATGAGAAACGTGGGCTGTGAGGTGTTATCAGAGGATGTGCTCCCCTCTGGGTCAGGTGAAGGCAGGAGGTGAGAAATGTACCAGTACATGACACAAACCCACCACTGTAACACCCACTTGGTAGCTCAGACTAAACAAACTGGGATGGAAAAGCAGATGACAGTGACAGAAAGAGAGTGATTTAACTCAGGCAAACATTTTCCATTTTGGGAACAAAGCTCTCTAGTCTTGACTGTAGCCTTTAGAGATAGGCTATCTCAGAAGCTTTTTTCCCTCTCTGAGTCTTCAGGGCAGAAATCATGTGCATGGTCAGGGGGAAGGAAAGGGTAGTGATAAAAGAAAAATTGTGCTCAATTTAGTCTCAGGAAGGAATTTGATTATAAAGTAATGAAATAAATGTTACCCTTGAGTGATTTCTAGGCAAATTTTATAGATAAGCATTATTCCTTGTGAAAATGTTGGTGATTTTGTGTCTGTTCCTACAATAGTTGAAGATTGGAAGATAAACTAATGTGTGCTGCTCTTAAAATTTCATAAACCTAGCAGTCATCAAATTTATGAGAAGCTGCCTTATTTTTATTTCATTTTTTAAAAATCCTGCTTATATTTGGCAGCATGAATTGGGGCATGCATTCTCAAGAGCATTTCCCAAAAGATCAAGTGAGAAAAAATTAAGATGGGCTCTTCTTGTTATGGGAGTCTCATATTTTGTGCCTTACATTCATTTCAGCAGCATTATTCAACCTTCAGCCTTCAAATCAGGGCACAGCCTTCCTTCCCCTCCACACGCTAAGCAAAAAATCTGAGCCTGTTATTTCTCTTTAAAGTATTTTGTTGAGTTGTGCATGCCACTGGTTTCTTACCCTTCGTGATACCTCCATTTCTATTTTGGATGTTGCTCATTGAATGAATCTGGTAACAATTAAAATCCATTGCTGCAGGACCTATGGAGGGAGAATTGTCGCATTCCAAATGATTTGTTACTGACTGAGACAAGCCGAGACTTTACCAAGAGAAAAGACACTTTAATGTATTCAACTGAGAGTGCATGATTGTTTAGCAAATAGTTTGGGATTATCTGGAAAATTATAGGAGAGCAAGGAACAGAATCCATATTTCCTTGTTCTTTAGCAGAAATCCATGCTTCATTCTCTGTATTAGCTACTTTCCATAAGCTGCCTTATAAAACAAATAACATGCAATTGAAAATAATGCAGGAACTAGATGTTTGAGGAACATCTCAAAGAGAATGCCATATTTTTTCCTGAAGTACAGCTAGAAATATTAAATTATACAGAGCTCATTAAACTAACTCTTTACAGACCACTTCTGCAAGGTTGAAACCACTTCTCCTGTATCCACCACTGAGAAAGACATGATTATGTGATTTCATACTTACACCAGAGAGCACCAATTTGAGATTTATTTCCAGAGCACTTGAGTGTACTTTTAGAATAGAACAGGATAGTGATATCCCTTCTTTACATCCACTCAGTGTCTTTTCCTCTTCAGAAAAAGAAAAATTACTGATTTGATAGTGAGCTACGAGGCTATTCATTTCTAAAGGCTGAGAAGTGACTATGCAACAATTTTGACTATGAATTCAAGCTTTGTCCTTTTCTGTCACACAGAGGCTTAAGATAGGTTGCAACCTATGCTTAGTTAATGGTTAAGAGAAGATATGCCTCACTACATCTTTAAAGAAAACAGTTACAGAATAAATATCGAGGATTTACACAAGACAGTCAATCTCCACTTGGCATCGTAAAGTAACTTGAGTTTTCTAAGACCGTCTGCTTTCTTGGTACACTGAGCTGACATTTACAGTACCCACTTCCTCAGAGAAGACTGTATTCCTTGCTATACTACACTCATGCGCCCATGTGATCTGATAAACTTTGCTTTTATTTAAAAGCTAAAGGTCTTTCCCTGATCTTGAGACATCCTGGCCACAGAAAGAACTAGCCTCATCTCTCTCAACATGCTATGCTAATTTAGATTGATGTTTAGGGAATTGGTCAAATTTAGTGCCGACCTAGTTAGATCAAGTTGAGTTCTGGCAGGAGGGTAAATGCATATGTGTTTTTAATTAATCCCCTGCCTAAATCAAGGGAAAGGATATTGCATTTTTCAGCAGAATTGCTCCACACAGTGCTGACTGCATATATTTAATGCATCTTACTCATGTAACTGAGAAAACCCATTGGAACTCTTCCAAGCCTCATGCTGTTTTTGCCTAGCTCTATTTGAACTCCTCTGTACCTGGTATAGGGCTGGGGCACATCTGCTGGCAGAACAGGGTGTCAATACCCAGGAGCCCCAAAATTAGCCCTGTTCAGAAAGGAACTTTGAATTTACGTAGTACATTTCCTATGGGTACAGCCTCAGTGCTATAAAGCTCAATGTTAAACATCAAGAACCATCCCATCCCATCTCTTCAAAAACATCAAGCATGTGCTTAATTAACGTCCTTGCTAGGAAATTAAGTATACATTAAAGTATAACATTGAAATATCAAAAGACAAATTCATTATCTGGTGTTGTCAGAACATGTGAATAACATTAACTCCCTTCCCTTCCCTTCCCTTCCCTTCCCTTCCCAAACATTCCCAAACCTTCCTCTTATTTCCTTTCAAACAATTTGGTCAGATTTTGATTTCTTCAACTTCCCGATCTGTTTAGGAATCAAATGACTCTTTCAACATGAAGCTTTTCAGGCCTTTTGATATGGCTAACCACAAGGTCAGTTTTTAATTTATAATTTAAATTATTCCAGATGCTGGCACAAATGAGAATTGCAAAGATATCAGTTTTGACGTGGTCTTTAATACAATATGTGGTTACAATTTATGATGAAAAGTCACCTTTCCCAGGATAGCTTGGATTTTGAAGGTCAGAGCAGGTAAAATATTTCTCAGATAAGACAGTGAGAACTGCTGAGGGCTGACTGGCAGTGTTCTTATGTATGTAAATCTATACCCAGGAAGAGGAAGAAGCACACTCATTAAACAGGTAGGAGTCCTATTAGTGGTGATTTCCTGAACTCTCACTGTTGCAGACTGGATATACAAAAGAAGGATTAAAGGACAGGCAAACTTGTTAGACTTTGATGATAAAATGCACGCTGTAAGAGACAGAATAGTTGTTTTAAATCTCTTCTTGCTGGGCAAAGGACTGCTAGCCAGACTATTGATAACTGTTGAGGTTATCAAAACTCCATAGACTTTGCTATCATTTTACTCTCGCAAACCTCCAGAAAATAATATTCTCTATATAGAGAATAGTCCTTTCATTTCAATCTGCACTCACTGAGGTCAGTAAGGCACAAAACTGTACCTGACCAGCTGGCCTGTCTTGCTGGCACTGCCCCTAACCCTCACTCATGCTGGAATGCACCCAGCTGAAGTGTGGTCACATTTCTTGGCCAGATTAGCTATCTGCCATTTCAGCTCCTTGAATTGGATTATTATCTAGTAGTGACTAATTCATGCACCAACTCATGAGGGAGACAGGAAGGAAAAGTTTTGCCATATGTGGAAAGAAGGAGTAGTTTGTGACAGCAACAACCGCAGATTAAACTGATTTCAAACTTGAGTCCCTGAGTATTGGCAGTGGTGTTTTAGGGCACTGCCATGGACAGGAAATCTTGCATTCAATATTCCCTAACTGCCTGGTCTTCTAGAGTTTTCCTGAAGTCTACATTCTGTCAGAACAGGAGATGTGCTCAGGTTATAATTCACAAAACTTTGACAACAGCTCTTTGTGGCAACATTTCTCTCTCTCTCTCTATCTCTCTCTTTTCTTTTTTCCCAACAAAAAGATAAATATTTCTTGCTGGATGTGGAGACCACTGACAGTATAAATGTATGGATTAATATCTTACATGCTGATGAGATTAAGTTAGAGGTAATGTACATGAAGTGATTTTTCAGTGTACTTTCCTACTTTGTGCTAGACTGTTCCAGAAATATTTTGGGTGAGTGAAGTCTTTGCAAGAGCAGATAAAAATATATAAAAAAGAAAATATGTGAAAAGAAGATTCACTGTTTTGTGTCACCATGATGAATACAAGTGACTACAACAGGTGAGAAGACTCTTCTCCAACTTTCTGTATCATTTCTGAAATCACAAACGCGCCGCAAAGTAGCCCCTTACTCACTGCCACAGTCTGCACATGCAAAGGCAGGAGCTTATTTGTGGAGTGATATACTTCAGGTCATCCATAGTAAGTCACACCAGAAGTCTGGCTTCTCCAGTGTCCCATCTCCAGCAGCTGTTTTAAGTGTATACCTGGCCACGCACACTTGGCACACTTGACACAGGCCAAGCGACACTTCACTCTGCCATCTGCAAGCGTTTCTGCGTGTTTAGCTAACCCTAGTGGATATTCCTTCCAGTGTCTTGTCCAATCTCCCATTGTTTATTTTTAGCCTGCTTCTCACTCCTTAAATGGGATGCCTTTTTGCTTTAAAATGAGATAACACTGAATTCTACCAGCCCCTCTCTGATATTCTTGATTTTCTTAGAAGTCTATAATTATAATCTCCTAAATTTCTTTCTTTTGCAGGTTGAGGAGTCTTCACATACTCTTTATTTCCTTGCACAAAAATCTTTCCCCATCTTTGAAGATCCTTGTCCTATTCTGTCTCAGCTCCATTTTATCCTTCCTAGGACTGCAGTACCAAAATTGCACGCATTATTCAAAGGATTTATCCAGTAGTACTATGATAGCCTCTGTTTCATTCAGTGTTCCTGTTAGCTTCTGGCCTTCCGTTTTTTGACCACTCTTTCATACTGATCTGACATTTTCCTGGCACTATCTATCACAACCCTAACACCTCTCTCCTAAGAGGTCATCGTTTACTCAGTGTCCATTATTTTATGTGGAAATTTCAGATGATATTGCCTACTGTGGAGCATTTTAATTTCATACATTAAATTTCAGTTTCTTGGTCAACCACTCAGATCTTTCTGCAGCTTCTCACATTTAGCACTCCTCCTTACTACCCTCCATGTCATCATCCCACATCTCACACCTTTTCCGGGGTTCTTTATGAGCACATTTATGATACAGATCCCTGCAGGATTTCCAATAGGCTAACCTCTCAATTATTTGTTCTTGCCTGAAGCTTCTCTTATGCCATGGCTGTGTAGTTTCCTTGAACTTCTGACAAGGAATATGTAATAATCAAACACACATACACATGCATACATATAGCCTGAATAAAAGAAGAATAAAATGTTATTTTTCATTTTATAACTGCAGCAGCATGCTAGCGTTTAATAAGGTCAAGACACAAATCCTTGTGTCAGACTTCCAGTTCATGACATTCTTCATCTTGCCCAACTGTAATGACATTTCTGTAGTCCAAATATTATTTTCAATCTTCTTTACATGCCATAGTAATAAAAAGAGAAATAAACAGGACTCCCATCTGAAAATAAAATCTGTCTGTTCTGGTCAGGTGCAATAGAATAAAGCCTCTTTTAATGTAGCATCTCTGCACATGACCAGGTATGTTTCTTGGTGTTATGTCAGTAAAGGAAGATATCCCAGCTACTGGCTGGGAACCTTCTGCTTTTACTTGTGCTTATAAGGCTGTTGCTCAGTTGCAGAGGTGCATGCATAGGATTGGGTCTTACTGCTACACGTCTACAGCACAAAGTAGTGATCTGATAGCAATTTTTCAGAGAGAGAAAAAAAAAGTCTTACATGACTGACATGTACCAGAAACCTGAATATTGGCTGGAATGTTTATTTTTGCAGTGAATGACATTTATGGATTTGCACAGAAATGTGATGAGAGTGCTGTATTGTAGTTCTCCATAGCAAACATCTGGCTTGCAGTAGTTCAGATTTTCTCTGTGCCAGCCAGCAGATCAACAGACTGCTATTCAGAAAGCTTCAGGTGGGGCACCCAGAGTGTGAATGTGGTCTGGAAGATCCTGGTCTCACACTACTGACACCCATTGACTGATTTTCCCATGATTTCTAAATGTTTTTAAAACACGTTTAAACCCGTTGTGGTGCTCAGATTGAAGAAAAGGTGATCAGCCTTTCCTACCAAGCGATGACAATTTTTGCAAGATGTGTGTGTTGCCATTGTTCTGGTCCTACTTCTATTTCCTTATATTTCTGTGAGCTTTCATACACTTTCATCACAGTCTGTGATGCTTACAATAACAACACAGTGCTCAGCTGAGACTCTCAGATTCAGTGAACACAGATTTTGGACCATTTATACTAGGTAGGTGCCATAAAATTTAGGCAATCTGAGTAGAAGTACCCTTCACAAACTGTGTCATATCCCTCTGTAAATTTACGCTAGATGTAAAGCAAAATAAAATATTTTCTAGGGCACACAAAGGCTAATACAGAGAGATTAAATACAGCCAGAAAACTAAAACAGCATCTGTACTCAGTGGATAATGGAACGTTTCAGTATGGAGCTACAATGCAGCGTAATGCAGTAATGTTAGCTGATTTTTCACAGTTATACATTATTAAAGCTTTTTACGTCCTGATCAGCAGCTCCTGCTTGCAACTGAGGATCACCCATGAATAAAATAGTTTTTAATGTCTTGACAGAAGTAGTTTACTTTCAGAGGTTACAAAGAAAGCCTAGAATTGAAAATACTAAAAATTCCACCACTGCTTTACTCCAGGTCATGCATGACACCACAGCACAGCTATTCCTTCCTCCAAAAATAGCTTTCTTGAAAGTGGTGGCATTTCTTTTGGAATGAAAACACACCAACAAGTATTTTAAAGCCTAACCTTTGTTAATTTCTCCTGCTGTGAGTCATGTCTTGCAGCAGAGCCCAAGGCTCTGGCTGAACAACTACTGCTCAGAAAAGAAGTCAGGTATGTGTTCATTAATTTATACTGCAGTACCACTTCAAGGACTATTTGTAGACTTCCTTAGCATTTAAATGTTGTGGAGATTATCTTCTGTGATCAAAAATCACCAAGATGAACTTCCATCACAATTTTTTTAAGGTGAACAGCATACATACAACATCTTGTAGGTCCTTTCCAACTTTGTGTTTCTATGATTCTATGATTCTATGATCTCTGTCTCTTATGTGAATATTCCCCTACCTGTTAAGTGGCACCTCTCCCCCATTTAAGATACTACCCTCTATTTATACAACACTTCAATACTCTACATACTTTACATATCCTTTCTTCATCCATGTTTGGGCCAGTAAATTAATGTCAACAGTGCACGAAGCCATGCCCGTATGGTTAGGTGAAGGAAAGATTGCAAGAAAAGTGTGAAAGAGACTGAGGGACACAGTGTGGTTTTTCCAGAATGGACTGCAACTGGGACACCAGGTCATCTCAAGAACACTGTCATGCAGAAGTGCAATCAACAGGTGTTATCAAATTTCCATTTTTTAACATACCTACAAAGGTTAAAAACAAAAGGTTACACCTTGCAGTAAAATACAAAGTCACTAAGTCTCTATTAATCCTAAATAAACTGAGAGGAAGAGTTGGAAAACTGAAAAGCTGGGTTTCCCTTTCATGAAGGTCAGTACTGTTACTCTGCAGCAATGCATTCAGATATCTTTGCTGCATTTTTTGCTACAGTTGAAGCAACAGGACCCTAAAGAGTTGTGGAACTGAAGCATCTTTCTCAGTAGATGCCGCTTTGTAGCAACCATAGAGTCACAAAATATCCTGAGCTGGAAGGGACCCACAAGGATCTCTGAGTCCAGCTCCTGGCTCCACACAGCATCACCCAGAATTTCAACCCTATGTCTGAGAGCATTGTCCAAGAGCTTCTTGAACTCCATCAGCGTGGGGCCATGACCACTGCCCTGGGCAGCCCATTCCATGCCCATCACCCTCTGATGAAGAACCTTTTCCTGACCCCCACCTGACCCTCCCCTGACACAGCTCCATGCCGTTCCCTTGGGTCCTATCACTGACTGACATCCTATCAAAAATTTGGTCAGTCAGTCAGAGCCAAGTGGGAAATACTACAAAATTAACATTATTCCCCATACAGCCCAATATCTGCTTTTCTTGAATACAGAAGCAAGTGTTAGCAAGCCTCACGATAGCTATTGTTTTCATTCAGGATCTCACATAGACTAATTTTTAAAACGGTTCTTAAATCTTATAATGAGGAACATTGTACTATCATCAGATTATCAGTATGAATATAGCAGTCTGATTTAAGTCTCGCTGTAGGTCTGAGGAGTGTACGAAGGGAGCACTAGTGAGGGGACTGTGCCACACCCTTTAGGGTAGGGGTGTCACTCCACATCCTCAGCAAAAGCTGCATCACATAGCCAGGCTGCAGGAGAAAAGCTATCCTGCACCAAACAGATCTTCACAAGCTTCACATATGCCTGTCTGTAATGGCATTACTCACCCGCTGTTAGGTAAGCAAAAAGCAAAAGGAAAGCCTTGCTGCTTCAGAGCCTGAACTCATTTGCTTACACACCCTGGACACAGAGCAATGTGAAGACATGCCACTTGGAAGAAGCTGCTCGCATGGAAATGCAAAGATCCCCTGGCAAGTTTTAAAAAGATATCTATAGATAACCCATGATTAAGAATCAGAGGAATATTGCCGCTCTTTGGAGGAGATTATAAGAAAGCTGAGATAGATGACCACAGAGGTAGCTGTGCAGATTGGAACTCACTTGCCTGGAAAGAGAACTGGAGGAAGAGTGACAGAAATCTAAGAAGCAAGAGTGGCTGGAAGAGAATGAAAAAGGGAGCGCTTTCCGCTGTTTTTTTCATAGAATCATAGAAATTATGGAAGCGAGTTGGAAGGAGCTTTTGAAGGTCATCTGGTCCAACTCTCTTGCAATGAACAGGGACATCTACAGCTAAATCAGGTTGCTCAGAGCCCAGTCCAGCCTGACCAGGTTTGTCTCCAGAGACAGGCCTTCCACTGTCTCTTTGGGCAATGTGTGCTTCACCACCCTTATCATAAAAACGTTTTCTTTATATCCAGTCTAAATCTCCCCTCTTTTAGTTAGAAATCATTTCCCCTTGTCCTGTCACCACAGATTCTGCTAAGGAGTCTTTTCCCCTCTTTCTTATAGCCCCACTTTAGATACTGAAAGGCCACTCCCAGGTCTCCCTGGAGCCTTCTCTTCTGATGGCTGAACAGCCCCAGCTCTCTCAGCCTGTTCTCACAGGGGAGGTGTTCCAAGCCTTGGATCACTTTTGTGGCCCTCCTCTGGGCACACTCCAACAGCTCCATGTCGCTCCTGTACAGAGGACTCCACCTCCGGAAGCAGTACCCCAGGTGAGATCTCACCAGCGCAGAGCTGAGGGGCAGGATCACCTCCCTGGACCTGCTGGCCACGTTGCTTTTGATGCCACCCAGGAGACGGTGGGCTTTGTGGGCTGCGAGGGCACATTGCTGGCTCATTTCTAGCCGGACAATTGAAGGGATCAAATAAAGCCTGTAGGATCCAGACTCAAAACATCAGAGGGTATATATGAGAGCACAGGTGATTGTCCTTTAATGAGCATCTTCTTCCCGAAGTGCCTGCTACGGCCCACCAGACAACAGCTCCTCGGTCTGACCCAACATGGCTGCTCTGGAATTATGCGGCTCCCATGGGGATGTAGCTTTGCCTAGGTGATCTGATTGTGTTCTTTCCCATCACCAAAATGGTTTCTTACCTTGAGAGTGCTGTGGAGAACCAAGGATGAGAGACAAAGTAACAGCTATAATGTTTTTAATATTGAAGCTACTGGACATGGAGTATTTAATTCTTTATTAGGCACTGTGCTTTGGAACTACTGTCATATGCAAAGCTGCAGAGAGAAGTGAGTATTATTTTATTGAAAATAGGTCATGAAAAGAGAATTTAACCTTTTGAATAATTGGATTCTATCCAGAACAATTATTTTTGCTATCAATGTGGTTTTGAAGTGAAAAGAACACAGAGCATTCTTGCAAATTGAGTAATTTGCAGTTAAAATGGAACATCTTAATTTGACAATGCAAGCGTTTATTTCTTGAAAGAAGATAAACATATTTCTTGGCAATAAATGCTGGTGTACTGGACTAAATGGACTGAAGTGATGAGAATGGATTCCGTGTAACTAACCTGAGACACCACAAAAGATCCTCATTTCCAAAATACTCTAAGCCTCAAATTATTTGTTTCATTTCTGTATGCCCTAAAATATCGGCTTATTTGCACTTTTATTTCTAGAATAGGCTAATAGACCTCTTTAAGAAGAAGACACCAGTTTATTTTCTTTGGGAAAGATTAATATCATGCTCACTTCCAGGATGTATGCCAAAAGAATACGCTTCCTTCCCTGACTCCAAAGCATGAGTTGTACTAACAATCATTTCAAAGGCTGATGAGCTAGAGCAACTAAGCACGAAGACTTTAGCAGTCTGAATGAAAAATCCTCTGCTGTACTTTCAGTTTAAGAATTTTGGTATCAGTGTACTGACAACGTAGTAAACAAGCATAAAAAGCACAAGCATATCTTGCCTCTCAGAAGTCAGGAAACATCTGAACTTGAAACATAACAGGGAAGAAGCTCTGAAATGCCTCAGAAAACATTGCTTTTCCATTACACTAGATTTAGATCAGAAAGTGGGAAAGCAGCATAAGGGTTTGGCTAATACGGTCGTTGCTCACTTTTATTTTCTGGGACATCTGAAGCGTCTTCATGTACTTAAGACCTGATTCTCTCAACAGCACTCAGCCTTAGACAGCGCTAGCTGAGGAGCTGTTGTATTCAACAAGAAATTATGTAACTGAATTTTGTTTTGATGTTTTAATAAAGATGATCTCATGGAAAATAAGCGTAGATGGGACTGTAAGATGTCCTTTGCTGAGAAGCACGTTTGCTACATCCTGCTTGGAAGTGGAATGATGATGTACCCAGATGTTGTAGCAGGGATCGATCATCCTTGGACCTCTCAGCTGAGAAACTCCTGGAGTTTGGAAAAGGAGGTTTGCTCTTAGAAATTGGAACAGGGATTTTAAGCATCAGATGTCCAGACTGTAAAATGTCATTGTCCAAGTATGCATCTCCCTGAAAATGAAGAAGAGGGATTCTCTCCAAATCTCCAACAGAAGAGTTCATACAACAACATCTCCCAAGGGACAAGAGTAAGTCAAGTCGCTACTTCTTAGCATAACAACATCATCTGATCCCCGAACTCTTCACCGAATGATGGTAAATTCATGAAAGGGATGGTGAAACAGTGGGAGAAAAGCAGAATAAAGTAAAACACCCCAAAGCATCCTGAAAAATGCATATATTTCTCAGGATACTTGTTTGTAGCTGAGAAAGATGTGTGCATACAGGGAGAGACCGCAGTATGCTGATCACAGGATGAAGGATCAGGTCTAGGTAGAAGCTTCAGAAGTATTCCCAGAAATCTTAATGTCCTACCTGTCATTAAATAGGATAGGCTGTTATTACAGAGGTTTTGCCAGACCAATCTAAAGGAGATACATAATTACACATGGCATGGCATAGACTGAAACAGGAAATTAAGAAAAAAATGTAGACTGCAAAAATGCCATCTTTAAACTTGATTTATACTACTGCTTCAGTTGCTAGACTAGCCACAAAATAGCACTAATACTCTTTTCAGGTTCTCAACAGACATTTTGTTTGCTTTTTTTTGTTTGATTGATTGATATTTTGTTTTGCTTTTGTATTAAAATTCTTAATTCCTTCTTATCACCAATCATCTTTATTGGTCCTGACTGTAAAATGCTGGCCCAGAATTTCACTTAAAAAATAAAAAAGCTTCTATACTTCCACTTGTTTTCTGACACAGTTCTGAAACTGTTGGACACTGTGTCTAGAGAAGACCTCTCCAGATACCACCATAGCCTATTAATGCCTTCTCACTGGATTTGAAGAGGAGGTTTGTGATGCAATTGAATTGTTTTTCTGTGGGACTGGCTTTTCTAGTGAGAGATATCTTCTAAAGAAAGATACTTGAGATCAGATGCTGGTATCTAGCAATAAGATACCTTGTAAAACTGAAGGTTTGGTGTTTTCATGGATCCCAGTTTAGGCATGCAGAAATGAAAGGGGGAAAACCTCCTCCCTCATCCTTGACGTATGAATGTACTGATAGCCAAAGTAACGTATCTTTAAAGATACACATTTCTTTTCAGATTATAGATACATATTTACGTAAGTTATACATGCTTGTTAGGTCTGCATTTAAAATATAATTTATACAAGTGTACGCATCAATTAAATCCATCAGCTAGAAATCTGAAATAATTAGGAAAATTGAGTTTTTAACTTTTATTCTTTGAAGATTGAGGTAAAGTTATCACTTCATTCCCTTTCCTTTTCTCCATACATTTCTCCTTCCTTCTCTATCAAAACATATTCAGGGAATGGCAGTGCTGGACAGACATGACTTAGTCTATGCAAATGTTGAATTTATCAGGAACATTCAACAAAATACACACTGAATCATGTCTGGGTAGTCTTGCACCCAAAGATGTTGCGAGCACTGTTCTGTTGGTAACAAATATGGCTGCTCTGCAAAATTGCTGTTCCAGAAAAAGCCCCTGTGCACTTCGGCAAGTATTATTTCATGTGGTGATACTGGTGCAAATTCTTCTAACTTGCCAGGTACAGCCATTAGCTTCGGATTTTTTGCTGGCACAGGTTTGTTGACACAAGTATATGAACAAAGCAGTGCTGGTGTGGATTTGTTGTAGCATGGACCTGGCAATGCTTCAGGGCTTTGATCCCCAGCTGACCTCATGCTGCTTTCATTAAAAGCCACACCAAACTTTCAAGGCAGCTTGTTTGAATCCTGCCCTTGGTAGACTGCTGAGTCCCTGCTGTAGCTCTTGATTCCCACTCTTGCTTCAGTTCCACCTGAACCACAACTGGAAGATGGAATCTTATCATAAGCTCTGTGTTGGCTGCCCTGAGTGACAACAGAACATCTGCACAAAGGGAGGCTGAATTGGAAGGCCAACCAACACTTGACACTGTACTGCAGGTGCCCTATTGTGTTATTGTCCAAGTTAGATGGATTTAAACTAGCAAAGACATACTTGCTGCAACAGAGCCTCATCCTTAGACTGCAAGCCTTCTGGAGCACTTTGTTCAGTGTGTGGGCTGTGCCCAGCACACTACAAATTTTAATCCAAGGGTGGCCTGTTCCTGGGATCCACATAATGCAGGCTTTTCCTTAAATAGGTAGTGGATGGTATTTGGTATGTATACAAGGACAGCAAAGCTTATACTTATTCTTCCCTCCCTTCTCCATTGGTTGTCTTCTTCTTTTTTTTTTTTTNCATCTTCCTGAAACAGTAAAGAAGGTCAGGGTTCAGGCTGGGCTCTTTGATAATGAAGTCGATACTTTCATGATGTATCTGCAGTCTCTGCTGGATTTTCAGGGATATTGCTTCATTTTTACTGGCTTGCAAGACTCAGTCTTCACTTGAGCCACCAGTGGCACAAGGGATTAATGGCTCTGCCACTGAAACAAAACAACCTCTGTACAGTGCCTACAGGAAATTCAATTGGTGTCTGGCTGGCTGCTTCCCTTTCTTCTTGGGCACACTTGTGAGGCACTATAACTGGCTTAGCCAGGGAGATAAGTGACAATTGCGGATGGAAGGACGAAAAACAGGAGGAGGAAATCTCTTTTTATTTGTGTATTGAGAGGTCATTGTCAGCCAAGAAGCACTTAAAAGAGATCTTCTGCTCTTATTTGGCAAGTACAAGGACGCATGGAAAGATCTAGTCATGAAAGAAGTAGCCAGCTACGAGGCTGCATGTGTCCAGGGCTGTCTGCAAAGTTTCATGACAATTGGCTGTGCTGGGAGGATCATAGAATCATAGAATATCCTGAGTTGGAACGGACCCACACGGATCATCAAGCCTCACTCCCGGCTCCACAGAAGACCACCCAAAAATCAGAGCATATGACTGATTTGCCCAGATGCTTCCTGAGCTCTGGCAGCATGGGGCCTTGCCCACTGCCTTGGGCAGCCTGTTCCATGCCCACCACCCTCTGGTGAAGAACCTTTTCCTGACCCCCACCTGACCCTCCCCTGACACAGCTCCATGCCGTTCCCTCGGGCCCTGTCGCTGTCCCCAGAGAGCAGAGCTCAGCGCTGCCCCTCCGCTCCCTGTGAGGAGCTGTAGGCCGCCATGAGGCCTCCCCTCAGCCTTCTCTGCTCTGGGCTGAGCAAACCGAGGGGTCTCAGCTGCTCCTCATATGTCTTCTCCCCCAGAGCCTTCCTCATCTTTGTAGTCCACCTCTGGATGTTTTCTAATAGTTTTATGTCCTTGTATTGTGGCACTCAAACCTGCACCCAGTGCTGGAGGTGAGGCCGTAAAGCGCAGAGCAGAGGGGAAAATCCCTCTGTGCCTGGGAGTGCTGGGCCTGGTGCATCCTGGGAAGGTAATGGGATAGAGCAAACCAAAACTTTAGGTCTCTACCAGCTGCCCCAGATTAAATCAGTGCAGCTCTACTGATTTTCTTGATCTTAAAAGCATGCTGTAGAAATTGTCAAAAGAACCAGATGATTCTGGGCAAGGGATAAACATGATCAAACATAGTGTCTCCTGTGTCCTTTTTACGTGGTGACATCAAACCTTGCTGCTTTGCAAGAAACCACTGCGCTGACTCTATCTTGCCAAAAAGCATGTTAACATGCGTAACACGCCTCTGGACTCACATCACTCATGCAGGACCATGTGAGGGGAGTGCCACTGCTTTAGAGGCACTTTGCACTCCTGAGCCTTGCTGCAATATTACATCCGGGCTGGCTGCTAGAGGAGACATGGTGCAGGGCGTTGCACGCCTGTTTTCTACCAGCAACACAGACTGTCTTACATGTGCTGGGCAAATCTGACCGGACATGGCTTTGCCTGCTTTTCTTAGGAAAAGTCTCTGACTGCATGACAGGGAACGCTTTGGAGTCTTAATTATATGCAGGTTGGTTCAAATAGTACCAAGCCATTTGAACATGACAGAACTGCTGAAACTCTGAGGGCCTCTGTGTTTCCTGGTTGTATACAAAAGACACTGCGGCAAATTGTTTCAATTGGCGTAATCAGATGAATGAATCATAAAGCAGACAAACAGCAATTCATCCCTCCATGCAGATTCTCCCACTAATAGCACTGCAGTTAGTCAGCTCAATAATGACATTTTCAATACAATTTTAGTTGTGGTCAGGTCTCTTTGCTCCTAATCCAACACTAACCTGAGAGCATAGTGTACTGTCACAGGATTATTCCCCAAAAATGACATTGCTCTGTACCTCTGCAGAACACTATCTTAGCACAAAGACAAGAGCTTGCCTGTCAGTAGTCTCTGATGAGAGGTACTCTTGGAGATGAATGTCCAGCTCATTCTGATAAGACTGGACCAGCACAACCACTGCTGAAGGAGGCAAGGGTTGTGAGCCCATTAGTGGGGCAGAGTCTACACACTGCTCCCTTTGTCCTCACGAGTCATTTGTAGAGGAACACCAGCTTTTTGGGTCCTCTGCTCAAAACTATGTGACAAAGATTAAAAGGTAGTAATTGGCAGTAAAGGCACCATCTTTGAAGCATACAAAGGTTAAATGGTGGTGTTTGAGCTTTTAGACCATGCCTGCATGCATTTTTGACACCAGTAAAGGGTGGCATTATCAATGATCTGTTATGAGTTAAATGTACAACTGCCTAGCTTACCTCTTTGGTATTTGTTATTTGCAAACATGAGGGAATTAAGCAAAGTCAAACCTCAGCAGTCCTACATGACTTTTTCAAGAAGTTTCTTTGGCTTTCAGCCACCTCTTCCTGCAAGCTCTGGAAATCATTAGAGTTCTTTTTTTAATCATTACCACTGTAGATAATGATGCTAAAGATTAAAAAAATTATGAGGTTTGTGGATAAAGCAGGGAGGACACAGAGAAGTTCCCAGTGTCAGCAGTTTATGTCAGCACGGAGCTTATTTTACACCACAAAAGGACTTCTCCAGGAGGCTGGTGGGCTTTGCATGTGCTTAGCGAGACACAAGCAGTCATGTACGTTATGCACCAAATTGAGTCATCCTTCAAGTCACTGGCCTGAACCAATCTTAATAACATGCTTTGACCTGTCTGCTACATCTGCCTTGGCTAGCAGAGAATTTGTGTCCATTTCTACTCTTTGATTCCCCTGACCTTTAGTTTAGCAGTGATTTGACATCCCCAAACTTGGTTCTGGTTTGAGTGCAATTTTTTTCTGCATGATATTTGCTTACATTGCTTTTTTCTATAGTTTTCTTTTCTGCTCAGTTGCCTTACCAGCTGTCTTTAAAAATAATTATACCTCTGTCTGGCTTTTTTTGGTCACTACTGTTAGTAGTTGAGAGAAGGACTTGAGGCAAGGTATTTCCTAGAGATCATATGTCTTTGATGAAAATGCTCTTCAGCTGACGAATTTCAAATATGATTTTCTGCAATATTCATTTGAGACTCTGTCTTCATGGGCATGCCTGCCAGGTCAATTAGCTGTCCATTTTCAGAATGCCATGCACAAAAGGGTGGGTTAATGGTCAAAACTAATTTGCTGAAAAGTATGAATACTCGCAATGTTTTGTTTTTTTTATGGTTACAGTACAAATGGCACTTTACCACCCTCTTTAGTCACTGTCAGTTGTCTGCTATTGATGAGCAACTTTACTACCAGCTCCTCATTCAACCCTTGCTGCATAGCCACTTTATTAGCTGGCTGCTGCTTTCAGTATAATCTTCTGGGGACTGATTTACAGATGTGCCAATAAGCTACTGTCTGGTGCCCCACTAAAACTTAGAGAGGAGAAGTCCATCTTCCACCAAAAGCATTTGGCACAATGGTACGCCCTGCTCAATTCAAGTATGAAGTTGCAAGCATGAAGTGGTTTCTTTGTGTATCTTTTGCATTCATGGCAATGTGTGTCTATAAGTGTGTAGATTTCAGTGTATCTCATTTTGTCTTCACACAGAGAAGTGGACTATGGAAGGACTACAGGTACTTCCAGTCCTACATTTGGCATCCACAAAATTGCGTTATCAACTGCAAATGATGCACGTGCTTGCAGAAAGTAAACCACCTGCATGGACACCTATCAAATCCACTTGTGCATGAAGGGGAGAGCCAGTGGGTACCCACGGGGTACTCAACTGAGTTCCTGCTCAGCTGCAACAAGGTGATCTCCATGTGGCTTCTTTGTATGAGGGAGAAAACAAATCTCAGCTCACTGATCTTGCTTTCTGAAAGTCATTCTATGCTGGCATCCACACCTTTCTGTTACTCATATAACTAATAAAGGTGCTTTGTACAACTCTTTGGACAAGTGACAAAACACACTTTCACCCCTGGATGTCCACTCATATGCTAGATCAGCACCTGCATAATGCAAACAGACATAGGGGTGGAATCAGGAAAAAAAAGCCATTGGACAGGATTAATTTTAAAATACCAGAAAATAATAAGGCAAGAGCTGGAGCAGTAAACAGGCTTCAGTAAGAGAATGTAAACAGCAGAACCGACACAGAAAACCTTCAGAGAAGCTGCCTGTTTGTGGGCATCTTGAAGTACAGCTGTTAGACTGGCAGCAGTCTTATCCAGCTGGCCCGCATCTTTCTGGCGTGGCTCACTGCTCTGTGAGTTAAGCACCTCAAAGCACACAGAACAGCTTCAGCAAAGGCAGACTGGAGGAAAGCTAAACTCCACTAGAAGCTGCAGCTAGCTGTAACAGGCATAAGGAAAGGAAGCAAAAGGCAGCGTTTTCAGGCTTTGCTTCTCAAAGCCTTTTAACCCCAGCAAAAAAGGATCCTCAGGCTCCTCAGTGGCAGATATTCAGCCTTTCTCCCTGCCCCTGCCCCTCACCCTGCCTCCAGCGCACAAGGAAGCCACAGACACGTTTGCTTCAGCCCACAGCCAAGTGGCTGTGCTCTGAGATCCTGTGGTGCAGCCATTTTATTTGTCCTGGTTTATTTTACTTTTTAATCCTGCTACTATCTGAGTCTTTGGTGAGGGCACAACTAGCTGGAGCACGGGCAGATCTTGGGTCATCTTCTCTGTATGTTGCACCTACTCTTGCAGGCTGTTTCCCACAGATCCGTGGATAGAGTGCAAGGGGGCTGTGAACCACAGAGGGCAAAGATGTGATGGTGAAAGTCCTCAAACAACACGACCCTGAGCAGGGCAGGCTTACTGTGGAGGTTACGAGAGAAAAGTCTGCTCAATTTGTCCTTGGTTCTGAGAATGATGATGGCTTCAGTAGCTCTGCCTTGTCCAGCCGCCAGCCCACAGAGACCTCCAAATACGTCCTCTGAGGTGCAGAGAATCTTTCCAGAAGTAGGCTTGATGTGCATCTTTATGAAGTCTTAAGGACAGATTTAATGAATGATGCCTAGCCTGTCCCACTGCAGGGAAATGAATCAAAGAAGGGGACCTGATCTTAATTTTCTTGCTGAGAGCAGCCGGCAGAGCCTGGAACTCAAAGATACAATATCTGCTTTGTTACTCTATGAGTTTGCTGTAAAATATGCTGTAATCTTTGCCAGGGGTATGCTGTGCATTCCCTGGAGGTTTTTCAGCTCTGAGGAACACTTCAGGCCGCTTCTCAGTTTGCTCAGGCTTTGCCTTATAAGGCCTTTCAGCCGCAGCACAGGCACACGACAGCTCTCCGGGTGTCAGTCTGTTGGGAATGGATTGCTGCAGCAGCCTCCCCGCACAGGCTGTGGCCCTTCCAGTCCCTGTGCTGACAGCTGGTGACAATGTGGCCTTAAGGTCAAGCTGGAGAGGGCAAAACCATAACCCTGCCTGTGAGCGCGTCCTTGCTGCAAAGGCCTAAATACTGAAATGGCGAATACAAACCACTGAAAGGAGACCGTGCTCTGCTTGGCCTTAAAATATTCCCTCCAAGAGGTGGCTGGGCTATAAGCCATGGGAAATAGCTTTCTGTGGGAACCCAGGAGGACTCTCAGCCTCCCACCACAGCCTTCTGGGCTGCACATGGGCACTGGGTTGTGCAAGGGTCCAGGCCTGGGGGTGAAGGAGCTGTCTGTGGAGTGACACAGGCGCTCCCCATCAATGCCATATGGGGTGGAGTGTGCAGGAAACAGCCTGCAGCAAGGCTGTGCAAGTAGAGGGTTCTGTGACCTTGATGGGACTAACACTGGAACTGTTCAAGGACTCAGAGCAGAAATCATTGTATCCAGCTCAGGGTGTGAAAGGCGCTGCGACATGCTGCATTGTATCATCTCACAGGTTGGATACCAGGAAAAGATCCTTCACCAGAGAGTGGTGGGCATAGAACAGGATCCCCAGGGCAGTGATCATGGCCCCACACTGCCAGAGTTCAAGAAGCATCTGGACAACGCTGTTAGTCATATGCCCTGATTTTTGGGTGGTCCTGTGTGGAGTCGGGAGATGGACTAGAGGATCCTCAGGGGTCCCTTCCAACTTGGGACTGTGATTCTATGATTGTATGCCATTTACCATTGTCATAGACAGTATTGGCCATCACAGAGTGGTTTATCCAGAGCCAAAGGACCACAAAATAGTTAAGTTTTAAAATTGCAACGTTTGCAGCGTCTGTGGTCCTCAGGTTGCTCAATTACAACAGGCTGAGCTTTTCAGCAAAGGGGAAAGACTTGTCTAGGTTGCACATACAGCTCCTTATGCAGACGGGCAGATGTATACACAAATTAACGTTGCAGCTGCTGATTTCCAAAACAAACTAAGCTACCTTTTAAAACTTTTGGAATCATTTCTAATTCACAGTCCCCAGTGATATGGACAATGCCAAAAGGTTTCTACAGCTTCCTACTTGCAGTGATGCTGTGTTCGGCGCTCTGTCTTTGTAGCTGATGAAATTGCAGCTCACTCCATGCAAACAAAAGTGAAAATAATGCTTATTGCAGAATCTTCTACACAATACTAACAGTCCAAAATACTTGCTCTGCTTCCCCTGAAATATAATTCTAATGTGACATTTCGTGCCAGCTCTCCAATTCAAATGCAATCCCTTTATTTCCTGCAGTTTTTCCAATATTAACTCATTTTTCTCCCGCATTCTTTGTTTCTCTTCAAAAGTATCAAGAATGTTCCTTTTGTTTTCCATCTTTCTTCTTCTTTCCCTCACTGCAGAAGATTTTGAGCTACATTTCATTTCTGCAATAGTTGGTTTTCTGTGATGTTTGAGAAAACATATTGATTGCAGGAATGATCTCCATTATAAAATTTCACAGCTGGTACACTTTCATCATGGGATGAGATGGGCAGCCTAGGGTATTAAATCAAAACTCTGATAGCTGGATAACAGGTGCAGTGAATGTAACAAACCTAAAAGGAAAAAAGAGCTTACGAAAATGAAGTACTTTTTCGAGCTAATAGGTGAAACTCCTTGCCACAATGTACCACTGGCAAACATAACTAACTATAAATCAGTAGGTGGCTGGAAAGTTGGGTTGATAACATGTACAATAGGGTTCAATATCAAGATATTTTGGAAGGGAAATCAAAAACAGAGTTGTTCTTCTATTTCTGATTGTGAGCTCCCAGGAAGAGAGGCATTATTTTTCAGGGATTGATAAGCAGGTTGCCAAATCTTCTTTAGGCTGAAATGAAAAATACATCATTCACAAGTTCATATTTCCACACTTACTCCATATAAAAGAAGTACAACAAGGTACAAAACAGAAAAGTATTTTGTACTTTTCTCAGAACACATTTTACCTTTAAGAAAGGTAAAGGGACCTCTAGGAAAGAAATTAAACCCCTTGAGAAATTCAGCAAATAAAAGGGGAGTGCTTTTTAATCTTTATATCTCATTACAATTAATGCATATCTTGTGTGTAAGCTAGATTTGATAAACTATCATTGTTTCATGACTACGCAAAAACTAAATATTAACCGAACTTTTTGTAAGGGCATCTATACCATGACAGAGGTAACTCAGCTAATGGTCATCCTTCCAAAGCAGCCACACAAGCATTCCCAGTACAGAGCAGTTCCCATTAAAAGAGCAAATCAACTGCAGGCAAAGAAACACCTCCACAGAAGGAGAGTGATTTGCAAGTTGTCAGAGGTTCATTAGCAGCCGCATGTACAGAATGCCTGCTTATTGATCTTCCCCACTAAATAAATCTGCCAGTTGTTCGGGCTAGGGTTTGCTTTTTAAGTAGCATTACTGATGTGGAGACATATAAACTTGTTGTTCAAATAAAATACTAGGAGCTTGAAATCACCACTTACATGCTCCATGTGAAATAAGCTGCAAAATTTGTTACGCTTCTACATTTTTCTCCATGTTTACTCATCAGAAAGTCAAATACGACTGAAATTGCTAGATGGATTTGAAATATCAGAATTCAAAACCTTAGAAGTCCTTTCATTCATATGGCTCCAGTTTTCTAAACATGTCATCAGCTTTAATGAGACTTTTACATCGACACTGAGACACATGCTCTCAATGTAGCTAAATCGGTGTTTAGCAATTGGTAATTCAGCAACAGGAGATCTGTTGAGGACATTTTTTCAAACAGACACATCCAGGGCTTGTGTGACCCCACTGCCATCATACACCAGTTATGACATTGGCTTCTGTTGTAAATGTATGCAGGTAGGTTTACACATGCTAGGAGTATCCTGAAATGTCAATAAAAATGTACTATGTGATTGCCTGGGCATTGGCATCAACAAACACTCTGTCTTCTGCCAGATCTCAGCAGGAGGCATTTTACCAGTCTTTAAAAAGTATATTTTTCCCATAACAGGAACAGTCACAGATATAGGGAAAATTAAATTGCATAAATAGATCTGATGCAGATAGATAGTACTGAACTCTGCATGTTTTTGCTGAGTGCCCATAAGATCTAAACAGCAAATGTTGTATTGCCCATAAACTAAAGTGATGATCAAAGAAAATCAAGTGAAAACACAGAAAAAGAGAGAAAAGCGTCGTTTTCTCTGGGAAAAAACTGTTCATAGTAGGTGATCACACTGGGTAACAGCGTGAGAAAGAGATGTGTTTTTGATTAGCTCCATCTCATTCTCTTTCCATGTATTCATAAACAAAGCAGTGCTCCTCCACCACCCTTATGGGTCAAAATGTTACACACTGAAAAGTGGACAGTGGCAGAAGCAGACTTGAACGGATGGCCTTTCTTCACCTTCGCTATATGGACTTAAACCTCCTACTAGAAATCTGTAAAGCTTGAGTTCTGCAATTGAATTATTCAAGGAAAACAAAGCCTTATATCATTAAATTGACGATCTGACATGCTTCCTTCTCCTCCATTTGTGCAGAGGGTCCTGCTTACGTGTGTCTCTTGCCATTACTTATTTTAATTCTTCCTGAACTTGTGGCTGAAGCACATGACTATTGTGGGCTCTGCTGTGCTGCCTGCCTGCTTTGAGCCAGTCCCAGCCTCGTGTGAGGCTTTTTTTTCTCATTCCTACCACATCTAGCAGTAGATACCCCAGCCACAGCAAACATCTCTTTGGACCTGTCTCAGGAGGTCTGAAATTGCCATTAAGTCGAGGATACCTGCATCCTCGCTCCACATATGGTTTTTCCCCAGCACAAGGGACATCAATAAAAGCAGTTTGGAGAAAGGTGAAAAGCCTGCTTAAGTACTAAATTGGGACAGGATTATGGCATTCAGCCTCTTCCCAGATACTTTTCTTTAAAAGATCAAGTGACTGCTTAGTTTTGAAACAATTATGTATCGTACATTTTCCGTGGTTCCAGAATTGGAAAATATGCAGAAGCTTAAAATGTAGACATGTTGACAAGGGTTTTCATAACAGCCTAGTGGATTAAGAATCATTTCACGCTAAAATTAGAGGAAGACTATGTCAATCATTTAGACTGCTTTGTAAACCAGCATTAAATTTCAGTGCAGGAACCGCTGTCTACTAGGCACAGTGAATACTCTCTTCTGAATGTTACTAGAGAAGACATTTGTGCAGTAGAGGTGCAAGATATAAAGACGATTTCCTAATTAGCTGCACACCACAGATACTAGGTCAATAATAGTCTCACTTTGAGTGAAGCTTGTATGTGGTGTGTGGTATAATGTAAAACAGTTCCACAATTTGTACTATATAACATTAGAGTATAAAATAACATTAGTAGACTGACATAAATAGGAAATCACTGTAGGAAATCGTTTCAGCTATATATGTGGAGGCTGATGAGCAAGTACAAGGGTAAAATACATGCTGTTATGAGGGGCCTTTCTGCTACAGCCTGTGATGTTTGAACGGAACAATGGAGGGATATGCCAGAATCTACAAAAACTGAGCTCTAGCTTTTGAATTCAAACTTGAAAATCGTACATTTTTTTCTTCTTGGCAGATCTGAATATCCAAGACAGCTTTAAAGGGCAAGAGAGGCAAGAGCCTCTTCCCTGACAGTATTAAGGTCACCAGGATCACAGAAACTCAGTGCCACAAAATGTTTCTGATGAAGAGGACAGTGCAAGCCATGGCATATGTGATCCTCAGCTCGTTGATAGCTTCTGAGGCATGTGCAGTTAAGGGGTGGTGACATGTTACAGTGGCATCATTATCCCAATAGAATAACAATTCAACAAAATCTCACTTTTTAGCGAAGCCTAGTCTGTTCACAAATATATCTCTGCCCTGCATTGTAATGCTGAGAGCTTTACTTGCTCTCTCCGCCTCTCTGCCACAGCTGGATGCAAAGTGGCAAGGGTGGCACTGGAGGGTAGAACATGGAAGGTAAGAGCTAACCAGGATTTTATTTTTTTATAATTACAGCAAGAGCAGAGAAAGTTGGGAAAGGTTGCCTTCATTTCTTCTCTGCCTTTTGCTCCCAGGAGCCAGGCCAGGCTTCTGCAGCAAGGCACAATGCCAGCAGCAGGCACTGAGATCCCAAGAGGAGAGAGGCTGGCTTCATTGCCTCCTGCCAAGGACTGAAGGCATTCAACAAATCTTGGGCTTACACACAGAGGCTTCAGCATGTCAGTGGGGCTGGCTGAGGAGAGCCATGGCTTCTTTTCCCCATCCTTGTCACTGGCAGAGCCCCTGTTAGTGGACAACAGACTTCATTTCACCAGGAGACCTCAACTTTGTGGAGGCTCTTGAAGGCCTGCTGCCTCTTCCAGCACCCAGTGCAGGGTGAGACGGCCACGTGGAGACTCGTCTGCTCCGTGCAAGTTCCCTGCTGCTTCAGAACAAAACCAAGCAAAGGAGGAAAAACCTAATAGGCTGCACATATTAATAAATGATGGCTTACCTATTCATAAGCCTGCTGTCTTGGGAAGGTTTAAAACAAAGCCCTGAGCTCTAGCTTTTTAATTCCCTAACAAAGCCATCTCCTGCTGTGCATGCTTCAACTCGGTGCCTTGATACCAAGTGGCAAAAAATAAACCAAAAAAAAAAATATAAGGAGCAGAAACAACTTCAGTTAGTATAAAGATTTTTAAAAATTAAGAAAGGGACATCTTACACAAAGGTGGACTCTGAGGTGCAGACTTAGCTCTGCTGTTGCCCTGCTCTATGGCTTCAGGCATATCACTCATGGTTTCCCTGCCTGCTTTCCCTACTGTGAGATGCCGTGGGAGATGGAGGGCAGATTTCTCAGCTTCTCTCTGTCCTGCCTTTTGGGCTATTTCTCCAGCAGTCCAACACTTCGGTGGTCATAGGGCGGTCATAGAATCATAGAGGTTGAGAAAGACCTCTAAGATCATCAAGCCCAACCGTCAGCCCAACCCCACCATGCCCACTGAGCCATGTCCCTCAGTGCCACATCTCCATGGTTCTTGAACACCTCCAGGGACGGTGACTCCACCAAACCCTGGACAGCTGTGCCAGTGCCTGACTGTTCCTCCTGAGAAGTTTTTCATAATATCTGGCCTGAATATCCTCTGGCGCAACTTGAGGCAATGTGCCAGTGCACCCAAATGTGATGGTGTGAGGAAGAGGCGGATATGCCAGTGACTGCATCAGCCGCACAGCAGCCCACAGTGCTGGGCTCTGCAAAGCTGACAGGTGCCACCAGCACAACCCCTGGGCTGCAGCCGCTGTGTCCACCTCAGGAGAGGTGACATGAGATGAAGTGACAGCAAGAGCCTGCTGGCTGATGAGGCTGAGCCTGTACTGAAGCTGCAGATGGAGGAGCTTCTTTTGGAAATGCTGGATGGTGCCACTGCCAAAAATTCTGAAGGCCGCCTTGTGTGAGACACTGTGTTTGAGAGAGTCCAGGAAGGGAGTGTGGACAGCAGACTCAGGAATCTAAAAGTGTAGACGAGCTTTTCATTCCTGGCTTATTTTAATACAGCATCTGAGGCCAGAGTCTGGTAAGGGAGATGAAAAACAGATTAATGAAACCTCAGAATTTCAGTTTAGATTAAAATAGTATGGTTCAAATATGCCCTGGGGAGGAAGGCTTGACAATAGTGAGGATGCCAGAACAGCGTTAGTGAAGCACAATGCAACACGCTGGCATGTGGTAATTTTAAGAGCCAGAAGTATCTTCTCTTAAACAATCTGAAATGCAAATGTGGAGTCTGTTTTCCCTCCTTGCTCTGTGTTTTCCTGACAACCGCTGCCAGGATCTAGCCACCGACTTGTCACCACAAAACTATGTCGATACGTTGGCAGTGCTGAGGCGCTGGTCCAGACCTTCGTGTGCGTGTGTGCCTTCCTCACACTGTCCCCTGGCCAAAGTCTAGCTTCTCAGACTGACTCAGTGCTGCTGACAGCCAGCAGGATGGGAGCCAAGGGTATCGCCCTAGGGACAAGGTGCCCGGCACGAAGCAGCATGGTTCTGGTTGTGTACTGGTCAGTGACAAGCCTGGCCTTGGTTATCAGAAAACAAACACAGGTGATTTAAGCAGAACCTTTCCTAACCCAGCTCAGCTCTGTGGAAAGGACAAGAACATCATTACCACTACTTAATTAGTCTGTCTCATTAAAAGTTCATTGCTTTCAAGATCCTCTCCAGCAGTGAGCAGGGACTACAGATTGTTTCCTGTGCTCTTTTCCAAAGAAATAAAAATAAGAATCTATTTTGCATGGAACTAGGATGCAATTCATGCATTATTAAGCTGTAGTTGGTTTTGCTTTTACGAAAATTGTGGCAAAAGTAACGTCTTTTTATTGACATCTGAAAAATAACAAGGATATTTTCCCTTTCTTCTCCCTTTTTAGCTACTGAACGAAGTATATTAAAATACTTCTGTCTTCTTGCTTCTCCCTACACCTCCACCCTCTCCAGTTTTCTTAATATTTTAGTAAGTTCTATACCAATATAAGAAAATATTCTGGAAACAAAAGCCTTAATCAATAGGGACAAAAAACCATAAGAGCCGAATTTTGTTTTGTTTCATTTTAAGCTGTCTTATTTAACAAAAATTCCACAGACTGTCACAGCCAGCTGAGTCACAGCAGCCATTTCACCTGGGTGCTCTCTGAGTCCCACCAGTGTGAACTCTCAGAAACAAGATTATTACGCACAGCTCAGCAACGCTTTTTGGTACCAGCAGTACCAGATCAGCAGTACATCTCACTCAGATAAATTCCTTTCAGTTCCACACCCTTCTTCCACAGCAGTAACGTGCTCGATGCTCACACATCCATCCGACAGCGGCTCCATTGGTTGCTCCGTGCCAGATGAAGGGGGGGTGCACAGCCCTGCTGTGTTTTCAGCATGGCCAGGCATGGCCCAACGCTCCCTAGTATGCACCCATCACCTGCAGCAAGCACTGAAACTAATGAGGGGATAGGATGAGCATAGCATGAACACTGGACGCACTTAAATGTATGTTTCAGCGCTCTGCAGAGGGGTGCCATATGGAAGGACAGAGGGAAAGGCCTAATATGGAACATTTCACGTGCCGGCTTGGCAGCATCAAACGTGACTACAGGTTGTGGGGCGGACTTGTCCCAGTCCCAGCTCCAGCCACAGCCAGCTCTGGGCATGCCCTGGCCTTTGCTGTGCACAGCCCATAGCTGAATTCCTCCCTGGGGCAAGGCTGAACAACAAAACATGAGAAGGTATTGAAGGGATTTGATTGCAAAACTCACAAGTCTCAGTAGGAGTTGCCTGTGTAAGTTCTCAGTGCACATGTGGGAGTGTAGATGCCTTGTAGATGTCTTGATCTGTGTGATGGGGTATTTCAAAACCAGCTGCAGTAATATAAGCTGTAATACACAGACCTTTATGAAAACAACAATGACAAAAAAAGGAAATTCTGCATAAAAATAAGAGGCTTTCAGACACATGAGCAAATTAGCTACATGTCAGATGCAATCCAGCAGATTATTTAAGCCAAGCTGGAAGACTGAAAGAGCATCCCAATTTAAGTCGGTGGTGTTGCATTTCCTGTAGCTGTACAGACACAACCTCACCGGGGATACCTCAATGAAACTTTGCTTTTTGGCCATGGAGATTACCATAGTTATATGATGTTCTGTGAGTCTTCTGTACAGCAAATGACCTCCTTCAGAGAGGACAAGCTTAGCAAGAATTCACTTTGATGCACCACCATGGAGACTGGCACCAGTGGGGCAATGGGACCAGGACATGGAGAGAGTTGAGAAAGCAGCTGCCTGAGCAGAGTCATGTGCTGGAGCTGAAAATGGGATCATAAAATCATAAAATCAGAGAACCAGGTTGGAAAGGACCTCTAAGCTCACCCACTCCAACCCCAGCCCATCCCCACCATGCCCACTGAGCCATGTCCCTCAGTGCCACATCTCTGCGATTCTTGAACACCTCCTGGGATGGTGACTGCACCACTCCCTGGGCAGCTGTGCCAGTGCCTGACTGCTCCTCCTGAGAAGTTTTTCCTAATATCCAACCTGAACCTCCCCTGGCACAACGTGAGGCCATTCCCTCTTGTGTTATGGCTGTTACCTGGGGTAGAGCTGGAGGAGGAAAGCTGCCAGCAGAGGGGTGCAGTGCCAGGCTGGATGGCACACTAAGGGGCAGGTACGTGGAAAATAGGGTGGCCTCCCCACGATGATGGAGATTGCCCATCCCATTAGCAGGTGGGCAACCATGGTTTCTGTGCACAGCACAGTGCTCCAGGACAGCAACAGGATGTGTACTCAGCCCCTCTGCAGGGCAACCCCCTGCTGAGCGCGGAAAGCAGGTGGGAGACCATATGAAAAAAACACACGTGAAGGGGTTGCCAGGTGAAGAATGCAAAGCCAACAGCATAGCTAAAATCACAGGATGCCCTCACTACGCTGGTTCAGGCCTCTCCTCCCTTCCCCTCCTGCCACTTTCCCTACCCCAGCAGATCGCTGCCGCAGCCCCGCTGCCGCCCGGCCCGGCCCGGCCCTGCCCTGCGGGAGATGCAGCAGCGCGGCTGCCCGCTCCCCGCCGCAGTCCTGCAGCTCTGGATGCGCGCCGCGGATGTCGGGCTCCTGCCGTGACCCAGCGCTCCATAGGAGGAGCAAATGAGCTGAGACGTCAAGGCAAAAAATTATAGCCATGCTAGCTCTCCCTGCGCTCAGCTGCTGGGAGAGTGCATACATGGCTTGTGTGACAGCAACAGCACACAGAAGCTGCAATGAAGCGCAGTTAGCGGTGCAGCTGGGAGACAGGCAGCGAGGCAGGCACTGGTCCAGCGACTGAGATGATCCTACCGTGAGCCAGCCGCGGTGCCTCCGAAAGTGGCTGCCTACTACACGGAAGCTCGGCTTTCCCTGCCATTCCTCCACTTCCCCCGAGTGACTGCGGCGTGCGCTCCGTTTGTCGCTTTTTTTTGGTTTTGTCGGCTCCGGGATTTCCCCTTCCACACCCCTCCTGCCTCCCTCTCTCCTCCCGTGTCCTTTTCTGCAGGATGGCGGAAGCAGAGTTGCACAAGGAGAGGCTCCAAGCCATAGCAGTAAGTCGGCTCCGCGTTGTTTGCTCTTTTGTCTGCGGGCAGGGGAGCCGCAGGAAGGGGCAATGCCCGCGGCGGGGCCGGGAGCCCTGGGAGCGGGGCTGTCAAGTTGTGCGCGGAGTTCCCCATTGGGGAGCAAAAAGGCGCTCCGTGGGGCTTGGGTGGGGAGGGGGCTGCGGAGCAGTGCACCCCGTGACACGTGCGGGAGGGAGAACTCGAGTGCACGCTGGAGAGACTGATGATGGAGAAGGAAAGGGGAAAGAAGTGGGGAGGAGGGGGATTGCGGAAGAAAATCCGCGCTCTGCGGAAAAGGGTGTTCGCGCACGGTGGGAGCCGGAGCTGAGCCGATTAAGAAGTTAAACAAAAACGATCTGCTGCAGGGTGGTTTCTGCTGCAGGAGGCGGTTCGGGTATTACTAATTTTTAATATAAGCAGCACATTTTAAAAATTGTGTAATTATTGGATGTGCTGGCTAAGCTGTCACCTCAGCCCCGTAGCTGAGGACATGCTTCCAGGAAAATTCTCTGCCGAGCTTCACCCTGGTCTAGGTCTAGGCAAAGCATTTTGCTCCATTTCAACCAAAACTTTCATCTTGACATTCCACACCATCGCTTGTAGCGAGGCACAGCTGCAGAACATGGGCAGGGAGGGATGCCCGCAGGGACCGGGCCTGGCTGCCAGCAAACTACATCCCCCCGGCACGCAGAATCCTACAGCTTATCTCCTGGCACAGCCCAGGGGCAGCCCCGCAGTGCCCACAGTGCCCCGGACCGCGGGCAGCACGAGAGGGCTGCGGTGGGCAGCACTGCGTCCGTCCCCGCTGCGATCAACAGATGTTTCTGCTGCAGCCGGCAGAGCAGGGATGTCCTTTGTAGACAGAGGCATGGCTGCTGCTGCTGCTGTGGGTGCTGCTCCTTACATCCTCTGTTCTGACAATAGGAGATTTAAAATAACCAGATGTAAAACAAACAGCTGTGTTTTCTTTCTTCTTTCTTTCTTTCTTTTTTTTTTTTTTTTTGCCTCTCTGAAATATTCCCTGAAAAAGCATCAAATGGTATTGTGTGATATGGGTTTGATACTATAAGCATTTAGTATTCAAGCAGTGGGAAGCAGATGCATATTTTTAAGCTGTTTCAAAGTTGTGTGTCAGCATAAGCATTGCCTGTTCCCCACACGAAAGCGCCCATATATTCCCCCAGCGCCAGCCCTCGCCATTGCCTCAGGTTCAGGACCCCTGCAGCCATAAATAAGGGAGAACTGTGCTGCAGAACTGCTCAGCATATTGCTGCTGTGCATGCTTCTGGAAAACTTCCCTCCCCAAATTAAAATAAAAAAAAAAAAAGGTTTACGTGACTGCTGCTTCTTCTGTCTGCTGGGTAGCAGAAAGCCAGCCAGCCAGCACCCATCTCCATGCCACAAGGTGCCTCTGAGCCTTTCAGCAGAGTAAGTTAGATACTCTGCTCTTGGTGCTCGGCATCTCACACCAATGGGGCCATTATGGAGGTAAAATTATTACCTGGTGTAGCGTAGCTTCTTGGAGTAGGCTTATGCTGCTATGCAAGGAGCCTTGAGAACATGGATCTTCATTTTCTACATAGATTTCTTTTATGGTTTCTATTTCTTTAATGCCTGCTAGGCTGGCTGCAAGAAAAATATAGGATAGTAATACATGCAGTGAATTAGACTGAAAGGACTCAACTTCAGCATCAAAGCCATTCAGCCTTGTTTGAAGCTGAGCATTGAATGCCCACTGTGCAACTGTTGTCTTCCACACCCTGCAGAGCAAGAGGTTGTCCCCACATGCCTCCAAGGTGGCTTTTCTCCTACTCTTGGGCAGTTACAAATGTTCATCAGAACACAGAGAAGTTCATTTCTACAGTTAGCTTTGCTCCATCAGGATGGGCCATGTGACAGGAGTTTGATATTTCTTTCCTGCCACTGGTTGGCAAAAATACGGTCAGTCATCATCAGTTGGGTGTCTTTTCTCTAGAAAAAGAGAAGTTGGCGTTTCAGTTCAGATTGGCGTTCCCTCTGGAGTTATCAGTGGAAAAATATTCTGAGCAAGCTGCAGTATCTCACTCAGGTGAGCAAAAGCTTATGACAGTGCTTTGCAATTAATACACAAATAAAATCTCTATCCACAGTGGTTGGACTTCTGTACACTGTTGCCTGTGCTTTTGTGCTTGCTTTCTCAATTACCATGGCAGACGAATTTGTCAGGAAGAAAAGCAGAGTAAATTTTAACTGCCCACCACTGAATATTTAAGGAAAACTAAATCCAGACGTGGAAATATGAATATCTGCATCGAAAGCTGACACCTTCTGAAGAGTTGTTTTTGCTCTTCCTTACTCTAACTGGTCATGGTTTTAGTGAATGCCATTCTGGCACACAGACAAGTGTCATGGGAAGAGGAAAAAAGGGATCTGTCAGGACATTAATCTAAACCTTGGTGAACACGAGTTAGTCACTTGTTTTGCCAGCAGTGAGCACTTAACCTCTCTGTGCATTCATTCTCGGTCTGTAAACTGTGAATAATGGGCTTTGCCCTGGTCTTGGAGAGCTCTTAAAGATGCATGCAAGACTGAGGAGAACTTGGATGCTGTACTTTATTTATCAGGGGAAGAAACAGCTAAATAAGGCTTTGAAAATAGAAAGTGTGATTTTGGGAAAGAAAAAGAGAGAAAGAAGGAAGCTTTATATATACATGTTGCTTAAATACATATGTCATGTGTTTAAGCTGTGATATTGAGGTCCTATTAGTTTTGACCAGTGTGAGAAGTGGGGAGATGCAGAGCAGCTCCTGTGAAGTGGAGCTCAGGTCTCTGCCCAGGAGGGAGAAAATGCGCTGTGTCCTGGGCAGGTCCTGTGGTGGCCAGGAGAGGTTGGTTTTCTGATCCCTCCTTCACCAGAGGCCACCTCTCATCTCCCCACCTGGGCACCATGCACGTGTAAACCCTTCTGCCATACTCCAGCACCCTTACTACCTGTGAGCGATCCTCACCTAAACAACCACGGCACCGCTCGGCGTGAGCGTTGGGTGGAGATGCCTTGCAGGAGACAAGCAAGAGGATCCAACCAGAGGTCGGAAGCCCTCTTCTCAAGGAGCTTCTTTCCATAGCACACTTGGTGTGTGCCTCTGCTCTTTGACTGGACGCAGGGTGGTGGGTAAAATTTTGAGCGAAAAAGGAAACATTTTTGTGGCTTTAAAAAATATGCCTGCTTTAAGTTGCTCAGGAGTTTGGAATGTGAGTGGTGCTGGAGGAAGTGGGCTCGGTGTCCAGGGACAGGTGAGCTGAGTGAATTTGTCGCATTTTGGACAAGTAAAACACATGGCTCCGCTGTTTGTTATTCAGTCTTGTTCTCTATGACTGCAGATATCACTATCAGACAGTGATCTAAATATAGGCAAGCATTTACACAATGTAAATATTCTCCATAGCTTAGATAGTGCCCATAAAGCTGGGAGGTTGCAGGCACTGGATATATATCAGTGCATCTGAGGTACGAGTGTACATACGATGTGGTATGTGTCATCCTTGTACCAGATGAATCAAAGGCCATCGTTGGGACGTGACACTAAGGAGAAATCTTCCAGTAGAGCAACACCCAGCACAGGAGCTAGAGGTGGTATTCAGGTTGAAGACACAAGAGGGAAGCTACTAAAATGTACTGATTTCTTAGCAAGTAAAACCACAAGTAATAGTGCTCGCCCCATACTAGTGCCCAACTTGGAGAACCAGTGAAATATTAAAGAAAAGCAGTTGCTGACATTCATGTAGTACTGACATTCTTGTCAGACAAGACTGTTCTTGCTCTTCCTAAGCAATTACATGTTTGTCAAGCTGGATCTAACTTTACTGAAATGTCATCAGGTGTTCGACTTAATGCTGCAGTAATCTGTTGTTTAAAAATAGCACTCTCTGGCATGAGTGGGGTATGTCTTAGATGGACTGAGGACCGGCTAACAGTCGTGAAAAGCTGTTGCTGATGAAGGAGATTGCTGATGAGGAGCCCTTCTCCTTGGGGGTGAAGGCAGAATGAGGCTGCCTTTTTCATGAACCTGATTTTCATGGCTTGAAGGTGTTCTCTATCGGTACTCTGAAGTAAATGCAAAATCAAAATTATCGTATGTTGATAGCAGACAGAATGGCAGAGGAGAAGATGATGGTGACACAAAGCAGTCCTGCAGAGCAAGTTGGATTATTTGGAAGATGAAGTCCTCTTTTTAATGAATTCCTGCGCACCTGTGCAGAGCTGGTGCTAAGGCAGGGTGATGCAGGACTGTGCATCAAGCCCAGGAGAGCTCGGCAACGGGGCTGAAAGTTACTGTGGGAGATCATTCAACAGGAATGGCAAGCGGATTTTTGTTCTACCAAGGAGATTGGTTGCTTCACACCATTTAAACTAACGCTGGAGGCAGGTTTAGAGGCCTTCTAAAAAGGGAGCCAGGTGCCTGTGCACACAAAATTCCACCAATCTTTCAACAAGTCTTTGAGAGGGGTAATAGAAATGCTATTTTGGAAAGATAACATCAGTAATATTTCCAGTACTGCAATCACTGGTAACTCTGGCATCCCTTGTTCCTGGCTTGGAACCTCAGCAACTGCAATGAGTATCATGTGGCTTCAATAAGTTTGAGCAAATTTATTGACAGAATAACAAATACACATTTTTTTCCCTGACTCGCCTACTATTTATTGACCCACAAAATCAAATGTCATGAGTAGTAGAACTTGTGTCTGAGTTCATTTTATTCTAATACTTCTCCACAGTTTTTATATGTTATGCCAGAGGCCATCATTCAATAAATATTAGAATTTCCAGCATTGGGGATCAGATGCAAAAACGTGGGAAATTCATTTAATCAGCAGTTTGTTGTTGCTTCAATCACTTAATAAACTAGTTTCCTGTGCCTTCATGTAGGAAATGATGTTTTTGTCTTTAAATTATGCACATGATCAAATATATTTCAATTCAGTTGTTTTCAGACCTGAAGCCTGTGGAAAAACATATGGAAGAATTAAGAAGGTTCAATGTCTATAATCTGAAGTGCAGGAGGTGAAGGGACAAGGCCAGTCTCTTTTCAGTGGTGCATGGGGGCAGGACAATGGGCAATGGCCACAAACTGGAACATAGGAAGTTCTGCACAAATATGCATAAGAACTTCTTCATGGTTAGGATGATGGAGCACTGGAACAGGCTGCCCAGGGAGGTTGTGGACCTGTGCAACCTGCTGTAGGGAACTGCTTTGGCAGGGGCATTGGACTTGATGATCTCTAGAGTTCCCTTCCTATCCCTACAATTCTGTGATTCTGTGTGTGATTCTATGACTTTTCTGCTTGGAAAATATGTGAGTGAGAAGGATATGCAGATGTCTGTAAGGTCATGAGTATTGCAGAGGGAGAGGATGAGGACATTCTGCTCACACTTTTTGGCACAAGGATTAGCCAGTACCTGAGGAAGGCAGCAGATGTGGACAAATCAAACTCGAAGAGGTGTTCTTCCCTAAAGAAGTTGTACAGCTGTAGGGTTTGTCTTTGCAGGATGTGGTGGGTGCTCAGAGTGCACCTGGGCTTGAGGAGAACCCAGGCATGCTCAAGGAAGTGAAACTCATGAAGAATTTACTCATTAGATAGGAGTTGCAGATTTTTGGAGGCTGGCTGAGTAACGGAGAGTTTTACACATATTTGTCATGCTCTTGAGGTCCTCTGTTTTAGACACCATCCAAAAGAGAATGGTCTAAATGGTCTGACCCAGGGCACTCATCCTATGTACCTACATTAACACATTCCTGGAACAGACCATACCTTTATGTGCTTTCCAGAGTTTTGGTGCTAAAAAGCCCCATACAGAAGCTTAGTTGAATATTGCTGCTAAGTAATTCAATCATTTTTTCCATTCTTATTATTCCCTCTTTGTCCCATTTCAATTGTATCTACTGTTCTGATTAATCATAGTCGTTACTTGGCCATCTTGTTCTTTAGCAGTCTTAACATCAGAGTATCTGAAGCAGAAAATGTTCCTATTTCTGTAGCTGTTCTCTGTTGAAGAATATATGCAAATTTTAAACTCTGAGCTGAAAAAACATGAGGACTGGTGAGACCTTAACAGATTTCTTGAGAACTCTACAGCGAGGAAGACCTGTTGAGTTAGGAAGTGTCAGGAGGCTGTATCCTGCTGCATGTATTTCCAGGAATGGGTTTTGTAAGTGTAAAGTAGAGATTATCACAAACCAAATCTAAATGGGATCAATATTGTGAGCACGATATGAACCTATGAGGTTCCTGCTAACTGCAGTGGAAATCATCTGTGGGAGAGGAAGTGTTAAGTTTGCATTTCCTGCAAAGGCTTAAGAGAGGTTTCGCTGCACACAAACCTGCATCTCTACCCTGGATTGCAGCAATATTGTGAGTCAGCTTCATGGGAGACCTTCAGAGAGCAACACATGCAAAACACTTGTATCTTGTCTTGACATCTGAAGCGTATGAAACACTGAGAAATTGTGTACAGTGATCAAAATGTGATATCTTTTGCTCATTCTAAGCCAAAAAAAAAAAAAAAAAAGGAAAGCTCCTATAATGTCTGAAAACTAAAAATAATATCTCAGGTTTTATTTATGTTGTTGCTTTAGGAATGTTTACATGACAGCAAGAGAAGCGGAAATACGATGAAAAAATATTGCTGTCAAGGTATCAGTGAAAACCGGGAACAAATAGAAACCAGAAAGCAACTTGCTCTTGAGAAACTTCTAGACAGTCTCCAGACTTACCCAAACTCAACTGTTTAAATTTAGAATTGTTTCCACAGCGCATTCCTAGCCCTTAACACTTCACCAACATCTCTTGAGCGCAGACAAGGAGCTGAGATGCTGGATTTCATTTTGTGCCTTTCAAACAAAATTTTGCAAAATAAGCCTGAAATGAAATGTTTGGGTTGTTTTTTGGTTGGAGAGAGAGGTATTGTGGTTTTGGTTTTGGTTTGGTTTGATTTCTTTTTTTTTTTGGTATGTCTGTGTTAAAGTACAGTAGTTGAGTTCCATACACTATGGAAACAGTGGAGTAGATGTTCATGTGAAGTCATAAATGAGACGCTGGCATTTACATGCTGTTTAGGAGTGCTGTGATTGCAGTGGGACAGGTCTGAGATGGGGCACACGGTGATGCTCTGTCTCTCCTTGAGCAATCTTTTTCTTCCGGGAATCAATCACTGCTCATATCTAACTCTAGCTTCACAAACACGATTGTGCTCTTGAACAGAATGAACTATAATCTTTCATTGACTGAATTCTTGCAAAATGCAGTCACTACGGAGGTGGCCAGTCTGCAATATTTATTCAGGAAAGCACCAACCTGTGCACCTCTAGTAATTCGCGAGCACTCATTGGAGTAATATTTGAGCCTCTTTGTGCATGTGTGCTGAGGAACTTTGCAGAGATTTCAGAGTATTTGTTTACCAGTTGGGAAAAGGAAGCAGAGAGATTTGTTCTCCTGTTTCACCAGCAAAACTGGCAGAGCCATGATGGCAATCCTACGCTTCCTTATTTGGGTAGCACTGAAGTGTGGTCTCCAATCTTGCCATTGCTCCAGTGGCATGTGAGCACGTGCTGCATGTGCAGAGCTATACTTGGACTGAGGCTGGCTTTTTGGCAGTGGGACTCTGGAGCACGGGAATGCTACACTGCCTCTGGTCCTGATTTTTTCAGCATAGGAAAGCCTTTTCTGTTACAAAGTCTGAGGTGAGAAAGCTGCTGTTCTTCCAAGGGTTAACATCACCTGACAGATTCAGTGGCAGTGAGATGGGTATGGGCTTTTGGCAGTTGCACACCAGAGCTGCACAGCTCCTGACACACAGATGCTTTTTGTTATTCAGCTGACTTGTTGCAGGTTGGGTGCTGAAGGCAAGTAAAGTTTTCTTTCTCTTTACCAGTAAAAACAAATAAAAGAAAAGTCAAACAAGCAGTGTGGCTTGGAGAGCTCTCTTTGGAAGCAGACGAATGGACCTGCTCCCATCTGGGAGCTGCTGCCCTTCCTGGGCAGTGCAAAGCTCTGGCTGCTGATTCAGGCAGCGTGCTGATGGCTTCAGTCTGGGAGCCTCATTTATCAGGATGCACAAGCAACAGTGGGCAGGGTGGGGCTCAGCCCTTCTGCAGCACCTGATAATAGCAGCCACTGATGTGTTGGGGCAGCAAAAGTGGGTTTGCAGCCAGGGGCACTCAGATTTAAAAAATCACATCCCTACTGGTCTTCCACATGGCCATGCACGCCTCTGTTGGGCCTTCATGGTACAGGTTTGTGCTGCAGACCTCAGCACAGCTCCTGTGACATCCCTACCATCCTTTTTGAACAATCTCCGCTTATCCCATAGGTTCCTCTTTTGGAGGGCAATGCAAGCATTTAGCAACCGAGCTGTCACTGAATTTGTGATAACTGCAGCATAGGGGACTGGATTGTCTCCTGCGCTGGCACTGGGACAGAATTACACTCTTGGATGTGTCAGCAAGTTCTGCCAGCTCTGTGCGGACAGTGCGGCGTTTGGGAGTTAAACCATCATCCTTTTGAAATTCCTACCCATATTGGCATAAAAAGTAAAGCTTGGCTGTTAATCATGGGGTTTTTTTGTTCTATTTGTTCTTAATAAAAATAAGCATATGCAAGGACTAACTGCACTTTAGAGAAGTGGGCTCCAGCATAAGGCTGATTCATTTTCTGACGTATTAAGACGTATCATTATGACCACTTCTTCTGGTCAGGATAAATGCTGAACGAGGAATGTGCATAAACCAACCCCAGCATCCTGGAGGACTTAGTAAACTGTTTGAGTTAAGGAAGTAACTTCAAGCCAGGAAAAAATGTAGTTTCTAGTTTTTAAAAATGAAATGGAAAACAGTCTGAACATCTCTAAGAACTGTGTTTTTGTCCTTGTGAATCATTGAGAAATACCAGTTCCTTGTGCTAAATGTGCATTTTTTATTGCTGGAGTTTCAAATAGTAAAAAATCTAGACTGAAATCCATTCAGGATATCTGAAACCCATCTGTGAAACAGAGAACTATTTTCACCTTTCATGTTTTTTGTTATCAGTTTCCTGATCTCCAGAAGAATACTGGAATTTAAGTGTTTTGCAACTATTCCTGTCCTTGTCGTTGTATAACATTGCATATGGTGCTGAGCAAAGGTTTTGGTGAGATTGACATGACACTGAACAATGTCCATCTTCTCCTCTGTGAATGTCTTAACGATTCACAGGGCTGTATGTCCCATAGAGGAGTTGTTCTAGAATCAGTAGTTTCCAATCCAGATAATTCATATTTATAATAATGACAACTTTGTTTTCAGTCCTTTAAAAAAGCGTAATAATTTAGTAATTCATAGTAAAGGAGACTAGGTTCCTTTTAAAGATTATTCCACTGCTGAGAAGGAGAGGATGGACAGCACTGCTGAAATGGAGAGAGATGGTAGAAGCTTTCTGTTAAAACTGCGCCAGAAATCTCAGGGCACGTGGGACAATTCTTTTCTGCATTTTGTCACTTTCTCTAGGGAAAGCACTACACCTTCATTTCTTTCCTGAGGACACAGCCCTTGAAAGCAGTCCTGAAAAGAACATATAACAAACAGGGCTGGTATTTTGGTGGTCAAAGTATGAACAACTCCAGTTCCTGCTTGGTTTTAGTCTGTGGTACTGTGCAGCAAACTACATCCTCTTAGAGACACAGACAACAGAGATAGTGCCTGGCCTCTGTTTCTTTGAAAACACATGTCCATTAATCATTTGGTGAAATTACTTCAGCTTGTGTTGATGAGGATAACACTGACCATGCAACTGTGAGATGTCAGACGTGGCTGGTTGCAAGTCTGAGATCCCAAAAGATTAGGCAGCTCTGCTTACCAGTTGTTGCTGTCTGTATGGACTGCAGTGTGTTTTAACACTGTGCCGTCCACATGGACAGAAGTGGCATCGTGTCCCTGAAGAGCTCACCAGGCACCAAGTCAGACCTGCACGGCTTGCTGCACGACTTGTCCTGCAGGCTGTAGGCCTGCACACTGAGCTGGGAGGGGTTGTACCGGCAGCCTGTACCAAACAGGGCCCATCCTGGGCCTGACCTTGTTTCAGCTCTAACTGGGTTTCATGGGCTTGCATCAGAGCATGTAGCACAGTTGTTATGCCTTTAACCTGGGTTTGGTTGGAAGTAACTGTGACCAGACATGAGAGTCAAAAAGAGTACTGACAGGTTACTAGCCTTCTTCACACAGTGTCTTTAAAACAAACGAAAGGTTCTGTATGCTCAGTGCTAACTAATTGCTGGACAGCAGTTCTGAAGAAAGGATGAGAGGATTACAGTGGATCATTCAGTGAACATTACTCAACAGTCTCGCATGCCGTGGAAGAGGCAGGCAGGCCAGTGTGTGTAAAAAGGATTGCCACCCGTAAGGCACACAAAGCTGTGTTCTACTCAGACCAGTCTGGATGTCAGTCTTTGAGAAAGACCAGCTAAATAGAAACTCCAAGAGTGCCAGGCACAATCAGAAGTCTAGGAAAGCGCTGTCCATGGCAGGGGGTTGGAACTAGAGGATCTTTATGGTCCCTTCCAACTCAAACCATTCTGTGATTCCATGGTTCTATGAGAACAACTTCAGAGGAATGACAGAAGAAGTTGGAGTTGTTTGGCCTAGTGAAGAAAATACCCAGGTTATTCCTGTTGAAGGGTCAGAAAAGCTGTCCATATTCCTCTTACAGTGGGTCACTGGTATTTTTTTGTTTTCTTTCAGCTGTTGTTCAGTCACCCAGTTGTAAGCAGCTTACGTATCAAGGGTTCTTCAGGAACCAGCCTGTTTGCTCATTATGCCAAGCACAACACTTCCCTGAGACTTGGCAGCTGAGATGTGCATACTTGGAGACCCAAGAGAACAATTTAATCCAACTGCAGTGGAAGGAGTCTGAAGTTTGATTGGTTCACTTTGTGTTTTCGGCAGACTAAGTGTATGGGTAGTCAGTCACTGGAGATAAGATATGTTGAGTAACATGGTTGTGTCTGCATTCCTAATATTACCTCTTCTGATGTACTTATGCTTTTCTCCTGCAGTAGAATCCTGTCCTACTTACTATCAAGTTAATAGGAATTTTTCTGTTGATTTCAGTGGCAAGCTGGAGGAGACTTATGTGATCCCCATAAGTTTTTGCACTATTTCTGACTGCTATGTAGCAACAGATACAAGCCAGATCACAGATCTAGGTCAGATATTCCAAGACAACCAGTAACAAGTCTCAGAATAAATAAAGAAAACGGAATTCACTGTTCGTATCAGCACATATCAGCAGTGCAGTTACATGTTAGAAAGTGGCTAAAATCGCCTATATGAAGTCCAAAATTTCATGCAAAAAAAGAACTAGATTTCAAACACCACTTGCTTTCATTCATCCACATACTTTTACAGGACACGACCAGTTTTCAGAATTTGGGTCTCTTTATAGTCCCTGTTCTTTGCTTCTTCTCTTGTACACTACCAAGAGTCCAGATTTTTAACAGCCTTTACCAGAATAAAGTTCCCATGCTTTACCCGTGCTTTGTAAGGAGGTACCTCTCCTGTTAAGCCTTCCTTTCTAATATTAGGGGTAAAAATAAATAAATAAAACTGCCCAGTAAGATGAAGGGAAAAAAAAGAAAGAAAAAAAAAAAGAACTGGAGGTATTTTCAGTTCCATGAAGGCTGAACAAGTTGAAATTTCCTTCATGCTTTTGCTAAAAGTCAAAGGGACTAAGACCCACCACCAGCTAGCATAAAACAGGGGTGGTGGAAGCAAATCTAGGCAATGCTGCCATTACAATGTACAGTACTTCTCTTTGTCCAACCTAGCTTGTTCTTCAGTTGCCTTTGCAAATCAATGTGAAACTTTGGAGTAGACCCTTCAGAAGTATTTCAGGGCTAGAAAGGAATTGAGCATAAACTATAGCCCTAGCAAAGGGCTTCTAGCATGAAAGAATTGTCAAAGGCCTCTAGAAAGCTCAGCTTCAGGAATACAGTTTCTGTGTGTCTGCATCTTGGTCTGTACATGCAGGAAACATTCTACCATGCTTTACAGTAGAGCAGCAGGTGCTCTATTTCTGTTTGAAGGGAGTGATCACTATACCTAAGAAACCGATTAGAGATAGCTTTCACTGTTGATTTGGTGTTAGTATTATGTTGCATTTCAAGTAGTTACTAGTTTTATAAACAGTATTTTTTAACTTAATAAAATCCCACTTTAGCTATGAACAATGAACAGTTAGTTTGCTTGTGAAAATATTTCTGAAGCATTACGTATTTTCTTACGTGATCCATAACTGCAGGTATTGGGTACTTACAAAAATGCTAAGGTGGCAGAGCTAGTGACAATGTTTTATTGCAGAAGTTACCTTCTGAGTCTTAAACTGTTGAAACTACTTTGGCTTGTAATTTTATAGATTAAGTCCTTCTTTTTCGGCCATTTCTGCTCTCTTAAAAAAAATAAAAATAAAAACCACAAGCATTTTGGCTAATCAGGAAATGACTACATTTTTCTTGGTTGGTCCAACTGCTGGGATTATTTAATGTGAAATGCACCACTTTCTGAAAAGTGACTCTGTAAATGTCATTCAGAAATTCAAGCTGCAGTATTTCAAAGGTTACCATAAATGCATTCCATTTACAAAATGCTGGAAATGTTTTTCTTGGCTAAAAGGCACTGAAAGGATAATTAGGATCCTTTAGTCTGCATCATATGCTGAAGTGCATACATCTGTACAGAGCTGCACATCTGGCTTTTGGTCTGATAGGTATCCAAAACACATCCTCATTATGGCTGATCAGGTGTTCATTGAGATGAATGTTCAAGAGATACCAAAGGTAATGGAAGTAAGCTGGTAACTTGCTCCAGGTTCAGCAAAGAGTAGTTTGAATGAGCACAGCTGCCTCTGCTCTGTGCTTTGGTGTATGGCATCCATTAGCTCCCCATATGACTCAAAAGTACATGCCGAAGGGTCTTACTCAGTAAACGCAGCAGGAAGCCTTGACTTCTGTTTCAGAAAGGAGTTTATGCAGTTGTTTACTTCTTCTTCTTAGTGTTCTGGTTCTGGCATTTTCTCCCAAGTTCCCACCATCCAAAGCCCATTTTTTGCCTACAGAATTACTCATTTTTCCTGCATTATATCAACAGAATATTTCTTTTAAATGTCACAGGCTATGAATTTATTTTTATTTTCAGTTTCTCTGATGAGGACTAGATTTCTCCCCATCTTCTTTTCCTGACACATAATGAGTAAGACCAAAATTGCCAAAAGTATCCGCTAACTCTGAATGCTTAGCATAAGACATTTTGAAATCCTGAACTTTTCAGAAAATACATTGATTTATAATGCTTCGTATATCCAGAATCTCCAACTGATGTAAAAGAAATTGTGAAACTTAAGTGCATCTGGGTTTTGCATCTGTCAGACATGCAAAACAAATCCACATTGAGGCAAATCAGGTGTTTATTGAAATGCTTTAGCCTGAAGAGAGTTGGAGCATTTTATAGGCAGAAATTAAGATTTTTCCTAAAGCAACTAACAGGTGTCAGATTGAAAAACAGCACCCACTTTGTGACAGGGGAAAATTGCACTTACTTACCCTTTTAAACACTGATTGCATCACTGGTCTTCAAACTTCTAAAATTCAATCAATCAATATTTTTTTGTGTGGTCTTTTTTTGTTGTTGTTTTCTTCACTTCTCATAAAACATATGCAAAAGAAGGAGAGAAATGAAATCCATTCACTAGGTAGGAGTACAGGACAAGCCATTGGAGAGCACAGCACTGGTGATTCAGAAAAACCTTAACAATCTTGTAGCATTGCTAATTCTACTTAAACTTGCATCCCCATCCTTCTCTATATAACACAGACTGTGATAGTTACAGTTGCACAGCAATGACGCAAAAACTAGGTACCTCAGGTCTGTGATGCTTTGAAGGTGGGAGATGAAATTCAAATGCTTTCCAGAGGTGTATTACTCTGTCTCCAGCAGTCCATGAAACTTGATGCTCCAAGAGGGGCAAAAGAAGTCCCATCATGCTCCTTTTGAATAGTTTCAGGATGGTTTACTTTCCATTTTAGCAATGGAGAGGAGGAATCCCTATTGTTGTTTGCTGCCATTAGGGTGATGCCAGAAGAAGTCTATGCCCTGTTGTACTAGCCCAACACCAAACGCATGCACAATGTCAGCATCCCACAGAGCAGAGACCAGGGAGAAGCTAGAAATGTGCACTGAGAGGTGAAATCATTTACCTGTGAACTTGCAGTGAGTAATGTGTCTTTTGACTGTTGCTTTAGCAGGCTACACACAGTTCATGACCACATGAACTGGTCAAAGCCTCCCACCCTGAAACCCACAGCCCAATGAACCACTTCTGTTGTGAGTGCGGAAGGACCTCAGGTGAGCGCGGAGGTCTTGCCTTACCTGCCTTCTTCCTAAACACTATAGAATATGTAGTGGAACACAGCCACTGTGAATAACTCAAGATTCTTTATTTCCAGCCCTGGAAGCACAACAAGAACATCCCTTCCGCAGAGAAGGAAGTGCACGCTGTTTATTCCCTAGGGCACAGCAACTTGCACTTCCCACTCTGCAGTAACTACACCTATGCACATACCTTGTAGAAAATTTTCTTTCTATGTCACAGACTGATCTGAAGATACTGCCATTGTGCAATCATTATCCCTGAAAAAGAAAAAAATCATTCCTGCTCTCAGTATAGAATGTCTTCAGGAAAGAGAAGCAAAGGCGGAAATAGTTTTAGCTGTACATAACTCTTCTGTCCAAGACATTACAAGTCACATAACTGTGGCATGTATTTTCAAACCCTAGCAGTGGAATGGATCGTTTTTGTCTCTACCTTTCAAGCTGTGATCTTGGACAAGTGATGGGAAATTTTGAGATTTTTAGAGCCGTTAAGATTCAGAGAGGAGAGCCAAAAAGGTGAAAGGGTTGATGCCAGTTTCCTAGTATGCCTCTTGGAAGGAAGGGAGTCTGCTGCACTGCTGCCAGTTGTCAGGACCATCAGCCAGCTAGCTGCTCAGCGAAGACACATCCTCACAGCAATGTGAGGCACTGCAGCAAAGGCGTCTTATATTTTAGTACGTGTATGTTCCCTGAATGCCAGTTTTTCAGCACAGGGCCACAGGAAAGATCCTTACGGCAGACTCTGTCTTGGCAGAAGCTTTGCAAAATATATCAGAAACGAAGATTTTTGCAATATATCTTTCAGTTACAGAGGTTTCCTTGTGAATGGGAGATAAAAGTATTGCTGCCTTTCTCACTGAGTGCTACACATGGGACAAGGCATGCCAGTCCATCAGCAGTTTGTTTAGAATAGTATTACTAAACCTTTTACCTTTCTAATGAGTATGTGCAGATTTAAATTTTCACCCCTACTTTGCCCTTGCTGTGTGTAAAGCATCAGAGGTTAAACTGTCTGTGCCTGCAGCTGAAATTGTGCTCACCTCCCTTGTGCTTTGTTCTGTTACCAAACTGATCAAATTGTTTAGCTTTCTTCTTTGCCTCTGACACCGCCATGTCTTTAGATTGAGCAGTGGAGCAAGACCATGCAATATTGGGGACAGGAAAGTTGTTTCTTGCAAGTAATGCCCAATGGTTCAACCTGCTAGAGGTGTCATACCTGGGTGGCAATCAGGGCCCAGCTTCATGAAGCATTGAAAGCACTCTAGTATCAAAGTACACTGGCCAAAACTTTCTTTACTGTGAAAAAATCTATTGTTAGCAACATGTCACCTCTCTCCTTAAATATTTTCTCTGTGCCCTTGATAGGAAGACAGACAAGCTGGTACAGCTGCTGTCTCACCCTCAATGTGCTTGTACTTACACATTTTTAATATCATTCACTACTGTTTCTTTTCTTCCCCCTCACCACCAACCTTGCTTGCAGTTTTTCTGCAGAAAGAGAGAAAATTCTTGGACAGATTTCCAGAAGGAGTTAGCGTAGAGTGTACAGCAGGGAGGAGTTCAGTTAAAGATGCAGCCTCAAAATGAGATCTCTTTTGTTGCCCCAACCTCCTTATCTTTTCTGTGTGTGGTGGGTTATATTTTCATAATATCCCTCTAAATATAGAGAATGTGTCTACGATAAGTGACTGGTGGGTGGATCCCATCTGTTTGCCACACTATAGGAAGGCATTTTGGGAACACAAAGGAAAAGAATGTCATAATTGTGCAAATCCTTATAACACACCCCAGCCTCTCTTTTCCTTGTCCAATTTGATGTCTGTCTATGGTAATGTCACGACTGAATTTCAACCCAAATCTTTTTTTGCTCTGAATTAACCTTCACTTTTCTCATATCAGCACTTGAAACTAACTCTGCCTTTCAATTTTCCTTTCAAAAAGGGAAGATAAGACACATCCATCTAGTCCTTAATGTGTAATTAACTTTTCTTTCCTGCTGTTCAATCTCTTTGGACCATTCTGATTCTGGAGGATCAGCTACAAGACATAGTGTACATAGGAGCCATCTGCAGCAATTGCCAGCTAGATCTTTCTTTCACATCACACTTTACAGTAAACTATTCCAGAGGGAATTCTTGGCAAACTCACTATTACAATCATAAATACCCCTTAAAGCAGATCATGGTTATGGAAAGTGAGAAGAAAAGGGAACATTTACAGGAATGACTATCTTCTCAACCTTTAGACTGTAAACTGATGAAAGGATTTGTATGCACGTTTGAAAACAAAACCACATAGATCTGAGCAAGAGTTAAGTTATAATTTGCATTCAGTCACTTCCTTGGCAGCACTTTTGCCTGAAACTTATCAGCCTTGTTTCCTGATGACAGTGTGTTACTGACATCAGCTCAAGTTGGTGGCAAAGATATTACCAATTTAGAAAATAAGCTGTCATCCAGCGGAAATGATCTGTCATTGGCTGTTTGATGCACAACGTCACCACCAACTGGGGGAGCCAGGGGGATGATCGAGCTGGCAGCAGGACGTTCATCCTCACTGGCTGGTGTGGAAGAACACGGCTTTACATTGAGTCCATAATGAGATGAATGTCTGGCTTGTAAAATCCAGACAGTAAGAAAAGCTACTGTATTTTATGTACTATTTTTTATTCTTTTTCTGCACTTGAACCATACTTCTACCTTTTTCTTACATTCACAAGGACTCATAATTTTCTATTTTATGTGAAAGCTGAGATTCCCATGTAGTCACATAACTCTATAGCTGGGATTCTAAGAAAAATAGGAGCTGTTGTGAAGTCGCTATAAAACCACAAGAGCTGCCAAAACGGAGCTAGCTGTGATGCAGTTTGATATTCCTCCTGTGTACAGCCTGCAGTGACATTCAAGACTTTTACTAGCAGATCTGCAGAGGATGAAATCTGCTTCCAGCGAGGAGAGGTTTAGTTAAGTATCAGAAGCTTGCTCTTTGAGACCTAAACTGAGAACAGATGCACTTTGAGACCCTCCAGCTACAATTGACAGATATCTTTCATGGTGACCACCCCGTAAAAGAACTTCTGCGGAATAAACCACGACAGGTGAAGTACAGTAACAATGGAGGTTACCTACACATAAACACTGTTTTGTGCCTCCACATGGAAATTTGACAGCTGATGTAACTGAATCCTAAAATTTGCCTCTCCTTCCAGAGCATCTTTGTATTATTATAGTGCAAGTGGCCCTACGTAGCACTGATATGTGATACTCTTTATCACATTGTAATACTTCAAAAATTTTCTTAAATAACTCCTTTCTCATCCCCATCAAATAAATGCTGACAATTACTCTGGTTTTAAAAATGAACAGTGCCCTGATAGGCTAACATATCTGCACTCTGCTACTTGCTCCAATTTATCAATTCATGGCAAGTTGAATGTACAATTTCCTCTCAAAGTATTGATTTAGCATAACAAAGTATGACCTTGATTACACTCTGGCTTGGAAAACAGCTGTTTCATACCACATCGCAAACAACACTTTGCAGGGCTCTGCAGGGGTGCACCAGCAAAATGGAAGAACTGGAAAAATACTGGTTTCCTACAACAAACTGGACAGCTTTTTGTATGCAGAGTGTTACCCATGAACACCATTTGTACATGGTGCAAGGAGAATTTTTGCTATACGGGTTGAGAACAGGTTGTCCTTCTCCTGTGAGACATCTCCTGACCCCCAACTCTGCTATAATCAATGTGTGTTGAGCGTTGAGCTAAATGACACGGGACAGGTTTCTAACTTTGTAGCCACACCACCACATTCAGGAAGGGAAATGGAGGTGCTTGGAATTAACACGGTACTTTCTTCTGTCCTGTGGAACCAAAATCCCACCTGCCCAAAACAGAAGAAAAACTGGTGTAAATTCTCTTTGGGCTTTGCAAGGCCTGCTCCACAGTACAGAGACCTGGACAGGCGTGAAATGTGGCCCATGTGAACCTAATGAGATTCAACAAGGCCAAGTGCAGGGTGCTGCACACGGGTCAGGGCAATCCCAGGTATGTGTACAGACTGGGAGAAGAACTTATTGAGATCAGCCCGGCAGGGAAGGATTTGGGGGTCCCGGTGGACAAAACGCTGGACAAGAGTCAGCAGTGTGCTCTTGCAGCCCAGAAGGCCAACAGTGTCCTGGGCCTCATCAACAGAGGGGTAGCAGCAGGGAGAGAGAAGGGATTGTCCCCCTCTGTCCCCATGAGGCCCCACCTGTGGAGCTGTGTCCAGGTCTGGGACCTCCAGCACGAGGAAGACATGGAGTTGTTGAAACAAGTCCAGAGAAGGGCCGCAGAGCCCCATGAGTGGCTGGAGCACGTCTCCTATGAAGACAGGCTGAGGGAGCAGGGCTTGTTCAGCCTGGAGAAGGCTCTGAGGAGACCTCGTTGCAGCCTTCCACTATCAAAAGGAGCTTATAAACAGGAAACCAACTTTTTACACAGTTTGATAGTGATAGGACAAGGAGGAATGTTCTTAAACAAAAGCAAGGAGACTTAGATTAGATGCTAGGGGAAATTCTTTACTCAGAGAGAGGTGAGGCCCTGGCACAGCTGCCCAGAGAGTTCTGGATGCCCCATCCCTGGAGGTGCTTAAGGCCAGGTTGGATGGAGCCCTGGGCAGCGTGATCTAGTGAGTGGGAACTCTTTGAGGTCCCTTCCAATGGTCCTTAAAGCCTCTTTCAAGTTGTTTCAGAGCCCTGGGAGCTGTCACCATGGCACATGGCTGTGGCAAGCTGTCCCCAAGCACGCGCTGGGACATGGTGCTCGGGAGATATTTCAGCTTGACTTGCAGCTCTAGTTGATGATGGGGACTGAAACACCATGGTGCAGGGAAGCAAGTAACAAACAACATACAGTTTAGTGAATTTGACTGTTTGGAGTTGCTCCTTTTCACGTTGATCCAGTTAGGTCACTGCCTTTCACAGCTGGCTGACTGGGGTTTAGAAGCCACCACAAGAAAATCTTTATTAGGAACACTCAAACAGCCAAGTATTCTATCAGAAAACAGAGAAGGAAGATGCTTCTGTAGAGAAGAATATATAGAAGACAAGGTTTTCTAATTGGGTGGGAAAAATGGCTGCTATTTGTCCTTTTTCAATATCTTTAGGGAAGTGAATGAGTTATTATTTTCAGCTCCTTTTATTATTCTATGCAGCTGTGGGAAAAGACTGTACAATTGATGTGCACTCTTGAACTAAAATGTGTGGTCTGATGACTAGATATGGTGAGAGGGAGGTAGCACTTCTCTCACTCCACTGAATTTCAAATAAAAATAAAAGACATTATCCAAAAAGTAACAATTTATCTTCCCTTTCAATTAGATTAAATATTATTTAAAATATTTATTTATTTATTTATGGCTAATGTTTGGCTAGACATTGTGACAAAAATGCATGCAAACATAACTTGTTGAATAGCTTGAAGGTTAAAATGTTTTTTCTTTATTTTAATTCTTACCATGAGCCCCACTTCAGTCATAAGGTATGGTGGTTAATTAATAGCTGTGCATTGTCAGCTCACCTTATAAGATGGCCACATAGACAATGTCCCCAGTGTGCAAGTAGGGTGCAATGGAGCACAGAATGGGGCTTGTGTGCTGCACGCCACCCACAGCTCTTTTTATTTTACAGGTCTAATTTAGTAGGTCTCCCTAGAAGGGGTTTTGAAAGTAAAACAGACTGCAAAAGCAGCAAAGTATCTGCTGAATGAGATCCATGAGATCTGTTGAAGTGGCCAGCCATGAATGATTTTTCCATGTGAAACTGACAGACAGGAACTGGTAGATACTAAGAAAGCATGTAAGACAAGTTAGAATATCCAGCCTTCTGTGAATTCAGACCGTAGCGAAAATCAAATTGGCTTAATGTAATTTTTAATAAGGTTGGACTGGAACGTAAGTATAGTAAAACTCAATTGTTTTAAAATTTCAGTATTCATTTAAAATGGCAAACGTCATTTTGTGGTATCCACGATAATTAAATGTGCAAACATACTTACGGTACTATCTTCACTTTGTGTAGCCAGAACTTGTGCTGAGTGCACCTCAAGCACCTCTGCTGCTAAAGCTGTTGAGGCAGCAGGGAGTGTTTTCTCAGGTAGATCATTTCAGCTTGTGGTTATCGGCTCCTTGCAGGAGGGTACAGGCTTCCGCACGAAAAAGAGATTATGAACCTATTGGCTCACTTGTTATTCTGTCATCATCATTTGAATATACTGTCCAAGGTTTCCATGGGGCAGTGAAGAGGGGAAAATGGCAAGGCTGTACCACATCCCTTTGTTGTATACGCTCCTTGGAAAGCCATGCCATGGACAGTCGTGCATAACTGTATCATACAAGAGATTTCAGTGTTTCTTAAATACTGATTACAGATCGTATAGTCTGTGCTCAGACAGCACTTCAGAAAAGTTAATTAAAAAAAAATCAGAAAACTCTGATGCAGATTTTTAAGATATTTCTAGCTGGACCAAATACAGAGAAAATGCTTATACGAAAGTGGTGGGGCCAGTGATGTTCTTGGCTGAGCACAAATAGACATTAGGATTGGATTAGGATCAGCATTTTCATTAACATCTTGTCTATGAGTGTTGTTATGCAAATGTAATTAAAATGTGTAGGAGCAGAGGTATACAGTCAGGTGTCTGCTCAGGACCAGTTGCAGCCCTCAGCAGGGCACAGTGCCCAGCTGCTGGACCATGCTTGAGAAGAGGTCCCACAGCTGATGGAGCAGAAATTCTGTTTCCTACTAATGCGTTTGATTTTGCACTGAAGTAGAAGCCTCCCGGCAGAAGCATTACTGCAGAGCATTGTAACTTCTGGCATGAAGGCAGTAACAAGCAGCTGGAGAGCCATAATCTCCTGCAACAGTGAGGTCTCTTGGAAAGCATGTATGTGCCTGTGACTTCATCTGCACTGAGACAGGTTCTATCTGGACATGGCTTAAGAAAGTGAGATCTGAAGTTCCCAGGCATTTGAGTCCTGCAAAAGGTATATCTGTAATGTTTCATGTTTGTTGAATGGATCCTTAGGAAAATTTCAGACAAACTCTATTTCAAAAAAATGAAGTTTTTTTCAATAGATAACCTTTTTTTTGTAGATAATTATTTAAATAAATAAAACAGACATGGCATGCTTGATAACTATAAAAGGAAGAAACTATTTCTTTCCTCAGTCTGAGGATGCTATCAGTATCTCTGTGCAGAAAATGGAGATGAAATGATTGTTAGGAGATGTGTGCATCCATCATCCCTCCTGATGAGGCACATTAGCCAACAAAATGCTCAGACTCCCATCGGCAACAAAGCTTAGCAAGAGAAAAGGAGGTGGGCAGATCCAAGTGTTAAGCTGACTGTGAACATCTGGAAAGCAGAAGATAACGTTCCGCAGACTTGTCTTTTGATTGATTGTTGGAAATCATTTGCAAAGCTAAACCAGTAGAGGAAGCTTGATACAGCTGATGAAGAAAATAATACCCATTTTTGCAATATCTTCATTGGTTTGCTGCTATTTTTATTTTGCTTACTTAAGGTCAGTAGCAAAAAGAGCTCAGTTACCAATATTTATAAGGAAGCATGATTCATGCATAGGCAGATGTTAAACACATGAAACACCTGCAAAACTTCTGTTGATTTTGTCAGCTTACTGGGTGGTTTAAGTCCTTCTGCTTCCTCACACCTATCACTAACCCCACTGCGTGTATTATCTCTACATTCCTCTCATGTAGAAGGCTCCATTCTGTGGAACTGAAATTCCTAGCCACAGCAAAATCAAGTTAAAGAAATTTCATTATACATTTTAATTTGTGAAGTAGCTGAAAGAAAATGTTTTTTGACAATTCCATAATCAGTTAGGTTGGTTAGTTTAAAAGGCCTGGTTTGGAGGGAAGTCTCCCAGTCTGCTGCTGTTAGAAATCACAAGGTCTATCTGCGTAATCTTGTGTCACGTCAAGTGCTGCACATACAGCAGCAGCAGTGTGAAAGGCACAGAGGAAAAAGCCCAAAAGTTCATTTTTTATATATGTGAATTACTGGAGAATGTGTAACGTTTCTCTGCTGGAGGATAAACCAAATATTTCCCTAAAGAGCTTAATAGGGCTTGGAGATGGCTATCCTGGCTTTGGAAAGCAATCATTTATCTTTGGTGTCAAACATGAACTTCCCTTGGCACTAAGAGCTCTGAGTGATGTTTCAGGTCACACTGCCTCCCCAGTGCCTGCCCAGAAGAGAGGTCCTGGAGCTGTGTCCCCTCTGCCCTCTCAGCGATGATGGCGATCCCTCAGCAGCTTTACAAAATCCCTGGTTGACCTTAACTCAGGGAACAAATGTTCCTCAGAATAAACAGTTTGCAAAATGAGGCAGCTAATGGTGACATCTCAATGGTTCTTGCACAACTTCAGAAGAAGGAAGCTGGTGCTTCTGACTTTTCCCAGCTTTGAGTCTTCTGGGAGGAATGCAACAAAGGAGCTGTTGACATCCATGCTTGGAGTGGCTCATGATATACTCCTGGTGGGAGAAAAAATACATTCTAGGGTTTCATAGCTGCACTTTGTGAAGCTGTTTCTAGCTGGTAGAATTTGTCTTACACGAGCCCAGCTGGAGAGAACACTCAATCACCCCAGGAACAGTGCCAAAGTGGAAATACTGCTCCCCTTGGAGGAGGAGCTTAAAGACTTTGACCTGATGTGGATTTAAAGCCTTCTGATAACTTCTGCTACAGAGGCAATGATATATGTGTCTCAGGAACAGTTTCTGCTCAGTAAACACTATCATATTTCATTTGTGGTCTCAGTCACCAAAATGCATGCAGAGAGCTTGTTTTCAGGCCTGTTGCCACTGCAGTTTGTGGACCATGTCCCCTCCAAGAGCAGCACCCGTCCCCGTCTGGCAGGGGACGTACGCCCACGTGCAAGAACTTCCTTCAGCGGGGCAGGGTGCTCGTTGCTAAAGGCTTTGGAACAGATAATCACCACATCGTCCCCGAGAGAATTTTGATCATAATTTTAGGATGGAGGAAATGGCAAACAAAGGCACTGACATGAGTGTGGGGGCCTAGAAAAGAGCAAAGATGAAGTCGGTGTGCAGCACTCTGGAGGCTCACACAATTATTCCTCAGGTGGGAAGGGGAGGAGGCGGAGATGAACGCAAGCAAAGAGCCAGGCTTTGCCACAGTGGATTCAGGAAAACAACAGCAGGAGTAGGTTCCTCCCCACCGATGACCTGTTGTATCATCCCGACAGTGAGGAAGGCATTGATGCTTTCCTCAGTGCCTAAATTCTGGGGGAACACAGTGCAGCTGCAGACATGCTTCATTTGCATTCGCAAACAAAGCCCTTTTGACTGTTTCAACATTTATTTACTTCCTTTTCCATTGCCAGGCCTTCCTTCTTCTTCTCCCCTTCCTTTTAGCTCTTTACAGGCAAAGAGGCTGCTGAAAGACAGGTTCACACATTGAAATATGAGATTCATTAGGACTTAGCATCCATCCTGAAAATACAAAGCGTAAGGCATATTTCCCTATTTGCTTATGCAGTGAAGAGCAAAATTACTCCAGTTGGGTGGGTACCAGGGGGTAGCATGTTGCTGCAGTGTCACTGGAAAGAATGGATTTCTCCCAGAGCTTCAAGCATTTGGCAGAGGCCCCATTGGGCTTGGCATGCTGAAGCCAGCTTTTCACTCAGCCACAACCACTCTGCAGGCTCCACGTTTAACATCGCTTCCACCTGCCACCTAGAGATGCTGTGCTGCTTGTTCAAGAGAGGTGTCCCAGTTCCAGCATCTTCACATTTACTCCAGTGTTGCAGGAAAAAAAAAAAAAGAGTCTGCATTTCCCATTTTATCCCCAAATCAAAGACAAAGGTGAGTCAGACAAGAGCCTTGCTTCTGCTGCCTCAATCCAGCATAATTTCATCTATATTCCAATGCCATCCTTGCCTACAGAAGAAGCACAGGGTTGATGTGAGCACTAATCACTAGTACAGGAGGAACAGCTAGGCCATTTGTAATGCATGGATCACAGGATGGTGGAGATATTTTACTTTCATTTATTCCTTGCTTTCATAGTCCAACGCACAGGGAGGTGCATCCCTTCAACATACTGCAGAATTAGCCGATTTATTAGATGATCTCTCAAATAAAATGTCACATCTACAGCCCATTCAAGAAGCCCAGTGCTCCCCAAGTTCCTGGTGTGCAGCTATGGTAAACGATGAAGCAACAAAATATGTGTTGGTTCAGGCCACTTATCCTCTGACCTGTGCAGTTTCGGCAGCGAGGGAGGTAGCATTGCAGGCTGCTGAGTGGCTGCTGCTTTGAGTGGTTTTATCCAGAGCCAATGTTGTTTTCTTGGCCAAAAATAATGCTGGCTGGCAGTGATATTTTGGATGCAAGTGCCATCCGATGGTCCTTAACAAATGCCATGGGTTTCTTCGTTGTTCTCAGGGACATCACTTTTTAAGCTAATGTGGGGCCATGCTGTAAATATGTGATCAAAAAGTAAAAGCATTTAATTTTTGAGAGATCCTTCTTGCATAATTCTTATTTTAACCTGTACAATCATGGGCCCATTTTCAAAATGTGTTTCTGTCTTTGGCTGTGTTCAGTTCTATTTCAGCACCCTCTGACCAAGGGAGAGTACTCTGAAATTAACAATATTGTTTTTTCTCAGCATTTAACACAAATGTATCTAGGAAGCAATTCTACCCATAAGGGAAAATAAGATAAAAAAATTAAAAAAAAACTGTTTGTGCAATACGTTATAGGTGGACAGTAATTCTATTATTTAGCAAAAGGACTTTTCTGGCAGTTTCTATGTATCTATTCAGAAACATGTAAACATACACATACCAAAAGGAAATGAGGAAAATGCAGCTGGAAAAAGATAAATGAGACTTTCTCATGTAGGGAAAAAGGAAGGAGAAATCTTAAGAATACATATGACCTATCCCTCTGTGTTGCACTACCCAGAGAAATATCAGAAAATAATTTCAGCATAAGAAGAAAAAGATATTGTGCAAGTGAAGCAGTTATGGCAATTAAGTGTAAGTAAAGGAGTTAAAAGCCAATGGGAAAACTGATAAGTTTTGTGAAATTTGCCAAGCTTTTGTCATTTCTCCATGTGCAGTTATTGCATGCTCTTTTTCAGGGGTGACGTGTTCGTCCATGACAATATTTCTTCTGCTGCCAAGTTTGCTGAGGGTAGGGGCTTGTCTGAAGACTGGAAAAAGGGGTAGTTTAAGGAATAATATCCTTTCAGATGTGACCCATAGAATAGATGTTTCTAAACGAAGTGTATTTCCCAGTCTTTTTTTTTGTTTTTGTCTATACAGAGGACTTTGCTCTACAAAGTGATTTTAAACACCCATCTTTTGGTTTTGAAATCTTCAATGACCTGGAACACAAAAGAATAGTAAGAAATAGAGATCTATTTTGCTGAGCGGGGCAGGACCAGGAGCTTTGGTCTGTGGAAATTTAGAATCAATCTCTGGGATTGCTACTGAAGATTGCAGCTCCCAGAATGCCTTCCAGGAGAAATGAGAGCCACATAATCTGTAGGTTGTAGCTAGCTGCAGGAAAACAGTAAAGTAGAGACCTGAGGCATAAACCTGGCAGTGGGATCAGCATCTAACCCAGTCTTTTGATTGCCTCACACAAACAGAATAAATAGCTGCTAACAAACAGAAGACATGCATTGTGAAGACCTTTGCCCTCCCCGGCTTGGATGCGATGATTCTCGTGACATTAATATGAATAGACTGATTCACTGTTTGCCTCTGTGCCTGGGAGATGGTATCTTTATCAAAACATATTTCCACTTCTCAGAAGAGTGCTAAAAACAGCAGAGGTGCTAAACTGGCAGCAAGATGCAGACTCTGTGGATCATTGTTCTGTATTCCTGCCTAGATAACTACACCAACTCCTAAAGGATAATAATGTGGAGACAGACACAGAAGAAGCTGTGCTTGTTCCTTTGATGCATATATTTGTTAAGACTGAAGTATCTACAAAGCAAGAGACAGCATTCCGCAGTCCCACAGGCAGACCAGAAAAGAAGCCATGGCCCCCCGAATTCCTTTACTGGTTCCCGACTTGGGAGTTCAAATGCACCAAGAGCTCCTTTTGGAGCTCGGATCTCCATACCTTCGATGACAGGTCATGCCATGAGGTATATTCCAGCTCCAGAGCAGTGGCAAGGGTTCAGCTGTTGCTACCAGACCTCCTGTAATTTGGGCCTGGAAGGCTGAGGTAAAGGAGACAGTGATATCGAAGTATGGTGCTGTTGTGCTGTGGATTCTTCCTTGTCTTTCTGTAATCAAAGCTGAAGTTCCTGAAGAGAACGGGTAAAATAATATGGAAGGAAAATTGTTATCTTTCTGTGGGTGTCAACCCAGATCCTGCTGTGTTCCAGCTTCCCACAGCTCTGCTGCATAGCCGTTGTAGCAAGTGATTGACTGCTTTGGAGAGGTATGCTAAATAAATGTCTTTATTCCACAAGAAAGGACCATGAGAGCCTTGTTTAACGTGTTCTGGAGAAAAAGGTTGTCCAAGAGAGCATTTGTGGATGTGTAGCAGTGTTTGAACCCAGAGAAGCATTCTAGGAAATTTCTTTCACTTTTCAACTGTTTTGCTGGGCTGATGCTCACCACACTACAGACCACAACAGATCTCAGGCCTGAAGGTACTGGGTGGAAGAGTGCTGCTTGTCCACCTTTGGTGAAAGTCTTCCTTCTACAATGTATATCTTCTGTGCTGTTTGTACTTTTTTCCTTCTTCCTACAGAAGTGATCTGTTTCTCTAAGTACCTTTGCTCATCACAGTGAGCAGGAAGAGTTTTATTTAAGACACTATTTTTTTTTTTTCTCATAGCAGAAGCAGATTTTTTGTCATGTTATCTCTGCTCTTATACCACGTGGTGAATGTAAACTCAAAACACTCACCCTCTACAGGCCCTCCTTTCAGGTGATATTTAGGAGACAGCCTGAAGTACAAGTTATCTTTGCACTACGTAACGCTAGTCAGTGGGATGTGATGATTCAGATTTGATTTTCTCTACTAAAAGCTGGATGGAAGGAAGGTTGTAGACAGGGTTTTTTGGAGGATGACAAAAGATCAGGTCATGCCCTGCTGACAAGAAGGGACTGAGAAATTGTGCACACCTGCTGATGAAACACCTTCTCCTCCAGTGGACTCTAGGAACTCTTTCATAGTGATGGTAGAGCTTGTGGTATTAGCGATTGTTGCAGAACACCCTCTTCCCTGTCCATGCTCATTGGAGCCCACTTGATTGGCTGTTGCAAGCTGCCTGCTGGCCAAAAGGAGCACCACAACAAGCAGTCTCATCATGGTCCAATTTCAGTGACAACATCCATGCCCTGCCAAGCAAAACCCAGCTAGCTGCAAGGGGTTAGCACTGTGCTCTCTGTCCTGTGTGGTGTGTGGCTAGCCTTGCAGTGGCTGCAGTCTACAGATCGGAGAAATCTTTTATTTCTTGGGGCTGCAGTGGCGGGTGCTCCTGCAATCAAGCTGAACCTTGTCACAAGTGGGTCACAGATGGTTTCAGTGGAACAGGAGGCAAATGCTTACCAGATCAGTGGTGTGGCCCACAAAGTTTGTTCTCATGCTCTGGAAGAGAATGCAGTGCAGACATGCAAACAGTGAACACATTCTGTTCCTATTAAAGACAGTGGGTGAAGCCATTTGAAAATCCCTGTGATAAGGTACTTGAAGTACTACTGTTTTTAAAAAAAAAAAAAACAGTTACATTATTATTTAAGGATTAATTGGGCGGAAAAATGGTGTCCTTCAATAGAAAAAAAAAAAAAAAAGGCTTGAATAATGTGAACAAGCCATAAATCCCGAGCAGGTCTTTGTGGAAACTCAGTTTCCCCTGCTTTTATGAGCCATCACCTCAGGAATCTTTTCCCCTGACTGTCAGAAAACATCTTGATTTCATCAGTGTCCATCTACAGCATTGCTGGATATGGTTAGGGTTGAATGTGCTCTTCCTTGAGCTTCCACTGTGCTTGTACTGACACACTAATAAGTGACAGGAGGAAAAAAGTAGGCTCATTGCAGTTGTTTCTTCCTGGAGGAACACAGTGGTACCTCTCTACAGAGCCCTTGCAAGGATATGAGTTACAAAAACTCAAAAAATCCAGGGTTTGATCCATCTGGGCTCAGGATTTGGGAATCAATTTAGTTTGCACAAAATCCTTATGCACAGCAGTTGGGTCTGGCAGTGATACTGTTGTTATCATAACATTATGACCTCCAGCAGGAACTAGTATCTCTTCATGTTAAATTTTGTGCAAGCATGGAAGAGAGACTGTCTCTGCCACAAGGGCCTGCAGACTAAATAAAATTTCCTATCTCTGACGGCAGAGCAGTTGGAAACCACATCAAGATAGCTTGGGTAGCGCTGTATGTGCCATGTGTGGTGAGATCCAACAGGGCCACCAAAGAAACAAGTCAGAGAGCAGCAGGGGTAGAGGAGGATGGGGGAAGTTTTCTCTCTTTAAATGACCTTACACAAAATTAATATTGTAACACTCTGTGCACTGTCTGGAGCAGGAGGTTGATTTGTCAAAACTGGAATACCTAACTGGATATTTCTGAGGCTTCTTCTGAGGACTTGCAGGAAGATGTGATGCTGGCCTGAGCTATGGGAAGTTGTTGTCCTATGAGGTTGATAAGATCCTGCTACACAGGGCTGGTGGTCCACTGACTTCCAGACCTCAGGGAAAAACCTTCCTTGGTGTGAAGGATAACTGAATGACATACCACGTCAGTGTTAACACAGAAGGGTAGGATATTCTGTCCCCTCACCTGCACCTGGAAGTAAATTTGCAGCACTCTTCCCAGACTCTCCTGCTACCCCTAGAAAAGCACTAACTCTACTGTCCACCAAGGGTTGTGACTGATGTCCCCTTCTGCAGATGCCCGTAAAGATGTGACGGTCAGCTTTGTGCAGCATCGCACCTCACCTGTAATTGTTTGCCATCCAGGTTCCACAGTGAGCCAGAACTCAGGTAATGGTGCAGCCATCAAACAGTACCTGGCTTTGTATGGAAGATGTAAACAGTTCAGTATCAAGCCAGCAATTTTCTTGAAAATGTGAAGAAATGAAAAATGCTGGGTGTTTCTCAGCAAAGCTAGTTTTAGCATAGATTGAAACAAACAGAAGTATGAGTTATGATTCCTGCCTTGCTCTGGCAAAGGCCCCTGCTAAGTGGGTTGAAGGTGTTATCGTTCCAACTCTCCTCTTTACTCTGTAGCTGAAAAAAGAGAATATGAGCACTGTGTTAATGTAACAGAGCATTTCTGAGGAGGTTTGCTAGTAATAAGCCCAGGAATGACATAATAGTACCCTGCCCTATGAGCTGGGAGTGCCATCTCTGCTAAGGCAAGGCCAGCGTTGCCTCAGAAACAACGATGCAACCTGCTGCTGGGGACAGATCCATCAGATGTAGCTAATAGAGCAAGGCAGGCTTTGCTCCCCATGTTGTCCAATACAAAAGCTACTTCTAACACTCAAAGTGTCGGATCCAGTTCAGCAGAGCTTGCATTTTGACTGAGCTTTTGGGAAGACCCATACTTATCACCATGTTGTTAATGCAAGGAGAACACAGCTAGCTGATTTGTACTATCAACAAGGAAACTATGGTGGTTCATTTAATTTAACACAAGTGTGGAGCAAATACCACGTTGAATTCAGCTTTACAACATGACCTTATAATATAACACAAGAATCAGATGAGGGAATTTGCATGCTGCTTTCTCTCTTAGCCAACATCCTTCAACATCCTCTGCCCTTTGAGCACATTTCTTAATGCTTTTTCATTTAAATGTTCAGAGATTTCTATCCTGGGTGTCTTTCATGCTGAAGTGAGGCTGCGTGGAGAAGAGGTGGAGTAGGGATCTCAGAGCTGGTGCTCTGCTGCGTTATTGTTTGAACTACGCAGTCAGCTTAGAGAGTCAGACCTTCGCTTTTAGATGCTCTTGCAAGATCAAAATGTATAAATCATATAAAAGATTGTAGTGTGAAGCCGTATTATGCTTCTTCATCTAGAAGCTGAATTTAGCAGAGAGAGAAATACAGATTTCACACAGATCTGAATGAAAACAGATCCCTGATCAGGGAATCCTGTAAGTTGTGCAGAGTAACAGATTGAAGACAGCGGCAAATGATGACTCTTCACAGACTTTATCAATGTTGCCTACATCTCTGGAGGTAACTAGGCTACTTGTCTTAAAAACATAAAGCCTCAAGGAAGGTGGTAAAGCCCTGTCTCTGCTTCAGCTCCCCAGAAGGGTGTGCTGCAGGGGTACATACTTTAGCTAATGGAAGAGAAAATCTGTCAAAAGTGCTTTGTGGAAGGAGGAGAGAAGGCATGTCAAAGCCAGAGTGCGAAGTATCAGGGAGAGGGGGAGCTTCCTTAGCTCAGAGATCTCCAGGAGACCCCATGAAGGCAGAGGAGCTGCCTAGGAGTTGTTACATGTGGCATCTTGTTGAGGTTTAGCAGAAGAGTCCCCCATTGCCCCGAAGGCAGTAATCAAGCCACATCACTGAGGTTACAATAGCAGGACACGGGGTTTGTTTGTTTTGCCATGCTAATTGCTGTTTGATAAAAAGTTCAAATGGTTCACAGCTTTATAAACCTGTCAGGTGTGTCAGCTGAGTGTGAAATTCATCCAAACTGCACAAGCTTTCCTGCTTGAACCCCTTCACCCCAAGCACCTGGGCAGGCAAACCTGCACAAACCAGGCTCCCACCCCAGGGATGACCTTGAAGCTGTGAAATCCCAGGCACATGTGAGATGCAAACCACAGAGAAACTGCAGCAGGAATACAAAGCACAGAGAAAACCAGGCAGCTTCCTGAAGGAGGACACCTTCAACAGCATGGCAGAAATCTGCCCATTTACAGATGGATTCAGGCTCTGGAGCCAAACATCAGAGCAGTCAGATCCACAGGTCTCCCTACTGGTGCAGCAGGCTGACACCATGCATCCATCCACATTCTTCTGTTCCTGAAGCGCAAAGCCTTCATGATCTGCTCCAGCATGGCCTGAGCCTCAGGCAACTTACCTGGAGGATCTAACCCATCCCTGAAGAACCAAGCAGGCACACGGTGTGCTAACGCAAGCCTTCTCCCTTAATGCTGCATGCAGGTGGGAAGCTGCCATGGGGTTGGTTCAAATTGCTGGGGCCAGGGCAGTCTCTGCCTCTGATAGTGTGGGAAGAAGCTGGGTGTGTGGATTTGTTATGCAATCCACAGTGTGGTGTCCTAACTGCTCCTATTCATGAAGAAAATGTTGGGATGCCTGACCTACAGGAATGACATAGCAGTAATACCTCGCATGTGCTGCTAAAGTTCAGTGTTGAGACATGTGATCCTACACCTGTCAGATTAAATAAGCTTTAGAGCAGGCTGGTTGGAGATGAAGTTCTTTTATGTGCTGCGTAGGCAAGACGCCAAAGCCGAGGCTGGGCAGGATTCTTAGCATGCTCACATACTACGCGTGCTTTTTTTTGCCAAGCAGATAGACATATCCACTCTCACAGTCACGATCACATTCATCATTTATGGTCTCTGGTCTCTCTGTGGTCTCCTGATGGAGTAACGTGACTCACTGGTGCACTGGAGAGGAGACTGAAATCCCACAGTGCTGTGAGGATGTCATGTCCAGCAGCCCCGTCGGGCTCTGGGACTCAGCAGAGAGTTTATCTCCCAGCTGGATAGAGGCAGCTATGGCCTCTCAGTCTTCGCAAGGCACAAATGTGTTGGATCTTCAAGGCTGGTTAAGAGGAACCCAGCCCCTTACAGCTTCTTCAGAGGTAAAGCTTAGCCAGAGCAGTGATTTGCTTGCTAATTGGTGCATCACCATTGTGAATGCTGTACAATCTCATCGGCACCACCAGGTTGAAAGGATTCAGGTTTCAGACTCAAGCTCCTGACTGTATCCCCCTGTGCCAATAGGGATGTTTTTCTCCCTCTCTCATCTGGGTATAAGTCAAGCTAGCCTTTCCTTCCTGAATGACGAGGTTAGGACTCAGACACACCAGCACCTGCAACTGGTGTTGGCAGATCCCCAAGCATCCAACAATATGAGCATCCTCATTTCACAACTATAGTTGGACAAAAGCTTAAGGAAAGGGTTTTAAGCTAACAACAGCATCTCACAGACGACAGGAGGTGCTTTCCAGCAGCAGAGGAGCCCTGCAGAGCCCAGCAGCGAAGCCCAGCCCTGCTAGCAGGAGACCAGTGCGGTGCCACATAGGTCAGCACGGACAGGTTTGGCGCCAGCAGGCACACTGCCATGCACACAAGCAAGGAGACAACGCCACAGTAAGAACATGATGTGAGGCACTGAGACACTGAAATAATTGGCTAATCCAGCCAGGCTGCAAGTATTAAAATACAAAGCCCAGCTCTGTCTATTAATTCCTTCATTTGGGTCTTTTCTACCATTGGTTGAAAATAACAAGTAAAAAGCTGGATATGAGTTGGATATCAGAATTTGTGCTGCTGTTGTCCCAGTGGCTCTGGCTATTGCTCCATGAGGAAAGTTTAGTTTCTTCTTCCTGCATAATCTTCCATGCCTTGGGGAAATTGCTTGAAGTGGGTATGTCTGTCACATGTGCAATGAGAAAAGTTTTTCCCTAAAGAAGGAGAATTAATTCTGCTGAAATCATAGCCTTGGCATTTCTGACCTAAGTTCTCAATGAGCAAAAAATAATGCTTAAAGATCCTCACCAGGCTTAGGGGAAAACCAGCGTAAAGGATCACAGTTTCAGCTTGGATGTCTTGGATTAAAACCCCTGTGATTTATTTTTCATTTCCTAATGGAAGAGTTACGAATTCCTTAATGGGTGTCATAACATTACTATCAGCACCTGCTTTGTAGGACAACATCAGCATTGTACAGGTGTTTTTCTGCTCATTCAGCATCTTGCTCCAGTGGAGGATGTTTCCCCAAGCATTACAATGTCCTGTTTCGCAGCACGGATGGATATTTAAAGAGTGTATGGGGAAAGAGAGTAAATAAAGAAAGGCATACTTCAGATCTGTAGAAATGTAATTAAATGAAGCCCATACCAAACAAATCCTGTCTTTCTCTTTTCCAGCAGCACACAGTGGAATGATGTACATTGAGCAGCATGAATTTAAACCAAAGTCAATTACTGACAACATGAGTGTAGGGGAAGTTAATGAACTGATTTTCTACAGTCTGTTCAGTCTAATGAAAACTCCTTGTTTCATGAAGTAAAACTTACATCTGACTCTGTTTAATGTTTTTTAAGCAAAATATATTTTTAAGAAAAATATATAAAAAAAAAAAGTTGATTAAAAGTAGATTCCTTCAGAATCTGGATGGTATTCTAGAGAAAACAGAAGATGTACCAGAGTTTGTTTTAACAGTATCTACAAAATTCTCACCATAATTTAGGGAATGAAAATAATTAGCTAACTAATTTTTCATCTAGCTCAGGCTCCAGTAGAACAAGGGCAGTGCTAGCTAGCTGGAGTTTACTACAGCTAGATAGCTGGAGTTTAGCTGTAGTAGACACTAAGTAATGAAATTTGTTTATGATTGGTGTAAAGTCTTAACCAAAGTAACCGATGAACCTGACTGCTTCATGACTTAAGCTTCGCGTGGTCTTCTTAGCTCTTCACAGATAAAACTGATGCTGCAGAGAATGTTGCTGGAGGACTCAGGTAGGCATAGAATCAAAGAATCATAGAATGGTTCAGGTTGGAATGGACCTTAGAGATCATCTTGTTCCAACCCCCCTGCCATGGGCAAGGACACCTCCCACTAGACCAGGTTGCCCAAAGCCCCATCCAGCCTGGCTTTGAATACTTCCAGGGAGGGGGCATCAACGACTTCTCTGGGCAACCTGTTCCAGTGTCTCACCACCCTCACAGGGAAGAATTTCCTCCTTATATCTAGTCTAAATCTACCCTCTTCCAGTTTATAACCATTACCCCTTGTCCTGTCATTACCTATCCTTGTAAAATGTCCTTCTCCAGCTTTCCTGTAGGCCCCTTCAGGTCCTGGAAGGCTGCTATCAGGTCCCCCCGCAGCCTTGTCTTCTCCAGGCTGAAGAGCGCTAACTCCCTTGCCTGTCCTCGTAGGGCAGGTGGCTCCAGCCCTCTGATCATC
>WBMW01005910.1:724046-743428 GCA_013396635.1 Penelope pileata
CTAGAGCCTTTGCCAGTGAAGACTGAGGCAAAGAAATCATTGAGCACCTCAGCCTTCTCCACATCCCTCATGATCAGGTCTCCAGTTTCCTTCCGGAGAGGGCCCACATCTTCCCTAGTCTTCCTTTTGTCATTGATATACCTGTAGAAATTCTTCCTGTTCCCCTTTATGTCCCTGGCTAGATTTAATTCTACCTGGGCTTTAGCTTTTCTAACCTGGTCCCTGGCTGCTTGGACCACCTCTTTGTATTCCTCCCAGCTAACCCGTTCCAGTTTCCACTCCCTATAGACTTTCCTTTTGTGCCCTAGAAAGCCCAGGAGCTCCTTATTCATCCACGGAGGCCTCCTGGCATTCTTGCCCCCTTTCCTCTTTTTCGGGATGCACCGCTCCTTGGCTTGGAGGAGATGACCCTTGAATACCAACCAGTACTACTCAGTAGTCCTGAGTTCTTACTCATTTCAGAGGATAGTGTTAAGACTTGAAGTTTTGGAAGGAATGCTGATGTTAGTAAGTGATGAGAACACAGCATTCAATGGGTATCTGTTTGCTGTTATGTCATGTGACATCTTCCAGACAGAGAAAAGGGAAGCCTTTGGAAAAAATGCTTGAACTCCAACGCACCTGATGATCTCTCAGGTGCCATTTAAGAGCCTTACACCATTGATCAAACTGTAAATGTGTAGGAAAGTGTGGCTTTATTCCTCAGCTCATGTTCAGTTTCAGTTTCAGTTCAGATTTGGGAGGGAGGAAGACATTATCAAAGCTCTTCATACTTCAGTGACTCATTGTAGGGGTTGTCCAGTCAAAAGAGCTGATGTGTCGTGCTGGACCTGAACCACAGCTCCCAGTGACCTAGCAGCACTAAGTGAAATGAGCAAATGGCAGGTAATATTTTCATAATGTAAAAAAGGGGGTTGATGGTTCCATGTCAGTGGGAATTTCTCCACAGGATAGCAGAGGAGCCATGATTTCTCCTAAAATAGTTTTGTCACATAATCTCAATGAGACATTTTTCTGTTGTGTTCCCTTTCAAAAATGCTAATGGGGGAGTTTTTCAAAAGGAAATTCCTTTCTGCGTTCATCATTTTTCACTAAGAACTGTTGTTCTGGGAGTTGTGCCATCCTTTTATTTGTTGTTTGAGATTCATGGTGATTTTAATCAAGTGGTCATTGTGTGCATGGTGGTTGGATGTGGTGACCAGGGAGTTGTAAGTGCTTAGGGCAGCTAAGTTTTTGCTGCAAGCCTTCAGTGGTTGTTGTCTTCACAAGGAAGGCTCCTTTCTCCTCTTGGACATCTTTATGGCCTCAGGTGTGACTTTGGCAGTGGGCTCATGGCAGCTATGAAATGCTCATATCCAGAAGCACTGATCAGAAGTGAATCCTGCAGGGCTCTGTTTGGATGAGCTCCTCCTCTGGTGTCCCAAACAACGACTGTTCTGGTTCTCTGGAACTGGTTCTCTGGAAGTGCATGTGGACACATCTCTTTTATCTGGCCATTCAGGAGAAACCCATCTTCACCGTCGCACAAGGATAGCTTATGTGTCAGATGTCTAAAAAGCTGCAGCATATCAGAGAAATGGAGAAAATTATTTTTGCAAGTATGTTTTCCGCATCTAAGAAGGAACAGTTATTCTGCGTACAAGTGACAAAATCAGCAAGAAGAGGGGCTGCAGATTGGAGACACCTGCTTCTTTGCCAGGAGCACTTGAGTTGGTATATCTTTATCTCTTTCAAGCCACTCAGTTCTTGTACATAAACAACTCACTTCTCTGACATCCATGACTAGAGAAAAGGCTGCAAAGAAAGAAGGTGTATTTCTGGCCTGAGGGCATCTTTCTTTCTTCACCTTGAGGGTGCAGCTCTCTGGAAGTGGTTCAACATTTGTCTTAGCAGGAGCCTGTTCCATAGATGAGAAGCAAAATATTTCTGTAACTTCCAGGCCCTTCTGTTTCTTCTCTCACCACAGCCTGCCTCTTTGATGGAAGCCCATTCTGCGCCCAAAACAACATGTGAAGACATTTCTTCATACTGCGGCAAGCTGTCTGTCTAAAGGGAATCAATCTTTGCGAGAAGAACCTCATTTTAAACAGTCTGCCAATTCCACAAGAGAGGAGGTGAAAGATCTCCTTTCCTTTGCTTCCCACTGTGCATGCAGCTGTGAGGAAGGCAGCTAAAGCCAGCCTTTATCTTTTAGGTGGGTTTCATCTGCTCACCTCAGGCATTTATCTGCTGCACTTGTGCAATTAGGAGTGCCCATTGTTCATGCCCACATAACTCATCTGCTTGTTGCTTGGAGTGATGGAAATGGCCACAGCTTTGTTATGAGATAGGTGGATCTACAGGAGATAAGTGGAAAATGTTGTAGCGACATCTCAAACTCCAGGCATTCCTGTCTCCTTTGAGGAGCTTTCCAATGTATTATTTGCTTTATCTGGGTATGGTGAGGGTGAGCCACCAAGGTCCCCAGAGCTCAGGACATCTAAAATCACGAGCCCGTGCTGTAGGCAACAAGCCTCCTGTACAGGGAGACTCTAAGGATGCGTCAGGGTGCCAGTTCTTAGGTGCTACCCAGGGGCACAGAATGCAGAGTCTCCCTAAATTCAGAAGCTGGTTTGCAGTACACAGCTACAGGGAAATCATCCCTGGCTCACGTTTAAATCAACACAAAGCTCTGCCACGTGTCTGTGGGATTCTGGGGATGAGGCAAAGAGGGCCTTGCAGGAAAAGACCTCAGGGAGCAAAGCTGGCAGCTTACACTTCTGTGCTTCAGCTTCTGCAAGGCCACTGGTCTCCACAAGGAGAGATTTCTTGGAATCATGTTAACTCTAGGCAGAAATGGTTTACAGAATCCAGATGCTCCTTTTCCCCAAGTTCTAGATGTCCCTGAGCTGGCAACAGAAAAATGAAGTGTCAGGAGCTCTTTTGCATGTTTGTGTATTTGCTGTCCTAAAAATCTGTGAGCTTTAAGCAAGCAGTAATAATACCTGCCAAGTGCACAGAGTGGAGAAAATAATGCCTTGATGAAGAAGTTCATGTGGTTCTTTGAAGATATGTCTCTGTGACTGCTTTCCTTGCTTTGAAGCAGACTGTAATTTTCCTCCACATGCACCATTTTTTGGTGCATTTGTTGTGTCTTGGTACAGGAGGCAGGAGCATACCAGCCTCCACTCCTTCCTCTTTGGCTTCCCAGATTCTTGCTTGGTGTGCAAGATTAAATCATTGCGAAACCTCTTCATGGAAATGATCCCTCAGCCTCATGCTGCCCATCTCCTCTGGGGTCTCAGCATCCAGCACAAGACCCATTTTCCCCATCGGGTTTGTGTTTGGTCACTTTTCCATCCATTTTTTCACTGTGAACTTCTCCATAACTGCACCACAAGCCTTAGCCTGCCCTTGGGTCTGGGCATGTTTCCTCAGTGAGGTCAATCAAATAGAGCTCTGTTTCTGTGTTGCTCTCTGGAGTGCTTTCTGCACATATCTGAGATGGCCTGAATCCAAAAAAAACAGGTGTTCTGCCAGCACAAGAGGAGCAGAGGGCTTCTCCAAGGCTTCATTGCCCCAAAGAATTGACATGGCTTTAGAGGTGTGTGCTTCTGCTTGGACACCCACCAGTCTGCGAGCTACATAATCTCTGCATTGCTTCACACTCTGTGCAAGCGAATTTCTGAGAAATACCAGAAATGACTTTGCAGTGGAAAATTGATATATTCTGTGACTGCAGTGTCAAAGAGAAGCATTTTGGTATAATGCGTTTTTTTTGAAGGTCTTACATTTGCTTTGATTTTACTTTTTTGACTGGAATGGTTTGACACGTCTGACTCTAAACTCTAAATTATTTTGATCGAATGTAACATCAGAGCAGCTGTCTTGAATCAGACAAAAACTCCTGCATCCCACCTCTGACAGGATTGTAAAATAGGTGGTGTTCACACATGAACTAGAGGACAAGCAATACAAAAACTTTCAAAGTACTTCTTTGTCCTCAAAACCATCTCTGGTCCAGGACTTCTGGAATCAGATGTAACTCAGTTTATGATGCATCCTTCACAGTTACCCTTTCCTCTGGCTAGAGCATCTTCCAGCACCCACAGCACCCTGAGATGCAGATGTTCACTGCAGTCTGATGCTTTGGCACTGATTTGTCCCCTCCAGCTTCATTGATGACCCTTTCTATCTTGCAGGGGGAGCATTAGATGCTCACTTTCCACCTCCATGCCATTCATGCTCTTATAAATCTCCATTTCATCCTCCAGATACCTCTCTCTGTCTTCTAATGTTTGTTTACAGATTATCTGATATTCCTTTTTTTTTTTGAAATACAAAAGTGGCACTGGACACAGTGCTGTGCAGCAATTGCTTTCTTTTCAAAAACAGGCCTTTCATAAAGGGAAATAAATTTATCATTTCCACATTCTGCTTTTGGCATCAAAAGTGAATGCCTAAATACAAATCTCGTTACTAATTAAGTAGATTTCAATATGTGAGTCAGCTTGCCCTTTGACCTATGTTCCTTTCCCATCATTTTGGTCTGTGAGCAAGAAAATGAAGTGCTTTCACTTTCCCATTTTCCTGGTATTTTTCATGAAGAGAGGGACATAAAGTTAGAACCTCATTTTACTTGTGAATGTCCCAGATATTCAGAGTGTGCTGGTTGTACACTCCTCTACCATTTTGTAAGGGTAACAATCCAAGTTGATTATTCGTTTTCTTACAAATGCAGAACACCTCAGATAGACACAAATATTTTGTGATAAATCTGTCGTAACAGTAAAACAGAAAAACTTGCTTCCATGCCTGTTTTCTCCACTTCTTCTCAGCAAAGTTTTTCTTCACTTCCTGAAAAAGAAAGGAAAAGAAAAGAAAAGAAAAGAAAAGAAAAGAAAAGAAAAGAAAAGAAAAGAAAAGAAAAGAAAAGAAAAGAAAAGAAAAGAAAAGAAAAGAAAAGAAAAGAAAAGAAAAGAAAAGAAAAGAAAAGAAAAGAAAAGAAAAGAAAAGAAAAGAAAAAAAACCACTTTTGTGTCCACAGAACAGCTCCAAGAAACTGGGTCTGCACAAGTGTTTGGCACCCCAACCTACGGTTTTCAGAAGCATCCTAAAAATGTGCAGGAACTGTACAACATCTCATCCTCTTTTTCACTTTGGATTTAGGTTGATGTCTCCCTCAGCCCCAGGTCACATCCATCTGTCTCTCTCTTGCCTTGCAAGATGGGTTTTCAGACAAATTTTTTGTCAAAGCTGATGCTGCTGCTGTGAAAATTTGTCACTTTGGAGGCCATGGGCTTGTGTAATGCTAATGGGAAGCCTTTGCAAGAGCAGATTGAAATGTGATTTTGTGCTTGTAGGTAGAGGCAACATTGGTCAATCCCCATCACAGCTCATTCATTACAGAGAGAGGTTTCACACCTTGATTTCAGTCACAAAATGACAGAAAGGCTGAAGCTAACAGGGACCTGCGGGTCATTTCTTGTGGGTGATTAGTATTCACAGCTAGCTGAAGCAGTGTTGGAGTATTCATTCCAATGTCAGAGGCGTCGTGTATTGTTCAGAGTGAACCTGTTTGCTTACAGTGAACGCTTTACTTTCCTGATGCTAGGAGTGTTAGTAAATCAGTAACTTAAAAGGTGTGCTTGGAAAAAAAGTTATCTAGAAGTAGATGGGCAGGATAAGGAGGAACATATACAGGTTCAAGTATAGAAAAGTACCTTACAGAATGCTCAGTGTTTAAGCATGTGCTTGACATTTTGTGCTTTCAGTTAGGTCCTGAATGAGATCTTGTTTCATATACTGAATATCTAAAATCCTTGATGCTGGTTTTTGTGAGATTTTTGTCAGCCCATCCAGTATTTTACCACAGCTTTTCATAGCACGCTCATATATACCACGAACATGTGTAGTCATAGATGTAAGCGACTTGGAGAAACCCAAACTGAATGTGACCAAGTGACCTGAAGATGAAAAGTCCTGACCACTAACTACCCATGCTGCAATTCGTGTGATCTTCAGAAGAAAAAAATTATTTTTGCCATCATGCTCCTTACACATAACCGTGGTGTAAAATGAGAGTGGGTGGAGGTGTGTGTGGTCAGGCTGACTGAGAGCCGATGAAATGGTAATATGAGCAATATTGCAATTTCACTCCACAGAAATCCACTAGTTAGTAAGTAGTTCAAGTATTTCAATGCCTGCTGTGTATTTGCCTACAGGGAAAATACTCTAAGTGCTTTCCCTTTCTCACAAAGAAAAGAAGTTCCCATCTATGTTTTATAAGGCTGTCTTGTTGCATCCATTAGAAGGCATGACACAGCCATCCAGAGAAGGTACAGTGGTGATTTCCATCATGTGTTTTAGCAAGAGGGCTTTTGTAAAGGGTAGAAAGCATATATATATGTGAGTGTATCAATAAACATAGAGAAATGTAGGTCAGTTTACTGTGAAGATGTGTCTTATGTTGACCTATGGCTCATCTGATGTAGGGTGTTAATGCCTACATACACCAAATCCAAACATTATGTCAGTCTGTTTGGCTCAGCACAGATGGGAGAGAATTATCCTTATTCTGAGAATATTAGGCCATTAACTAGAACAGCTTTTATAACTATTTCATTCCAGCCCATGGGTGAACAGCTATTTGAGGAAATAGCAGAGAAAAGACTACAAAGTCTTTTGTTCTGCAAAGTATCCTGCTAATACTGTAGACTCAAAAAACAAAACAAAACAAAAAACCAAAACCCACAAACCAAACCAAGCGACTAAACAACGACAAAAAAAGAGAAAGCCCTGAAGAATGTTTTTTTTTAACCCCAAAATCATGCAATATCCTGCTCCATTCAAAAACACAGAGGGCAGAAAGGGATTGGAGGAGTTGTAGGAGGAACATTCCTCATGCTATCAAATTTATATAAGAAGTGGTTTTTAAATGTGCACACATGAATTTTCTATTCCTATGTGCATACAATGCAAATTGCCTTCTGCAAGAACAGAGCAGTGAGATTTCAAGTTTTCAGCTGAAGAAAGGCACAATTCATGACATTTTAGTTATCCAAAAATCCAGTCTTCCTTTCACAAAACAACTATAGCAGAATATTTTTGTTCAGTAGTAACATTCTTACATCCTACTGACAGTTACGTGTGTGTGCATTTGTGTGTGTGTAAATCTCTATACAAACAACTAGCATGTAAGAGTATGCAGTGCATTGCCTCTTTTTACTATTTTGCCTCTTCAGAGTTCATTAATCTAGCCTGCTCATCACCAGATGTCTCAGTCTTCAGTAGGAGTGGTTCAGGGAGTTGACTCCACGTTTTGAGTGAACTTGGCACAAAAGGTTTCCTGATCTGCCTTGTAAATGTAGGCCTTTCACTCAAAATGCCTTGATTTGAGATCCAATATAAACATAAATCATTTGTGTATGAGCAACATCTGATCATATGTCCCTTGAGGATGAGACATGAAGGTTTGAAATCCCCAGAAAGTGGAGAATTCTCAATAGGACACCCAGAAGTGGAACAGAAAAATTACTCTGGGGACTTTAGGAATCCCCAAATGTCTTCAAGCCCAACCTTACAGCTGCTAAAACATTAAAATAATAAAAACATGCTTTCAACAGGTAAAGGATAAAAATTGTTGTTCCAGTAAAAGCTAGAGCTGATGTGGTTATTTGCTTGTCTGTGTTTACTATTCAGTATTTTTATCTTGTCTGGAAAACCTGAAATGAGAAAGCTCCTGCACCTGGGATGGGGCAACCCTGGCTGTATGTACAGATGGGGATGAGAGGCTGGAGAGCAGCCTATAGAAAGGGACCTGGGGGTTCTGACTGATGACAAGTTGGATACGAGTCAGCAGTGTGCTCCGGAGCCAAAAGGGCCAATGGTACCCTGGGGTGCAGCAGGCCCAGCACTGCCGAGCAAGGGGAGAGGCTGTCCCCTCTGCTCTGCGCTGTGCGGCCTCACCTCCAGCACTGGGTGCAGTGTGGGTGTCACAATGTGAGGAGGATGTAAAACTATTAGAGAGTATTCAAAGGAGAGTTGTGAAGATGGGGGAGGGTCTGGAAGGTAAGAAGTATGAGGAGCAGCTGAGGTCCCTTGGTTTGCTCAGCCCAGAGCAGAGGAGGCTGAGGGGAGGCCCCATAGCGGCCTACAGCTCCTCACGGGGAGCGGAGGGGCAGCACTAAGCTCTGCTCCCTGGGGACAGCGACAGCGCCCAAGGGAACGGCATGGAGCTGTGTCAGGAGAGGGTCAGGTGGGGGTCAGGAAAAGGTTCTTCACCAGAGGGTGGTGGGCATGGAACAGGCTGCCTGGGTCCTACCCCCATGCTGCTGGAGGTTGAGTGTGTACACAATGCTCTCAGACGTAGGACTGGAATTTTGGGTGGTCCTGTGTGGAGCCAAGAGTTGGACTCAGTGATCCATGTGGGTCCCTTCCAGCTTGGGATATTCTGGGATTCTATGAAGACCTCTGGAAGAGGGAACCTGATCCAAGCTGGGGGTGGGTGAAGAGAAATGCACCTCACAAGGCACCAAAGACTTAGGAAAGACAACCCACTGATGCTTGGTAAGGAGAAGGGGTGGAGGAGGAGAAAGGCAGACAGTTGTCCTCCTGAAACAGCTGGGAGAGTCTGGCACAGGCAGGTGGCCATGTTTCTGGAGGTGACCTTAAAAAGCACCAGCTGTGGACATGACCATGGTGTCCTTGGCACCACTTGGTCAGCCCAACCTCTGGCAGCTGGCACAGGCCGGCTGCTGGTGTGTGCGGGTGCTTTGAATGGGGCTGTCCGCCCCATTTACACTGGAGGTAAGCCCCATGCAATCTGGTAGCCTCACCATCTGCCATCTGCCCTGACGTCCCCCGTCGACCTCGCATGGCATTACCATCGCATGGCAGTTCCTGTTCCTACCCTGGTGTCTAGCACAAAAAAGTGCATCCATGTCCCTTTAACTTCCCTCCAACCTGCGACGCCTGTTTTCTCCCCTCCTCTGGGACTATGCACGCTGTTGCTGCTCTGGCTGCCGGCAGCCAGGGAGGAGAATTTCTCCTGTTGGCGAGCGATCTGTGGGTTGGGGCTGGCACCCTCTCTGCAGGCAGCTCCTCTGAGCCAGCAGCAGAGAGCAGGTGAAACGGGACTGGTGGCATCTGCACAGATGTGTGTGGCTGCCTGCATGCTCCTATGAATCTGCTACCCTTAAAGCCTCCATTTCTCTGACAATCTCTCTCTCTCTCTCCCTCTCTCCCTCTCTGAAATTATTTTTCCAAGGAGAAAAGGAAAAGGCAGACAGAAATAGAAGGCAAGAGACAACAGCTTGAGGACCAGATACTTCAGCTGCAGCATTTCAAGGTAAGGGACTGATGCCAGAAAGGATAGATTGACTAAATCTGTTCATTATTAGACATGCAGATCACACATCTGAAAGCTGGGAAGAGCCCACTCCGACATGAAGCAGCTTTCACTGCTGGAGCCTGTCTTTTGCAGTGATCGGTCCTGCCTGCTTGTCGCTCTGTGTGCTTCATGCCCAGAACCGTGTTGCAGAGATGGGGTTGGGAGGGTGTGAGCGCCTGCAGCACAGCCGTGCTGCTGTAACAGAGCGCTGTTATTTATTATACATAACGATAAGACACCAGTCGCTGTGGGTTGGGTGTGCACTGTATGGCTTCAGCACAGACTTTCTGCCTGCAGATCTGTGTAAGATTATGCTGATGCCTGTCATTGTGTTTTGTGTGTGTGTTTCTATGTTACATTGTGAATGTGTGCGGATATTTAATTGTAGGATGAAGTTAATACGGGTACGTGGAGGAATAAAATGGGTGGGCACGCACATGCAGGGAAGGTACTGATGCATATGTGTGTTCTACATGGAGAAGCACCTTTTTAACAGTGTGCCAAGCAGTTCCCATTCCTGTTGGACTCCATGACAGCTGCAGATAGCACCAATTGAAAGCCACCCTGGTTATTTCTATCATTTATCCTTCCTGCCAGTAGCAGTTTGTCTTTACATTTGTGTGCAGCAAAGAGAAGAACAGAAATTTACGCATGATCTTTCTGTAGCCAGTGTGCATTTTTGGGGTCAAATTTCTCTAGATACATCCTGCATGGGAGCCTGAGAAATTCAGTAATTAAAATATCTCAGAGAAATGACCAGAACTCGACAGTTTTTCCTTACAATGAGTGAGCTGGATTGTGAATTTGGCGGAAAAAAAAAAAGGAAAACAAAAGAGATATTTAGGTTGCTTCTGCAGCAATATGTGTATGTGTGCCATACACCTGCATGGTGAGGTGCTGTTCTGAACATCTCCTCTGCCCATGCCTGCACTGGAAGATCAGGCTTCCAGTTATGCTACAGACAGGATCCTTCTCCTGCATCTCCGGAACTCTACCGTCACGTTCCATAAACTGTGCCTAATTTTCTGGTAAACATAATACAGTTAAATGCAAATAACTGAATGCAGCCCACACAAGTGCTCTGTCAGGTCCACTGTGAATCTACAGATAGCACACGTCTCTGCTGTCAGCAGTCAGTAATATGGCTGAATCTCTGCAGGGCAACAGGAGTTGCCATTTAATTCAGGCAGCCACAAGTCACAGGAAAGGGAGAATTTCTTCTTACCACCACAGGCTGATGCTGCAGGGAAGTACGATGCCTTTCCAGTGCCTTCATGGTGCTTGCTTGCTTTCTTTTTGCTGCAAAGCAGAGTGCTTCCTTTATCACTTTAACTGTTTCCAAGCTAACTGAATTATGCTTTTTCATAAAAATCTTTAAGCAGAGCCCTTTGGGAAGCCAGTTCCAGCAATTGCTCTACTTCATCTGATTTCTTGTGATATAGCTGCTACTAAACTGCTTTTTATCATCCTCCTCACGGAAAAGACGACCTCTATTGGTGGTGCAGTGGGGTCAGCTGGAACTGGCTCCAGCCCTGCTATGATGGTTGTCACCAGCCACAGTTCAGGCTTTCTGTATGGATTTCATGAGTAGTGCATATGAAAATTAACTATTTCCCCTTATTAGTTAGTTTACACTCTAGAGCAAGAGCAATAATCACACAGGAAGCAAAGGATAGATCAGGGCATGGACTTTTAAAACAGCAGGTTTCTAAGCTAAAAGTATGGTCAGACTTAAGGTCTATAATCCTGGGTGTGAGCATCAAAATATGGCAGGAGATCGTCTGCCCTTCCATTTAGTGTCATCACTTGTCATCAGAGGAAAAGATTTCAGTGGGGTGGCCACAGTGACAGGTATTCCAGGAGCTACCTGCACCACCTCACTGGGATTGCAGGATTCATCCCCAATTGCTACTAGGCAAATAAAGGGAGGGCAGCTACTCCACAGGTTAAAATAAAACAAANGCCAACACTACCACCTATTCTCTGTGGAGACAGACCAAGCAAGCTGCATTTTCTTGTGCTTTGTTCAGTGTGGTGATTGCTTATTGGAAATAGCTGGGTGCTGGCCAAAATGCTACTTGATCTGCCAGGCATTTGAGAAGCTGTGTATCCTCCCCATCTCCCCAGGGCTCTCCCTTACCTCACCCAGATTGCTCTGAGCCTCCGCAGGCAGTGGCTCCACCTCTGTTGTAAATGTGGCCTCCAGGCCTAGCTCAGGACACCCAAATTAAGCACATCCATCTTCCTTCAGAAATGCTAGGTAAAGCATGGTTCATTTCCTGAATTTTGTGTATTGCAACCAATTTGGTGTGAGACAAAATCCAGGTCAGAAAGACCAGGCTTGCCTGAGATGCCCCTCTATTTACTTAAAATGCTGTGAGGGTGTTAATGTCAGTGTAGAGTGTGAAGACTTTGCATCAGTGCTCATTAAAATAAGCTGTGGAGAAGCCTTTGAAATTAATATCTGGGTTAATCCTGTGTCTGCAGCTTCTGGGTTGATCCTACATGTGCAACAGTTCGAGTTCACCCTAAGACATTTGCACCAGAATTCAGTGGGTTTGGTTCACTTTTGTGTGCTGCCAGGTCAATTTTCTCTTAAAATGCACTGTGTAAAATAGCATGTTTGGTTACCTAACAAAGGTTCTGAAAACTACAGGGGTTCTGCTAATTTCAGACAATTTTATTCAGGCAGGAAAAACACCTAATAGAAATAATTTATTGCCAATGTTTATTCCAGGTTGCCTACAGTGTTCGAGTTGTGGATGCCAATTAGTCCCCTGGCAAGATGACTTACTCTTCTGCCCATTAATTCATTTTGCCTTGCTACATACTTGGCTGAAAATAAGTGAACTACAGCTATTGCCCTCTTGTCTTTGGCAGAACTGCCCAGCAAACAATGGAGGTAGCAAGTGTCCACCCTGAAAATGGATGAGGCCTTTGGAAACACATTTTACAAAGACTCTTGAGAGTTAGGCCAATGGCTAGTGGCTGATGACACCAGGGCAAAAGTATTATTCCAGTATTGTTTATGTGAGTTTCTGAGATAACTGTGTAAACCTGGAGTGGGAAAGAGTCTGGTGCATTGTAGACTCAAAAGATTGAATTTACTCACTGCTGACACTAAAAGTCACTTGACAGTTTCTAGAAAGTAGAGATTTCTATAGACAAAGAGTGTCCACGTGGTGCTCCTGAGCCTTTTGAGTGTTCTGTCAAACGCAAGACGTTTTTTTGTCTAGGTTAAAATTAAATGCCTCTTTGAAAAAGCCATTGGTGATGTCAAAGGCATAAAGGTGCTTTGAAGCCCCCTTTTTTCATAGAATCGCAGAATAATTAAAGTTGGAAAAGACCTCCAAGATCATCTAGTCCAATCTACCATCTACACGAAAAATTCCATTTTGCTCTAATAAGAGGTGATTTACAAAATTCACACTTTTCATCCCATCTACTTCAGTCTTTAATACTATAATAATCCTTCTCTTATGTGACACAGGGTGTGCTTTGTTTAGTTTTTATCAGTAGGTAGACTTTAAACTTCATGTTTCAGTACTCAGTGGCTTTGCCCTTACAAAAACACCTTGCCAGGTCTATAGGAACTGAAAGCGTTCCCAGCTTCTTGCACTGCTGTTTGTAAAAGTGGGCAACATTCACCTTTTGCAAACTCAGTGTCTGTCAAAATGATGTGGTCTTTTGAGGAAGACAATAATTGATTTTGGCTGATGAGTTGCACTGGAGATACAGCCTATGAGGAGTAACAGCTTTTAAGAGCTTGATGAGTTAGGCAGAAGTGGAGTGGGCCACTTTCAATGGAGGTATTCACTGTTTTGAGTAAACACCAGGGTAGAACTGTTTCTTCCAAGATCTAGCTGCCTCTGTAGTTAGTTGAACAGAATTTCAGTAACTGTTCACTGTAACTCTGTTTGGTGGTGGTTGGTAATAAAAGGCACAGCACAAAACCTCCTAATTGAATGAAAAATGACTTCTCTGCTGCTGCCTTAATATTATAATAAATCTGTTTACTGCAGTTATTTTATTTCTGGAGAGGTATAAATATGAGGGACATAGTTCTGTTAACAACTATTTCTTAAAGGCTACAGTTCATGAACACTTGATCTATAACATAATTATACCTTTGCTTTGAAGGAAAGGAAAGCTTCTTTATGTTACAGAGATTATGTTAAGATATGTTTTTAAGCTGAAACTACCTAATCTAAAAATAAATTTTAATTTGATTATTTCAAAATTATATTGTTAGCCAAAATTTATTCTAGCCTCAAAATAACAGCTGTCAGAGAATATAAATAGATATATCTATCCATATACACATATATACACACAAATGTGACAGTGTGGAAAAGAGGAGATAGCTTTTGCAAGGGAAGGAATATTTCTACCCCTTTATGATTAATTCTTTGGTGAATTTCAAGTAAATTAACCCTTACGCTGGATACTAGCTCAGCCAAGCACGAAAAAAAAAAATGTTTGATGATGCCATGGACAGTCTCTTTTCTGTACAGGGTCAGTACAACAGCCCCCAGACTGTTCTTATTAATAGTTGAGCACTCTTTCTGGTATGCAACATACCATGGTAATCTCATACTGACCCTCCTTTCTTAACATGCTGGAGACCACCGCACCTCTTCAAGGACGGAAGTTTCTGCCAGTTCCATTTTCCAGCCATGGTTCTGGAGCATGGAGGGACTGAGAGCTAATTCAGAGAGAAATTTCCATTTCCAGGGCATAGGGGACCCTCATATGGTCCCTTCTGTGCATCAGCATCTTTGGGCTGGCGCCATTCCTTCCCTGAAGATCTCACCTCCCACCAGGATTCAAGCTGAGAAGAGAGAGGCAGAGCCTCTGCCTCTGCTTGCCTCTTTTATCATCCAGAAAAGAAATCCAGATTCATTACCCAAAAAAGGAAAGAGGAATAGGACTGCGTAGCCTAAGGAGCTGGTGTACTTGCTATTTCTGGATTGCTCACAGGGTGTGAAGCTGTAGGATATCCTTACAGGGAAGTAATGTTTGGAAAGGAGAGATCTCAAAAATCCTAATGTGTTTTCTTTTCGAGTAATCAGGAAGTAACATTTTTATCCCCAAACAAATCTTTTAACTATAATAGAACAGCTTCTTCAGAAAAACTGCACAAGCTGACTGCACCAAAAGGGTGAAAGCTTTATTCCTTATGCTCCCTTTTCTTACCTACTTGCATGTCATTGTCACATAGCTGAATTCATGGTAATTTGGCTTGTATATATGGTAAATCTGCTCTAATAACACATTTATTTAGGAAAAAGTGACGGTTGTGTGAGGCATACTTCCAAGTGGGGAAGAGTTATGCTGGGATGGCTACATAAGCATCCTCATACGGTCACCACACTAGCACTCAGGGCTCCACCAGGAGCAGTGTCCTCAGAGCAGGTCACAGCCACGCCAGCAGTTTTCATTTCAGCCAGACTGTGTCAAAGCAGCTCGAGGATGTTTACATCTTGCTTCAATGCCAGCTCTTCCTAATGGACTGATACTCACTCAAGAATGAATTCACATGACCCAAATTCAGCTTTTTAAAACACCTAATGTAAGAACTCTTAAGATGAGGAAAAAAAGAAAACCCTGAAAAATAGCTTTTCTTTTTGTCTCTTGACTAATACCATATTTGGAAAAGAATGGTAAAATGAAGCCAAGGATGCATTGAATGCAGAGGAAACTATTCTTTCAGAAGATAATAGTAAAACTGACAGTGGCTGTGTGGTAATAATGATAACCTGCAAAGACCATTTGTTTTGGGGGAAGAGAGCTGCCAGTTTTCAAGTTCTCAGTTTATGAACCATTCTGAAAGAAATTAGATTGTTGGGGTTTTTTTGTTTATTTTTTTATTTGTTTATTTTGGATTTGATTTTATTTGATTTTCTCTCAAAACCATTCTTTGGTTCCTTTGAAAACATGTAATGAGCACTTATAGGGAAAACAAAAGCATACCTAAATTTCTGAATCCAGGGCACTAAAATGTTATCAAACTTTTTTCACGTGTGTTTGTAAAAGAGGTTTCTGTTCAATTTCCATGCAACCACACCAAGTCCATCATGCAGAAACTTTGTCTAGCTTAAGGCTATTTCTTACTTTGGCTCCAAAATTCCCTGGGAAACAGGGAAACTCTCATGGAGTCATACAGTAATTTATGTGTGAGAGGACCCCAGCGGTCTCCTTGTACGCTCACCGACAGGAGCAGATCACTCCCATCCCACTGCATTTGGAATCTCTCTCAGGATGGAGATCCCACGGCCTCTCTGGGCAGCTTGTTTCCAGGTCATGCCAGCACCGTGGGTCTGCATGTGCCCTAGTTGTGACATCCCCTTAGCAAGCTGTGTGGGTTTCCTTTCAGCTGAAGGAGCTTGGGTTTTCTTTCTTCTTCTTCGTCTTTGTATGGAAACAACTGTCTGCTGGGTTTACACAGTTAAATAAAATACGGGACCTGAGCAGTTTAAAAGCAAAACACACAAAATATTTACACTGATGATCTTGCTAATGGATGAGAAGCTTACACTGGGGACATAAAACAATTGGTTTTGTTTCTTTCCAAAGAGCTCCTAATTGGACCTCAGTCTGTACAGCTTCAATTTCTCTTCCTGAGAGCTTCTAAACAGAGGATGTGCTCTGCATGAAGGAGCTGCAGTCACCAGCACACCTGTCCCTTGGACAGTGATGTGATGTGCCTTCCCAACACCCAAGACACCACAAGCACAGCTGCAGGCAGGTGATGTGCTCCGTGATCCCCATGTCCTAGCAGTACTGGCACGGGCTGGGCTCCAGCCTATTCCAGTGAGCAGAAGCCACTGGAGGCATCTTGCACATTGCCCACCCACTCCTGCAGCCACTTGTCTGTGCTCAAAGCGCTCCCACCCACAGTGTTGCTGAGCCCAACGGATGCTTTGAGACAGAGAAACAAGTAAAGACTCAGAGGAGTTGAAGGGCTGTCAAATGCACTGGCTATGGCAAACAAGGGCAGAAGATTATTTCCTCAGTGTCTTTCAACTGCAGTGATTCCAGGTAGTGCTTATCATAGCTGTGGCAATCAGGTGTTTTCACTCACCCAGCACCATGCTCCATGTGCATGTTTTCTGCAGATTGCTGAGCCTCCCACCAGGGCAGAAGGAGGGGATGAGCTACAGGCACCACAATGGTGCAGAAGCTCCAGAATGCACATTAACTGACTGCTGGAAAACATTTGTGACTCCTGGTCTGAGCATGTGCTTCTCAAAAATATTTTTTGAGACAACACTTCCTCAACATATTTCAAATAAATTTTTGTTTAGTGACATTTTGAAAATCTGCAATATAATATTTAATCTGCTTTATGGGCATGCTGTTTCTTATTGGGCTGGCCAAACTCCACCTGTTAGCACTTTTTTTTTTTTTTTTTTTTTTTTTTTTTTTTTCTTTTTTTTGTTTTTGTTCAANTGTTGTTGTTGTTGTTGTTGAATTATACATACTCTAGCTGTGACATTGTGGCTGAGATCAAGACTACGATCTTCAGCATGACTTCATTCCCTAACCTGGACAGTGAGTGCACAATACCAATGCATTATGTAGACATCTTCCTTAGGCCATAACAAGTGTCTTAGATGATGGGAAATGCAACAGAAAGTTAAGCTGCTAAGCAGAAGACTGTTTCCCAAACCACCCCAGTGAGCTGGAAGTTGCTGCCTATTCTGTTCCAGGGCCAGTCATGCCATGCAAGGATGCATCCAGCTTGCAGCAAAGCTGAAGACCAGATCTCATCTCTACATTGCAAGCAGGTTCTCTTGCACTGAAACACCACATATGGAAACGTCATCACCCTGGATAGTTTTGTTCACCTACCAGAAAGTGAAAAACTACATCACTCTGGAATATACTTTGAGAAGCTTTTTTAAAGTTGGGGCAAATACCTTACTATCATATTGCCAGATGAAGGGGGAGGTTTGTTGCATCATCTTTCACTACAGCATGAGGTACACACAGATGTGAAAATATGAAGAATCAGCCCCCTGCATCCATTTTTTGTCTGGGATAGAAATACTGAATCCATGTAGGGGAAAATCACTTCATTCCTAGCTCTAAATTGTTAATGCCCAGTGATCTTCAAACCTCAAAACCTAAAGATTTTTGGCAACATTTCAATTTGGCAAAGATTTCAGTAATATTGCCTTTGATGTAGCACTACTGATTTCAGTACAATTACACCAGGGATCATTATTGCCCATTTTCCATGGCACAGAACTACATCAGTACCCTGAATCATCCACATCCAACAGAGCTTCTCAAGATTGGGGGGAGGCTGTCTTTGGTCAACTTTTGACCTTTGCTTCTACCCGAGAAACAGTTTCTTTAAAAATCTACTATGCTGCCAAAGGAGCAGTCCTCTTCAGCAAGCACTGCTCTCAGTGAGAGGTAGTAGTGATTACTCCTCTAGCCATTCCTAAATTAAAAAAAAAAAAAANAGAGAGAAGGAGAGGAGAAAAAAAAATCAAAATATAGCAGCACAGCACAAACTGTCTTTATATTACAAAGAGTCAAATGGCAAACCTGTCAAATGCTTCTGGGCATCAGATGAAGACACTGCCTTTGTGTGGGAATAGAAATGTGTTTTTCTTTATGAACAATGTTTATACAAAGAGGTCCAAACTCAGCAAGGCTGATGGGTTGAATAAATCACCAGCAGGGACAATCCAGAGGCAGCTCATAAGGTCCCTTTGGTGGCATAACAGTGTATGAAAGGGATGGTAAAAGGATTTACTTGTTACAATAAAACGTGCCCCAATAGTTAAACATTTTATGCAACATTAAAGCAAAATGCATTGAATGTAAAGATTTTCTTTTCAGAACAGCAAGGGGCTATGCCTTATTTCCTTGATAGTGCTAAATGTAAATAACTCAAAGCCCTTGGGTTTCACTGTCCTGAAGTATGAAACTGAAATTAACAGCATATAAGGGAGCTGTGCACCACATTTATGGCTGTCACTGTGTCTCCTGTATGCAACCATTTGCCATGACTTCTTTCTGTCCTCTCCAGCATCTATTCACTTACTTCTGTTCTCACCATAAAATTGTTCACAAAATTGTGACCTGTTTATTTTTTCCTTCTTACAGCATAGTGAAAAATGGTCACTCTGTTTTCCTCTGCTTGAGCAAAATAAACGCAGAGCTGCCAGGTATCTGTGCAATCTCCCTTGTATGCAGAGAAACAGAATCACTTGCGAGCTGCAGTGACCTAGTGCAGTGCAAGCCCAGTGCCCTTTCCACTTCAGTAGCAGAGAGCCTTTTTAATGGCATGATCTAATTTCTGCTGAAGGATTTAGCCCTGGAGAAATTGTACGCTCCCAGTAAATGAAGGAATAGTTATACCAGTCTGTACATAGTGAAACTGATTGTTGTACCAGCAGAATGTTGCTTTCTAATAGTAGAGCATATCCACATCCCAGTATTGGAATGAGCTATACAAATGCCTGTGTTGTTGCAATGGTATGCAGTGCCCAGTCCTCTGCCAGTTCAGCAATGTCTGATCATACAGCACAACTCTGGCACACAGAGAAGCTCCAAGGTGCAGTAGAAAGTTAAGGCATATATCAGGTAATGAAGGAAGAGCGATGCTGAAATACTAGCATGTGACTGCTTTAATTACAGACTGTTAATAAAATATAGCATTGTTAACGTAACACTGTTGACTGGAGGTAACTCGTATGACAAGCTGACTTCAGGCTCCATCTTCATACTAGTGTTCTCCACTAAGTAGATTTGAGGAACATCTCTTCTTCCTGGGGTAAATTTTGCAAGAATTTTAAAAGAAGCATAACCCAAATTTCACAGCTGTGCAGGGCAGATGGCAGTGAACCATCTTTTGTTTCCAAGCCACATCTGGCTCTGTCCTGCATCTGGCTGGCCTGCCTCGGTGCTGGCTGCCTTGCTGGACTGTCTGGTACACAGGAGCTGTGACAAAGCATCCAGCACAGCTGTAACATAGAATCATACAATGGTTCAG
>WBMW01005911.1:0-18066 GCA_013396635.1 Penelope pileata
TGAGGGAGGTTTCTTCTTCCTGATAGTTCTTTTGGAGATTGAGAGGGAGATGGAATGGAGAATTTTAGAGAATGGAGAGCGAGCTACTCTTCTACTTGGTAACCTATAACAGTGAAAGGCGGGAAAGGCACAAAACACTGCCAGAGGGGGTTCAGATTGGACATCAGGAAAAATTTCTGTACTGTGACTGTGTTCACAGACTAGAAAAGGCTTTCTAGAGAGGTAGTTGATGTCCCATACCTGTCAGCATTCAAGAGATGTTTGGACAATATTCTCTTTAAGATACTTTAACTTTTGGTTAACCCTGAAGATGTAAGGCTGTTGGCCTAGATTATCTTTGAAGGTCCCTTCCAATTTGACTATTCTATGCTAAACTCAAGCAGATCCCAGCAATCAAAGAGGAAGGGACTAACAATATCCAACTTTTCCTGGGACAGAACTTAGGGCACATATGACTCACTGACACATCCACTCTCTCCAACTAAACAGAATGAATAAACTTGAGGTTGTGCTGGACACATAATTTCATTCTATTTAATGTGCTAGTATATGTGCAGCCGTATATGCCTGAAATGAAGTAGAAATGCACATGATTTACGGTTCATTTCCACAAGTTCAACCCAGACAGATGGTAATTGAAAACTGTGGCCATCTGATATCTATTTTGCAGCTTGTATGTAATAAGTTGGCAGTTTTAACAATTCCTAGTAGACAGATGCCCACATTACAAACATCATCGTAACTGACACTAATTAACATCCTTGTATAAGATTGTGCAGTGCAGCCAAGGATGAAATAGGCACAGAGATTGAACTTCCCAAAGAGAGAGAGTTCTTCCTGATCACAGCTGAAGGATATTGTTTAGGCAAGATAAGAATTTGTACATTGCTTCTACTTGAGATACATCACTTCTACAACTGAGTAGCACAGTTACATGAGCTCTGAATTCATTTGCAAAAATTAGTTAGAACAAAAATGTTGCCAAAATAGTGTTCTCTCATCCTGCTCTGTTGAGATCACTTTGTATTAAAGCCATGCAACTGACAATAAAACGAACTATATATTCATTTTTTCATAAACTTCATCTGTAATTAATATTCATATTCATTTGTTGGTCAGAAAAAAGCATAGACATATATGAGAATTTAAGCATAGTTCAGATGTTACTCTAGTCATCGTTATAATTTTTTGCTAGTTTAGAAAGCAAAGACTAATTTTCACATGTGATTTCCTGACATACACTTGTCTGAGTTTGTATTTCATTTATAATATTATGGTTTGGACAGGTAAATAACTGGTTGGTAAAAGATTGGCTGGATTATATGGTTCAGAGGGTCGTGGTTAATAAATTAACATCACATTAAGTCTGTTAAGAAGTGGAGTGCTGCAGATATCTGCTGAGACCTGTTGTTTTTATCATGTTTTTCAACAATCTTGGGAATCTGGAGAGGTTTCAGTTGGCTGGTAACTGGCAAATGTTCAGCCAACCATCAACTAACACCCCCAGGTCCTTTTCCTTTGCACAGTCTTCCAGCCACTCTGCCCCAAGTCTGTAGTGTTGCATGAGGTTGTTGTGACCAAAGTGCAGGACCCAGCACTTGGTCATGTTGAACCTCATTCCACCGGCCTCAGCCCAGCAATCCAGCCTGTCTAGATCTCTCTGAAGGGCCTTCTAACCCCAGGTAGATCCACTCTTCCTCCCAACTTGGTGTCATCTGCAAACTTACTCAGGGTGCGTTCAATCCTATCTTAATTTGGAAATTCTAATAAAGATAATATTTCTGTGTCAAAGGCATCATCCACCTCAGCTAGCACCTGAAAATTCAGGAAGATGATTCATCTCACCTGTTTCAAATATCTCTTAAAGGACTACATAATTGATCCCATCCTAGATCCTTTCTCTTATGTTTATAGAGGAAGCTTGAAAGAGATGAATTAGACATGTAAGATCAGAGCAACATCACCTTCAGCATCAAAAGACAAATGTCACTTGACAGGCCAGCAGACTTACTGAAACTTCCATATGTAACTTGATATGAATATTTGGGGTATCATATGCAGGCACAGTGTGTAAATGCACTAGACACATCCTGCCTAGGCCTGACAGGATGTGTCAGAATCCGACTTATAAGTGAAGAAAAGATTATACTTCTTTGTTATACATGAAAGAAAATAATGTATCTCTGTTGAAATACTTCTGCTTCTGGACCACCATGCAGTCAATGAGAAATAACAGTTTACTCAATTGTTCTGTTTAAAATTAATTAGGAATATTGAGAGCACCAAATACTTCTGTGTAAATGCTATAGTTCTTACAATGTGCTCCTTCTCATTAGTTTTTCCAAAATTAATGTACGTTTCGTTCAATTTTCTCATACAATTACTTTGCTCACTGTATCCAGTATTTATTAGTAATCAAATGTAGTGCTTAGAAATGAAAAAGAAAAGCTCATCTTAACACTCCAGTAAGTGTTATGCAAGTAAGCAAAGAACCGATCTAATTAAGATCTAATTATGATTGGTTAATCACAAACATTTTTCTATATTTGAAAACAACAGTATAATGCTGAAGGTTTCGTGATACTGTGGTGAGGAGGATGGATGTAATTTTAAATTAATACAATGCAACTCAATGGTATGGCTATTATATGGGGTCATTACAAGAAGACTTTACATCGTTCAGTCATCTTAACTTTGCATTACCATTTCTTGTTATATTTTGATGTCTTTGTATAGCAGTAAAATTACTTTTCTTGACTTTGTGCCTCATTATGATGCTGCCATGCTCAAATGAGGATATATTTACTCATTTCTGATTTAGTAGATGTTTCTTAGCTTTTCCCTGCATTTGTATTCTTGTGAGCAGCTACAGAGAGAGAATATAATAGGGATATAAGCAGAGTCAAAGCAAATCATTTTATGAAAAAAATGTGACAATACTTTCAGTGTTATGCTGGCTCCACTTTTGAGTTTGATTAGCAGTGATGACAATAGCTCTATTCTGAGCTGGCCATTTACTAATATAATATGACATTTCTAATATCATGCTTTATGTGGCAACATTGTTATTAGACAAAAGTCAGTCTTGAACTGAGCCCTCAGATATAAAACATTCTCAGGGATCATTTTCTAAATTACAGTCTGAGAGATGCTTCAAGAAAGGTAGAGAGGCGAATGGATGAAGGACTGACCACTAAATTGACAGACAAAAGTAGCCATGCGGAAGTTTTGGAGGAGTGCTGAGCCAGGTGGAGAAAATACTGGCTCTTTAGGTGAAGATTGAAGGGGACTGTGGGTAGATTCAAAATGGTCCCCAACAGAAACTCTGGTTTCAGTTCAAGTGGAGGATGAGACAGTTAAATTCTTATTTGATATAGGGGCAACATATTCTATCCTAAATAGTTGAAAGGACCTATGAGCAAATTCTGTTAAAAATTGGTGCCGCAGGAAAGCAAGAGGTCAGACCTTTCTTTCAAATGATTAAGTGTGAAATTGGAAATAAAGTACATACAAATTTTTGTATGTGCCAGAACATTTGCCACCTCCAATGAGAGAGTGCTCATTGAGTAAATTAGAAGCACAGATAACTTTTGATCAAAACAAAGTTCAAGGAAATATTTTGCAAAATAATGCCTGGGAGGCACATGTATGTTGCAGGAATCTTCAGAGATAAAAGATATCAGAAGTAGAAGAGAACGGATTGAAGCTCCCTCTGAAATCATGGATGCAGTGATTCCTCTGTCTGGGCAGCCAAGAAACCTAGGAGAGCCAAATCAGCAGAACCAGTAAAAGTGGAATTGAAATTGAGAGCAAAGCCAGTAAGGTGAAAATAATTGGAAGTCTGTGTTGGACTGGAGCCTATAATTGATAACTTCTAAAATATGGACTGTTGTGAGAATGTCATGCTGCTACACATTCACAGGAATATTGTTTAGTACAAGATCTGAGAGCTGTGAGTCAAATAGTGGCTGATGTACACCCAGTGGTACCCAGTCTACTTTGTTAACAACAGTAGTTGATTCAAATGTTTACAGTATTGGATTTACAGGATGCCCTCTTTTGTATTCCATTGGAAGAATAAATGCGGAAGCTGTTTGCCTTTGAATGGGAGAGCCCTACAACAGGTTGCACAACTCAGCTGCGCTGGATGGTTCTTCCTCAAGGATTCAAAAACAATCTTCAGACCTGAATGATACTCCTCTACAGAATCCTGACTGGGAGCTGTTTGCAGATGGAAGTAACTTCATTGTGAAAGGAGAACAGCAGGCTGGGTAGGAGTTGATTTTTGTGTTTTTGCAGGAATAGAAAATTCCTGTTCTGGAGGGAGAGTGGTTGTCAGTTGTAATATGCTTGCATCAGAATGCAGGCGGAAATGCTTGTATCAGATGTTCTTCGCCTTGCAAAGGAACTTACACAGGAAGTGTCCTTGAGATAAGGTAAGGAAAGTCTTGAGAAGTATCACCATGTCAACACGAAGGAAAAGTACTGAGTCATCTAAAGAAACAACAGGTTGACAATAAAAACAAAATGTAAGTAGTAGGCATCGGATAAGACTGTGAACTTGGAGTACCCAGCCAACGGGGAAACAGGGGAGGGAATAAGCACCAGGAAAGTAGGATCCAAAAGCTGTAGGAATTGTTCCACAAGCGTGCTCCTGTTTGCAGGATGCCTGCCATTGCAATCGTGAATAAAGCCTGCTTCACCAGTGATCCTGTCTCCGAAAAATTATTCGAGATATTTCTCACAATCTACGTCTGCATTGAAGGGCACATCTAGTGGCAGAGCTTGCTGATTTACTTACTCAATTTGATGTGATACAAAATTTTGTGGTAGCAAGCTGATGTGGTTTTGAATGAATCTTTTCATAATTCTCATAAATTAAGCGGTACATGTTCTGCCCCATATCCTAACAGAAGCAAAATGCATAATTAATTGTATAACATAATTTTTTTTGGATTATTTTGATGATGAGAAATTCTTTAATAGATGTAATAGTTTCAGTCACATTTTGTTTTCCTTTCTCTTCTGTGTTAGACATCCAAAATTTATACATACATCTACTGATATATAGAAGGGAGTTGAATATCTGTAAATTCATGTAACAGAAAGTTCTGATGCTACCTTAACAGTTTGTCTCCAACAGAGCAGTAGTTCCAAGACTGTGAAGGTAGTACAGCTTGATCTGACCATTTCTTGAGATAGCTGGACCTACTGAAGAAAAGGACCAACTAGTCAGGGGTAAAAAACATATTGACACACCTACCTTGCTACCTTTTTGCAAAGGCCTGAATACTAGCTTTCTCAGCGCTAGCTTAGGCATCTCCTCCATAGATTTGCTTGAGTGTATCAAATTAGCACTTTCCACACCAGATATTCTGAACCCTGATGGCATTGTAGCATCCGAGGGAGTGTGACCACTGGTCAGGGAGAGTGGTCCTCACAGCAAAATGGGGCCATAGCTGCTAAAAATTTAGAAACAACCTCTAAATCTCTCTGGATCTTCATCCAGGAATCTGGTAAAAATCATAATGTGCATTTATAATAGAGCAAGAACTTAAGTACAGGTGGGATTTCTTTGCTCTATTTTTTTTTTTTTCTGGCTGACACCATTACAGCCTAATTTTTAATTCTTTTTTTTTGTTTCAAATAAACTAATAGATGGATACATAGGCAGATGAAAAACATAGAGTATATTCAGCTTCACTAGATTAAATTGCTCAACTAACAGAAAAAAAAACTGTTGAATAAATTTAAAATCCTAAGAAATACTTGAGGCCAAAGATATGGTTTCCTTTATACGAAAGTCAACATCTTTCTCAGAATATTCTCCTTGGATCTATCAATACAGGGTTTGAAAATGATTGAGTCTAGGGATGGGGGCAGATCTGCCATGTTCCATAGGTTTGATGCATTACATTTTATTTTGAATTCTCTTCCACTGTTGACCTATATCAAAACAAGAAAATGCTCTCGCAGAATCACTAGCCATAGATATCAAACTGATCAACAAAAAGAGCTAATTCTTCCTACTTGTAGTTGTTAGCCTGGAAGGCTACTGTATGAGTTGTTGGTGGTAGATATAATAAACAAATCAGTGTATGCTTCTATATCATGAGTACCATGTGACCACAAGGTATCTCTAATCAATGAGAAAATCAACGACTGTACACAGAATCAATGCATAGTTAATCAACGTACAGGTAATGGGCTGGTTTATCCACGTTCCAGGCTTGATTGCTGTCAGGGTCTGACCAATGATTGGTACTGTGAACAAGCCACTGCAGAAACACAGGTGCTCTTAGAGCTACTGAACCTCATTAGGGACAGGAACTGAGCAAGTATACTATGCCTTGATCAGAGGTCTATCAGATACTGTCACATCTCAAGATTACCAGTATCAGAAGGGATGTGAGATTTTATAACGTGCTATCACCTTTCCTGTTATTATATCAAGAAACACAGTACATTGAGTATTGTATCCAGTTCTGGGCTCCCCTGTATAAGAAAGACAGGACCTCCTGGAAAGAGTCCAGTGGAGGGCCACAAAGATGATAAAGGTCCTGGAGCATCTCCCCTATGAGGAGAGGCTCAGTAAGCTGGGTCTGTTCAGCCTGGAGAAAAGAAGGCTGAGAGGGGACCTGATCCATGTTTATAAGTATCTTAGTTGCCGGAGGCAAATGGAGGTGGGGAATCTCTTTTCGGTGGTCAGTGGGGACAGGACAAGGGGCAATGGCCTTAAGCTGGAGCACAGAAAGTTCCGCACCAACATGCGGAAGAACTTCTTCACGGTGCGGGTGACTGAGCACTGGAACAGGCTGCCCAGGGAGGTTGTGGAGTCTCCTTCCCTGGAGATATTCAAGACCCGCCTGGACACCTACCTGTGCAACGTGCTGTAGGGAACCTGCTTTGGCAGGGGGATTGGACTCAATGATCTCTCAAGGTCCCTTCCAACCCCTACAATTCTGTGATTCTGTGAAATGGTTATCTGTCTTGAAAGAGTTTGTGCCTTTCTTTTTGGCACCTGAAGGTAACTAGCTAGCACCTCCTGGTTCTACCATCAAATGAGAAAGATCCCTTTTACTTACTTCCCCCTTTCACTCACTGTCTGCCCCTTCTGGACTGTGAGTGAAAGATGGGATTTACAAGCAAAGCCATTTACCTAACCCAACTAAGGAATTTGCAAGTAATGATAAGAAAAATAGAAGCAACTTGAATGCCTGACATCTAGAATCAGATCTCAAATCCAAATTTTTTTGTTTACCAAAACATTTTTGAAATTATATGGCTGGAATGTCTCTGTAATGAATTCACTTCATAAATTATCAATATTAAAAAAAAATGTTTCTATGTTATTCATGAATTTACTATTCTAATCCTGATGAAGGACTATGAAACAAATGATTGGGTGTTCTTTTTTTTCTTTTTTTTTTTTTAAGTCAGGGTAATTGGATTCAAATTTGAAGATGTGGTTTAGATTGTTTCTAGTCTTTCTTTATGTAGTTGATATATTAGGAGGTGATATCTGAGCAAAGGCACAACATTTAAAACATCTGCAATATTATTCTTTCAAATTGTCAAAAAAGTCTTGATCATCAAGTGATAACAGAAATTGTGGTGTCACATTATCTCCTCCTCTTACAAACCATCCTTTCTTAAATGTGATCAGAAACAACAGCAAAAGAAGTCTTCATCACCTCAAGGATATCTTATCATAGTGTGTTTTTACAGTGCTTTTTACAAAACATATTGTTTCTACAATGCATTGCACATACTTATGAGCAGGAAATATTGCTAACAAAAACACTGAACTCTACAGAAACAATGATTACATGAAGTATCTCTTGTCTGCAGGCTGCCTTAGCTCAGTAACACTTCAGAAGGACCAAAGTCTCTTTTTAATGCAAATATAGCTTTAAAGTGAGGAACAAAGCTAATCTGAAAAATGTTAAAGTTACCTTTACATACTGAAGGGTCTCAAGAGAATGTTTGTTTGTCTCATCTGGCCTACCTCTACCCATCACTGTGTCACCAGAATTTCTGCCTGTCAGCAAGAGGATGTTTAGTTGGTAAATAATGGTTAAACTTTATTTTAAAGGACATTCTCCTTCTCTGTGAAGTTCTTTCCACCTTCCTGCTTCAGTGAAAATATGAAGAATGTAGCAATGCTTTCAAATGGGGTATAGTAAGATTACAGTCAACACGAAAATGTTTCTTAAACAAGGTTACTTTTTCCAGATAAACTATCTTTCCCTCACTGTACACCATCTTTTTGTAGCCATATATCATGTTTTCTCTTTTCAGACTCAAAGTAATCCCCAACAGCTACCATCCAAGAGAGTCATGTGCACAAACAGAGCAATATAACTACTGAAAAATATGTATCCTAAACTTTTCTAATGATTTTTTTTCTCACAGTTGATGTCTTACAAATGAACCTCAGTCCTATAAAACATGCTACCTGGGAGTATGAGAGTTGGCAGTTATCGAATATGTCACATCAGGAAGAAATGTGAGCTGTGTTCTGGCTCTGACATGACATATGTTGTATACCCTGAGCATTTCTATGGGTCTCTGTGGTCTTGATCTTGCTTTCTGTAATTAGGCAAAATTCTCCAGAAAGTAAGTCAGGGGTTCCCTAATTAGGATGGCAAAAATCAACAACCTGCAGATTCAATCATTTCAATATTTTTAAATGATTCAAAGCTCAGTTCCTGTTTTGAAGGTGAAAAGGATATAAGGTGAAAAGGAGAATAAGGTCCCAGAATACTTTTATGGATTAGACATCTGACAACTACTTCAGGAACCAATGGTGAAAATTTAATTTGTTTAATGTTCTTCAGTGTTGCTGTCCAACCCTTGAAGACAAAACTTAGAAACTTAATCTTCATCAGTAAAATACCCTAGTCCACATTATGAAAATGCTCAAATGCCTCAGACCTAACAACTCTCAGAGCCTAAACCACAAATGATATTTTAAATGATGTCATATTTACATAAACCACAAGGATGTAAAGGGAAAGGTAATGCTTGGCAGGTCTTTCTGTTCTATCCAGGAATCCACTATTTATCTCATTCATTTGGGAATAGAAAACTCTTCTTCAGTCCTACCTACATTTGCTTTGAAGTAGATGATTTTGAAAAAAAAATATAATAAAATAGATAAAATAAAGAATCAGGAAGGTTCAGAAGCTAATCTAAATTTATGTTCCTGCCCCAAAGGGGATTGTCACAGGTTCTTTCACATTCTTCAGTTTCTCTAATCGATTTTTGAAGATCTGCGCTTACAGACTCCACAGTTTCTGGCAAACTGTTTCAGCATTTCACTATCACTTTTGTTTGTGTCTTTTTTTCCCCGCCAGTGTATAACAAGAATTTGCATTATTGAAATAAATAATTCTGCTTCTTTTTCAGTTGGATAACAGATTTACTCCTTCTTATCTGCAGCAACCTTTTACGTACTTAAGAACTGGTATTACGTTTCCATCATCGTTCCCTCCTTGAACTAATAAACTCCAGATATTTCAGTCTCTGATTACATGTCCAGTTTTACAGCATTCCAATTCTTCTCAACAATCTTCTGTGGATATTTTTGCAGTAGCACAAATCTGTCACAGAATTCCAGCTGATGTTTTGCCCATGCAATTTTAACTGGAGATTAATAGTAGCTGGCAGTAAAGACAGTGGGAAACAATCCTATTCTCGAGAATCTAAATCATTTTGCAACTTATCAGGATGTCTACCTAAGCTTTGTAGACTGCTTTGCCATAATAGTATGAGTTTCATCCCATCCAAAGATGTTAATTTCACTAACCTAGAAACATCTACAACTGAATGCCTCATAAGGCATGTGGAAATACTCAAAAAACCCAGCCCTTTGGATAATGTCATGTTCTATATTGAACAAGATAAAGTAACTTTTATTTTCCCAACCAAAGCAGAACTTGAAATCAGTGTAAGGAAAATTCATTGAATTAAATGTGATAGTCTCAGCTGTTTTCAAAGTTGTTTTTGGTTTTTTTTTGTTTTTTTGTTTTTTTTGTTTTGTATTTGTTTTTTTGTTTGTTTGGTTTTTTTGGCTTTTTATGAGAGTATATTTTCAAAAGAAAGTAAAAATAGAATTTCAGACAAAAATTTTGTCTCAGGTTACATCAGTAATTAATTCAACAGGATCAGAAGTACTATAACAGAGAAAATTGATAGCATCCCTCTATAAACAGAGCATGAGCTTAAGGTTTGTCTGTTTTCTCTTTGTTATGTCTAATAGTCACTCTATTCCTATGATCTATAAGTATTGTTAAATTAACTGGTCTATAAACCCACAACAGCAAGGCTTTTGGTTTTCATAATTTATCATGAGTATTTATAAATGTACAGTATTTTGAGACTAATCCTTTGCATGTTGTGTGCAGTCCAACAGACACTGACAACAATTTCTTACTTAAAAATGACAGCTTGCACTGCCTTAGATACACTGAAACTATTTGAGCATTGGCATACATATTGCAAGAGTGAAACTTGAAATACCTATTTATTACCTATTTATTGTCTTTCAGGGAATGAGAAATGACCCTTGAAATTCTAGAAAGGTAGCACAGGGGAATTTTCACAGTTTTTACTTAAGGAATCACGCTCTACCTAATGAAATAAGACATTGGAGTCAGATTACAGCAGACTAAGAAAGAAGGTAAGAAATCTGGTTTTAAAGAAAATACAGAAGTTCACCTAGGCAAAGCCAGAGCACTCTTCTATCTGCAGCAGAGAAAGAAGAACAACAAAAATTTCTGTATGGTGACTTCATCTCCAGTTGACAGATCTCTGACAAAAACTACTGTCTGGGTGCGTGAGAGAAAATGACTGCGTCTGCAGTTGCCTACGAAATTGAATGGAAATTCCCCAGTTGGTATTAGCTGTTATCTGATGTCCATACAAATGTGTTTATTTCAGTACTCAATTAATAATGACTTAAGGATTTGAACTGAGCTTTGGCACTGATGGGATCAGCTATCCTCCCCAGTAAATGCAATCTTAACAAAAAACCAAATCAACCAAAAAACTGGATATAGGAGTTTCCTATATCCAGGATTTTTTTTTTCCTGAATAGTCAATATTTTGTTCTTTTCTCCTTCACAACTCTCTATGCCAAAGATAAAAGTCTGCAGGAAACACTATTGCAAGGACCTCTGATATGCATGTTAGCAGAGAATATGTCTGGGCCACTGCCCAGAACCTGATATTGAGTCCAGCTGGGGAAGCACCATGTTTCCTCAGCCAGGCTGTACTGACCCATTGGATTGGTGGCGGCTAATTCCCACCCTGTACTCACATGAGTGGATGCATATGGATACACAGAAAGCTTTTCCTGACAAAAGCCATCCCTCTCTCGTCCCAGTTCACAAACTGAGCCTGTGTCCATGGACAGGTGCTCCTTTTTGCCTCATCACAGCAAAAAAATGTCTTGGGACTCTAACCCATATAGCCAAACCATGCACTTAAGCTTAAGTATACCCCTCTGTTGGAGAAGACCACACATCACAGTTCCCTCACTTACTAAGAAAGCATCTACCTTCTTTTACTGAAGGATCTTACAACTTCTTAGAGGTTACATAGATGGAACATATGTAATAGCAATGCCCAATTTTGCTATAAGTATTAACTTTCCTTGACCTCTTCTAGCGTTCTAAGTAGCTTTTATTATGTAATGTAATTATAAATTCTTGTTTAACATTTACACTAAAGTTTTTGAAGAGCTTTCAATAAGGCACTAAGCAATATCACTAAAAGATGTCATATATTTCCTTTCTTCTCTTCTGCTTATTCTTCTATGTCCTTCCCACTGTTTTTTAACAAGATCTTAAGAGGTCAGTGGCTGAAACTATATGTTTATTGGAAAAAGAGTAACAAAAATAAGAAAGCTTGAAAAAAAATCTATTTTGCATTTATACTTAACTAGCAGTTTGTAAATACAATGTCTACTTGGCTAAACTATCTATCTAAACTACATTTGGCTGTGTAGCTTGTAGACTATCTATGCCTATACCTTATAATGTTAATTGTATTTTCTAAGTATTATTTATATTCTTCTAGTATGGTTTTGTAGCTATTTGCTAGGTGGATATAAACATCCATATTTGCTCCAATACAGTATGCCATACAACAAGGTCTCTCAAGTGAGGATAAAATCTTGTCATTTTCCCTACTGCACTAGTCAGTTTGATTAGTCTTGTTTTCTGAAGGATGTCTGATCTTATAATGATATTATATTCTGATTCTTATTACGCTGTTGTGCTTCCTCCAGTCTGAGATCCACAGCACCATAAACAACTAATAATGCACTTGTGCTTTCCATGACCCCTGTTTTTTCAGGTTATATTTTAACTGTCCTTATCTGTAAAATCTTCTTTTTCTTACTTGCCTCACAGTACTATCAATTCTGTTAGCAATAATTATCACCATTCCACGTTTCTCCTTTCCTCTCTTGTTATATACAATTCCTCCAAACACCACATGGAGTAAATATTTTGACATAAGCATAGAATATTTTGACAGATAGAATTCTTGTAATTTACAATATAGAACAAGATGTTAATGAACACTGCTCTGAACTGGACCTTTGGGTTGTTATTTGTCTCACTATTTGAATAAGAATGTTCTTGAAGTTATGATTTAAGAGGACAATTCTGCCACCTTCAAGATGAAAAGTGATGACAGGAGAGAAAAAAAGTAATGATTTTATATCAGTCAAAATCTTCCAAATATTACAAATCCCTTTATCTGTGTGTGATAGACAACATGAAAAAATCTTAAAATATGAGAAAGAAATAGATCACCAAATGGATGACATATATTTGCTAACCCAAGGAAATGTTTTCTAGTGTATACAATTACTCTTTCTGTTGAGTGCCATGATATGTATTGTGAGATACAATATTACTTGGAGAAGGCCTGTCTTGTCCACTTGAAGAGCAATTAAGTTCTCCACTTCTCAACAGATTAATACTGAAAGCTCAGCATCGGTAGAAATAACAAGACAGAAAAGAAAGCTTATACCAAATCAAAATCATAAAAGGGTAAAAAAAACATTGAACTGCGGAGTGTTTTACTTTTAAAATATGACAGCTTTTTCCTGCTCAAGAGTCTTGGCATTATTTTTTAAATTTGGTTTTGGGCAGCAGCAATTAATTAGAAATTATTTGTAGAAAAACGGTTTCTGTTTGAGTACATAAACTAGCTTTAATGACTGAGTTTGTTATTCTGTTATTCTGTATGAAAGAATAGTCTAGAGAAAACTGTCCACAAAAGAGTGAAAAAGGATTGTATCCATCACTAGTTTATCATCACATTTACAACAACTCTTTTTACAGAGCTTTCCTGAATCCTAAATCTACACCACAAGTTAGGGATACATTCATTCAACTGTTTATTACCACATCGACAACTACTACTACTGTGAATTCCCGTAACTGTCCATTATACTCAATGAAGCTATTGAATGACATGCTGGGATCTGGATGTCTATACTATTTATTATTTAAGTGCTTAAATCCAAGAAAACAATCAATGAAATCCCTGCCTCACCTGAGAACTTCTGCTAATTTTTTCTCTATAAATATCTCAAATTCTGCTACTGTACGAAATCAAAAACTGACAACTCTTACATTAATACTGAATCACAGGACAGAAGCAGAGAAAAATTAGGGAGGTTGCCTACTCTGTTCCCTGACTCACAATCAGATCGACAATACTTGTGTTGTTCATTACAGATTACAACATCTTCTATTTAAAGAGTTTTTCATTAGCTAGAAAGAGGCTAGATTGGCTGCTCTGGACACAGGCATCTAAAACTAAGTGAGGTGCATTTGTCTTTGTGTCAGTAGCAGGAATGGAGAAATGTAATGGGAGAAAGGGTTGGAAAGAGGAATGGGTAAAAGAGAGATCTGTGCTGATTGTGGATCTGTAAAGATAGTAAGGATAGTTCTGAGGTGCTATCCTAAGAAGTTGTAGATAGATACTCACAATCATGTATTGTTCAATGACCATCAAATTATTTCTTCCCAAGTAATAATAACACTTTAATTAATAATTGGAAGAGTGAAACACATAACTTTTGTGATTTTAGAGGTTGTACCTAGGTACAAGATAAAAGACTGCAATAGAAATATGACCATTAAAAGGTGTAGCATGGAGTATTATAAAGAGTATTATAAGGAACTGCTTGGAACCAAGTCCCATAAATGTACATAGGCACATGATGGCCAGGAGCTAGGTAACTAAATTGTTCTTTCTAGTCTACATTACAAATACATGCATAATAAGTTTATAATATTTTTCTAAATGGCAGAATTATTTTAGTTCAGCTAAGGAAATTACTCATGCTACTGAGGAATTAATTTTCACAGTTGAATATTGATATGAATCTTAAGAATTCTATTGGAGACTAAATGCCTTTTAAAATTGAAGTGAAATTTTGTGTTGAAGCTAATGAAACAGAACTATGAAAAATCTCAAGACTTTGAGTTAACAAGACCTTTCATGGGAAGTTCAGCAAACATAAAAAATCCCAAAGAGATTGGCAATTTCAGTGTTTTTATCTTTATAGAAAGTGTAAATGTAACGGGAAGGAAAAAAAAAGACTAAGAAGATTACAAGACATTTGAAAGCCTCGGTTTCTAGCAAATAGAGTGGACATTCAGCTGTGTATAACAGACTTCAGTGTTATTCTGCCTGCCTAGAATATGTTGCTTAACTGTCATGCAGAAATCTATTCTCTTCATTTTATACCATTGCCTTAAGTCCCTGAAGTCAATTATGTGCTTCCTGCGTGGGTACCTATCACTATGAAAAAGTGTCCAAAACTCTCTGCTCAATTACAGATGACTTTTCTTACTTCACGCATGCTTATCCCATCCTTCCCGCAACGTACAAGCCTTGAACTAGAGCACTTGGAGGTGTTCTTAATGAAAGCACTTCTGTCCTCCTTGACAGAAATGGAACACAGGACACATAGGAGCAGGAAAGGACACATACAGGAGCAAACTTTATGCTGTGGTCATAATCAAGGAACCTAGTGAAAGGAAAAGGCTTAAGATCAATGTCTCCCTTCAATAGCTACTGTGAAATCCAACACTAGCTTTTTCCATTCATCTCATCTCTGGGCACGTAACCCTAGCATTGCTAACTACAGGAGGGTTCTGCTTCAAAGAGCAAAAAATATTTTTAACCTATGATATATGCATTCAATCTACTAAGGCTGAGGAGGACCTAGCTTTTAGTTTTTCACCTGTGAGGAACTTTTTTAAACAACAAGCAAATACTCAAAAAGAATGGGAGCATTCTTGCCCCATCCCATGTTTTCTATCAGAGTAGCATTGTAAGGCTATCTTCAAAAGAGGGAGGAGGGTGACTCCTTACTAGATAGACTTTAGTGATAATAAGCTTATACTGTTTACATATGTAATCAGTGGCCAGTGTTAGAGCCTGAGCCTCAACAGATAGATGTGCTGTTCTGTCAATCATTGCTCTATTAGCCACCATTGGGTGTCACCTGTTAGAAGAACCATGTGGTTCTCACCATGTCTTGGGCAACACATGCACTGCTTCTCACATTTGCATTCTGCTTATACTCAAAACTCTCTTCAGCTCAGCTGAATAGACTGAAGCACAGGTGAATCCAGAATAAATTAACAGCAACAGCACTTTCCCAAATTACTCAAAATTCCTTACGTATTTTAGTTGTATTTACCTTAAGATCAGAAAACTCCATGTCAAAGCTGAAAAAATCCCTAGACTATTGTTTCCCGGGTTAACACAATACGCAATAGCTATCCTGTCTTCTAATAAGTGTTCGTCTTAGATGTCTTTTATCACAAGATTTTTATGATTGTGTATTTTTATATTAGGAGGATCATAATAAAAGCATAAAAGATCATTAGATTTTTGTACTATACTTCTCAAGTTAATAATAAAGTCTTAACTTGCAGCTATATCCTGTTGGTTGTGACTTAATGTTAGACAAAGGGACACTTGTTTATCAACTGACAATCATTTGTGCTTTTTCAGTGAAAATCACCCATCATTAATAACTTCCAGAAGGTTTCTAGCTTACTTAAATGTCAGAAAATTATTATTTTAATGACTTAGCTGCTAATCAAAGGGTTTATGAATGCCCTGAACTTAAAACACAAATGAAACTGCCCATGTACTTTGCTAGATTTTATGTGAAATGTCACTATAGCATTATTCACAGGTCTATATGGATGACAATATGCAATCAGATAGTCCCCATTTTTGATATTCATTCATTGGCCTAATCAATTCTTCACTGTTATTCATCAGCGACTTTCAATGTATTAAAAAACTTGTTCAAATACTGCTCATTTGAGAAATAACATATCTTAGAAATAATTCCAGTGAAAGCAGAAGAAATCATCACTTGTAAATAGAAACAGTCTTACTGAATATTACATTGATTACTTTTTCAGTAATATAGAACAATATAGTAGATAATGGCACACATACCTTTGTTCAGTATCAACATAGCAATCTAAGAATACAGAGTAGCCAAATAAACTTTCAATGAAACTGGAAAACAAGGCTCAGTTGTAATGACATTATATTGTCAACACAGACAACATAGACTGTAATAGTGAATAACTAAACATGAGTTCATTATAACACCATTTATAGAACAATTTTTTCCTTTTCATTAAGAGTTCCTACTTTTCTAGACAACATTAAAACAGTAAGAAACACAAATTAGAACACAATAAAGAAATAATAATTGACAGCAACAGAGTTAAGATGATCCCATTATCTGGATATCATTAATCATCTGCAAAGGACAAATTAAGGAAACTCTGTTTTATTATTCTTTGAGAAAAATAAAAAGGGAAACAACAGAATGCAGGCACTTTTTAGCAAAACTGATCCATTCATAGATCAACTGAACAGCGTTGCATATTAAGAGCATGTTTAAAATAAGGGTCAAAAGAAAAACAGAAGAATAATATAATGCAATCTTATTAAATAGAGTAAATTGACAAGAAAATGTTTAACACGATAGTTACAAATAGAATTATGTAAAGCAGCAGCAAAACAAAATTTTAAATATTTGTGCGTAGAAAAGATTAAAGCTGATTCCTATTGACTTGCTTTACTGTACCACATCTGCAGGATATGGTAAAAGCATATTTCATTTTTGTACTGTTAATACACAACACCTAGAAGCGTGCCAGGTCATTTGCAGACATAAAAGAATTGTCTTTCCAAGAGATGGCTGTTTTATTCTTCCTTGTTTGGCTGCTAACTTTAATATAAAATTAAAGCCATTTAGAGTGGTAATACGTTTACTTTCATTTCGAAAGCAAAACATCAACTCTGCTATCAAGCAGACTGAGGAATTAAAAGCCCCATTGCTGCCTGACAGGCTATGAAGTAGCTATCCCTGGAGAAAGGCTCCTACCTCACAGTTCCTGGCTGCAGAGCTTGGCAGATCTCCTCGCTTGCACAGCAGGGTGTATCACTGCCAGCTTCTGCTGGTAAAGAAAACAGAAGCAGCAGAAGTAATTTGCCTCCAGGCTGTAAGATGCATCATTTCAGAAAAATAATCCCCATTAACATGGCTGTAGTAAAAGATCCACTCTTTCAGAAATGTGAAAAATACAAATACACTTTTAATTAAGGACTTGTATACAGTGACAGCAAAATTGGGACTGTGTGATAATATTAATGATATTTTGAACTTCTGTAGACAATGCTTATTCATGCCACTTCCAGATGAATCTTGGTTCACAAAAACGAGGCTCCAGGAGTTTTATTTTGCTACGTGCAGAGCCTTCCCACAATGTTCTGAGTGCTCTTAACTGCCAGAGAAAGCAGAGGAACTTGATCACATGCAGCCTCACGCACAAATGCTCAACATCTCTAAGATCAAGTCTACCTTCAACTGTGAATAAAAGGCAGACAGCAAACAGACGTCTGAGAATGTCCAGCCTCGTCTCTTACAAAGCCCCTGCTTGATTGGTTAAAAATGCACCCACATTACACAATTACTTCCTCTTCCAAGTGGTA
>WBMW01005912.1:0-26406 GCA_013396635.1 Penelope pileata
AACTCTAAGGATTCTATGATTACTGTAAAGGGAATTTAGAGACAAAGAGATGAGTTACAGAGGAATGAAGAATGTTAATCTGCTAAAGACCAGGAGAGTTTCTGGTATGATAGCATCTTCTATTGGAAGTTAAGATCACAAACCAATTAGTCTTACTCATTTGATGTAGGTTGCCCTGAAAGTAATGCCTCCTATTTATTCCAAGGAAACTACAATACATACTAAGAGCATAATAACATTATTGGATAGAGCCAATTCTCAGCAACAAAATACCATTTTCCAATGTAGTCATTTTTGCCAGGGATGAACAAGAGCCTCCTTGCTGCACTTGTAAAAAACTGCACTAGTGGAGGTGATCCACTGTTTCACGCTGTTATGACAATGTTGTTGCTAGGAAAATGTTGCCCACGCAGTCCATCTTTCATTGGCCCTAACGGATAGAATTCGGAAGGTGCCAAATCTGGACTATACAATGGGAGTGGTAGGACAGTCCAGCCAAAATTGGCAATGTGCGCCATGGTCTTCAAACTGGTATGGGGCACAGTGTCATTGTGTTGCAAGAGAAAAATTGTCTTCTTCTCTGGCCTGGCTCTGGAAGTTTGAGCCTTTAGCTTAGTAAGTGTCACAATGAAGCAGTCAGAGTTGATGGTTTGTCCTGGTTCCAGGAAATCTGGAAGAATCGCCTCTTTCCTATCCCTAAAAACAGTATACATCACTTTACCCACTGAGGGCTGCTTCTTGAATTTTTTCTTCAATGAGGAATTCACACATCAGCACTCCATGGATCGCCATTTTGACTCTGGCTCATTGTGGTGACATCATGTCTTGTCACCAGTAATGATGTGATCCGGGAAACTGTAATCTTCAGCCTCATATTGGTTCAGTAGGTCCTGGCAAATTTGCATATGGTGTTCTTTCTGTTCTTGTGTGAACGTTTGTGGGACCCACCTGGTGCAAACTTTGTGATATTCCAGTGTTGCCACCATAATTTCCAATGCATTGAAGCCCATATTCAGCTCCTTACACAGTTCCGTGGTTGTAATCCACTGATTTGCATGGATGAGCTGATAGAGGCACTCTTCATTCCATGGTGTGACAGCTGTGCGTGGCTGTCTGGAACATGGCTTGTCTTTCACGTCACTGTCACCACTGCTGAAGCGCACCACCCACTGCCTCACTGTGCTGACAACCACTGTTTGATCACCACAAACATTCAGCAAGTGTAGATGAATGTCGCTTTTTCTGCTTGGTGGAATTCAATTCCACCTCATTGCTTCATCCACGCTTCGTGTCAGACACCATTTTTTCAGACTGTCCCTTTGCTGCCATCCATCGCATGGCAACGAAATGTAACATTATATTGGTGGGAGGGTTCAATTTCTGCTGCCATGCCACCAACATTCCCCTCTGTTGTCACGGGCCAACATAATAAAATGGGAGGCATTTCTTTTGGAGCAGCCCAGGTATAACTCAAAAGAAGGTTCTTGATACAGGGAACTCAGTGTAATAAAGCCAAGAAGAAAGAAGAAGAGTGCAAGAAAATAGGAATGTTAAGGAAGATCGAACATCAGAAGGAGTAAAAAAGATATATTTACATAGTTTTAGAAAGAACACATTTAACCTTAATTACCTTCATTTTGTTCAGACATAGCATACAAGGCCATATGAAGTGTCCGAGTGAGCTGATCACCAAATAAGTGGATCCTGCTAGTTTTCTAGCCATGTAGTGCTATATATTGTAGTTTCTGGTAATTTTTTTCATAATAAAAACTTCTTATCTCCTGTACATGTATTAAAAAATATTACCTTATTGTTATCATTATTGTATATATATTTACTTATCCCATCTGTGTTGTTTTTAATTTGATCCCTAGGATTTCCCCTCAACAAACATTTTTATCTAAAACTTTGTGTAGGTTAAGAGAAAGATAAAGACACAGCTGAAAGTCAGTGTCTTAGGAAATACACATTCCAGCTGCTTGTGTGGAAATGTCCTAGGTGGCCTAGGATGTGGTGAACTATTTTGGAGTTGTCTGCAGATATCTGGGAAGTTATGATGAACCTGTTCCTGAACATATCTGGTGAGACTGACTTTTCATGCTCTGTGTACCACAGGCACATGAATGTCAGCCTTTATAATTGGAACCATTGCATAACATTGTGAGTGAAATTGTGAACCATACCCTTTGGAAGCAGATGGCTTTCATCATGCGAACCATGTCTTATTGCAACAGTGTGTACGCCTTTCTACAGTGAATTCAACAACATTGAATTAGAAAAGATTGTTTACCTCATTTAGTGGTTTAGTGACAATCAGGAAAAAGATGAAGAAGGAACTGTATCTCTGTTGAATATATATTTCAATTTATTTACTAAATAATACTTTTATAATCAGTTTGCTTCCAACTGTGTAATTTTACTTCAGTTTTGAATATGTTAGTTCTGTCTTCAATTTTGTACACACATATGTCCAGGCAGACAAGTTGTTGCTTTAAAACGTCATTTCCATGAAGTATCACTTGAAAAATCCCCATGACTTTAACTGAGATGGAGCAATTTGAGCAAAGATTTAAGTTCAAAATGACCCTATATAGCAGATCTTGTTTGCCTACTTCAGAATGCTTCAAAGGACTTACTGCCTTATTGCTGAGGCGAGGAATATGTGTCAAAACTGCTTAAGATAGGGATCGATTTTAATAAATGTGACCTCAAACTTCCAAGGTGTTTATGTCTGGGAACACCTACAGTACAACTGTTATTATTTTGATTCAGCTGAGTTTACTGTTTTAATCACCAGCATTTCAAGACGGCTAGTGTAAAAGACCGGAATTAGAAATACTAACTTGTTTTCCATGTTTACCTTCTGCAATTAGTAACTTTCTTTCTCATAACTGCTGTTATGAGATGTCTTGAGTAGTGGCAAAGCAGCACAAAAAGTCAGGACTGAGTATCAGTCTATATCTAAACTTCCTATAGTTTCCTAGCTAGAAACTTCAGGCCTGTGATAGGAGTTTCAGGATAGCATTGAAAAGATTGTTGTAATACAGAAATTAAGACTACATGGACATCATGGTCCTCTCCTGGATAAATCTGTGGAGAGTTTAAAAGTTAACTTCCATGTCTTGTCCTTATTGTCCTAATTAGTGCCTTTCTCCAGGGAAGCTACTTCCAGTGGAATTGTTATGAGTTGATAGAGTTTTTCTACGCAAAGCTCTGGATTGGACACCCCAGTAATGATGTAAACCAAAAGAATAAAATCAAATTGTATGAGTGACACAGAGAAGGCAGGTTTGGAGCTTCTGTTTTCTCCAGCTTGCAGCACCTAAGCATGGAAATGTACAGTGAAGCAAACCAAAACTCTAAATGTCAATGCATTTTTGAAGAGAAGTGTGTCTGTGGAACCTACTGCATGGATGGAAAGAGGTGTTCTGAATTATAAAGACTATACTGGAAAATTACTTAATACAACAACACTTTGGAAGGAATATCAGCCTTATGTGTCGGAGTACTGGCAGATATTTGAAGTTAGAACACAATATTCATGGGAGGTATTCTATCCCTATTGCTTACAGGAGCACTTCTGTTCTTTGAGAGTGTTGCTCACAGTTGGAGACATGATGCAGTACCAGCAGGACAGTAAGTCAAGTCCCATACAGAAATTGTTCTCCTATCATGCTGGCCCGTCTTCCTGAAGGACTTATTCAACACATGCCTGTGTGCTTGCCATTGACCCTGCTTTACAGATTGGGTTTCAAAGGTGTGTTCCTCCCTGCAGTCCTGTCATGCATTTGTGTGCACCAGAGATCTGCTGGCTCATCAGCTTATCCAGGGCATCTCGCAGCTCGACTGATCTGCAGGTAGATTCTTAACTGTCAAAGGACAGATTCCTCAGCATTCTGAGCCTGGTTATTGAACTCGTTGCTGTAGGCAGATGGAATAGAAACTGGACTGAAAACAGAGTGAGGAAAAATCTGGCTGCACTTAAATTAATAGTGAAGTCCTGTTGATTTCCTCACTGGGAATTTTCTTATCTCCATAAAGGTACAATATTAGTATTTATACAAAAACAGGCAAAAAATTATGGAAGTGCTCTTTGTCACCTAGCTGTAACTAAAGGAATGATGACAGACAACACTCATCCCTTTAAAATTTACTTTAACTAATTTCACTCAACACTTAGGTTCTAAATAAAAATGATGGTATAAATATCTGCTAAGGCAGAATGAGATGGTTAGGTCTTGTCAACTGTTGCACCACTACAGACTTTCAGCCTATTTTGGATTATGTGCATAATGAACAGGCATGGTACGTGGTTCACAACCATGCCATGTAATTTTATTCATAATCTTGTAAAATGTATTCTAAAAACTGGTTAGGAAGTTTAATTCTACAGCCCCTCACGGAAAGCTCTTCCTGAATATCTATATGCCAATGGCTGAAGACATATTCATCAGAAAATAAATAACTGTACTGTAATTCAGCAGAACTAGGCTACAAATAAGTGTTACTTATACTTTCTCATTCCATAGAATGAATGTTTTGAGGTGTTGTGTATCTTACTATGTCTATTCTCTTATTTTTTATTTTGTCCCTTAGTAGATGATGCTATTTTAAATGATCTCTTCTTTGACATCATTCCATCCATCATTCAGTCAAGCAATTCACTTGCAATTCCTTTGGCCCAGAAGTCCGTTGCTTCATTTCTGCCTTTCATCTGCTTTCCTGCTTTTACTTCTTCAGCAAGAGGAAAAAATATGAAAGAGCTAGGAAGAAAAGGCTAGGGCAGGCTGGGGGCTCTTTCCTATCTCTTCCAGGTATGTCTCAGGCTTAGTTATTTAGCTGGATGAATAGGTTTTTTTGTTTGTTTGTTTCCTGGTTTAGTGATCAATCCACAATAAATCAATAAGAAGGATCAGTTTGAACCCAGATTTTCAAAATTTATTTGCTACCAAAACTTTCCTTTTACAAGCAAGAAAGTTCCCAAATCTGAAGCTTAAATGGGATTAACTGGGAAATTTAAGGAACTTGGATGTAAAGAGCCTAAGCAGAATGAGAAAAATATTTGCCTAGAAGAATTAAGTATGCAAGGATTCTATGGTATCTGGAGTTATGTGATATAAATTGTAAGAAAAGGCAGAGCCATAGAATATTCCTTTTAAATATTTTAAGCCATGACTGTTTTTTAATAGAAACAAATCAGTTTTTGATTTTCTGTGAAATCCTCTTGCACTGAACTCAGAACTTAGCACCAGGAAAAACACTAAAGTGGCCAGGTTTCCCAGAAGAAAAGACTCAAATGAGGGAGAATTGGAAAAATTACTGTACTTAGAGTAATATCTAAACAAAATATTTCCCACATCTAGTTTTCTGGAGTAATAAAGTTATCTGAAGTTTTATCCAGTAAAGTGGGATTAAAGGTTAGTTAAAATATATGTTGCTGTGCAGTAAGACAAATGTTTGTCTAAAGCTGGGTATAAAACTAAAGCTTGCACTACATTCTGAAGCTGTGCTCTCTTCAATGCCTTGTCTGAACAGTGAAACGTATGTATAACTGTGGTCTGTAAATCAGCATTGTAACATCCTACCTCAGGCCACTTAACATTGTCCACCTGAGTATAGCACCACTGCCATAGACTTTAGAGTCTAAGGGTCTCAAATCACTTTATCATAATCATAGAATGGCTTGGGTTGGAAGTGACCCGAGCTGGTCAAGGTCCTGACTCCACTCTTTGCCAGGCCGTATTCCTCGAGATCATGAACTCAACTACGTACAGCAGCAAAGCAAGTCCACATGCTTCTTTGTGAAGTAGGTAGGTCACTGCTAGTATGTTAACATACATGTAGTTATGAAAACATGGAAGTACTAAAAATTCAGAAATTGAAGTGATGTGGCCTCAAAAATTTAGCATACAATTCTATGAGATCATTGCCATTTTACTGTAACTGAGCACAAAAGTTTAAATGGTCTTAGGAAGCCTGTATCTGCTTTGATATTTTTGGAAATAAAAACCCTCTTAGTTTGAGGACATAGTAAAATTTTTTTTTTTTCTTTTCTTCCCAGGAATGAAGAAATTGTGCACTGTTCTGGGTCTTTATAGCAAAGCATCCAGCGCAGTAGCAGATACCACAAGCTGGAGGTCTTTGCTAGAGTATCTGAGAGACAAAGGCTGTGGATGAATGTGGATCAAGAACGTGACAGCTAGAAAGATCTTCTGCATTACACTGGGTTACTGAAGATCAGACAGATTTTTGCATTTTTTAAGGAGTTTGACACAGATATGGCTCTGATTATTTATAAAAGGAACATTAACAATGAAAAAGAGGAAAGGATATAAACTAAAAGAGAAGAGTTTGAGAAATTTAACCAAGGAAGAAAAAGGGTATGAAAAGATCTATGTGCAGCAGATTACATAAATTGAGCTTTTTAAACCGGAAAGAAAAAAATTAAGAGCTTTCAGAGGCTTTTTAGAGGAAAAAAATACACAATATTGGAATGTAGTTGCAGGAGCAAATGTCAGGGATGTTAGCAAAAAGGCAAAAAGAATTTTCTATGCTATGCCCAAGGGACTATTCAGTTAATTGTAATGGTTTTGTAATGTGATGACAGCTAAGTAGAAAGATTCCTTTACTCCTCATGCTACTGACGGAGAGATTCAGGATGATTTTAGTACCACAGGCACTCCTATCTAGCTTTTGTTACTTATTTGTGAAAATACATCAGTGAAATCTGTAGATGCTTTTGGTTTGTGAAAGAGAAGAGCACAAAGTGACAAGGTGCCTCTGTGGTCAGCAGATGATTATGGTATTTTCCCAGTTTACTAAGCCTGGTGATTGGCTGCCTTATCTTCTAACAGGTGATAAAAAAAAAAGCCAAAACTTTTGCTGAGATTAATATATTTCAACAGATCATTTCCTGGGTAGAATAGACATAAGGCCTTAAACTTCATCAGAGCCAGAAGGAATCTCTAATGCTGTCAATGTTCATTGTATCCAGAACCTGTAACAGGTAGTTAGCTACCTCTGTGAACTCATTAATGCTATGTGGGAACAGATGCCAAAATATTCTTCAGATTTTCCTATGGGTATATGAAGACTGTCAAAAAGAAATCTGGTTAGAAATGGATAGGTGTCTGGGCAATGGGGCAAGGGTAGATCCACCCTTGGTTTAGTTCTTCTCCTAATGGATTATACAGATAATAAGGGGACTCAGTAAAGAAAAATCCATGCCAAAAATAAGAATAAAAATGGACAGAGACAGGAAGGGCCTGAGGATCATAAGAAGATTGTGAAAAAGGCAAGCAGAAAGGTAAATTATATGTAAGAACTGTGACTAGAAAAAAGATGGCACAGTTGGGAACTTCCTTGCCTCCTGCCAACTCCTAGCTGCTGTTACAGCACTTTTGTGCTACTGACAGGAGGGATAATTTAAAGCAAACAATGTATGTTGGAAGATCAGATCAGCACGTCACTAGTTTGGGAGTGGCACATTGCAAATTTGGCTTGAAACTCCCTTTTTGCATGCTTCCTGTGTTGTGTAATAGGCTTTGTAGTTTTAGCCAAAGATCTAGGGCTCTGCATTTATACCATCAAGGAACCATACTGATTCATATCAGGGATTCATGAATGCTGAAATATTTTATATATAGCTATCTTTCCTTTAAATGAGTCAATCATATACTTCCTTTTAGGTGTACAATATTGTTCTCAGAGTGAAGCAGTTACACAATGTTCCTTCAGTTCTAAATGTATTTATTGCATATTTGCTAGTAACCATATTGAAAACTGTAGTTGAAAAGCATAGCACAAAAGCAACAAAATTTTGCTGAGAGTTGAAGTTTTGGCAGTGAAATCACAGGTGAGAGAGTAGTAAGTATGGGGCAGTGACACTCAGCGTATCTTCTCTGCTTTTATTTTCATTGAAGTAACTTCAAAGCCAGGTGTGCTCTTTGGTATTTTTTTTTTTTTTTTTGCACACGTAGAGGGATACTTCTGTATATTTGATGTTGACCTTTTGCTGCACAGAACAAGTAACTGCCTTTCCCTCATTTGCTATGTAGCTGTGACAGTTGTACATACTATAGACATAAAGAAGAAAACTCCTTTGAGATCAGAAGTTTCTGAGGAAAGGTTTTCCAAGAAAAACTGCTCATCATTTCAATGTCCATGAGCCATTAAATCACTATAAAGGTATCACTAATTTGATTTCCTCTACATAAACAAGCTGTGCCAGTCTTTGAAGATCTCAACTAAGTCTTGAATGGGTTCAGCTCACAGTAATTCATCTTAAAGCATTGGGTTAATTAATCTTATTTAAAAATCAGTGAAACAGCAGTTAATTAAAATGTAAACAATGGGACACATTGTTACTGACAACTTCAAAAAAAAGGACTCTTTGAAATTCTTTGTGTAATGGATTTTACCTGACCACCCTTGGAGGAGAGTGCGGTTTTGCAACAGATCACATTACTGAACTACCATTCTTACACCTTTTAAATGAAATATATTCTTAGCTTCTCTCTGAAATATATTCTTAGCAGCTGCACAAACTGGAGCCAGTCAAAGGCTGTCAGAGCCCTGTTTACCAGGGAGGTGCCGACTACCAGGAGTCTGCTAGGCATGTAACGCTGCAGAGAGTGGCCGGAGTCCCTGGAGCAACCAGAACGTGGTGTGTCTGGGAGCACCAGGAGGAGAGAAACAGAAGACCTGGAAAGTCAGGAGGCATAGAAAAGTGTCAGTCAGTGAGAAATGATTAACACACGGCCATTTTATGCCAAGGACACAGGGTTCTCTCATGCATTCTTGTGCAGCCCTGGCTGTCAGCTGAAACATGCCGAGGAATAGAAGCAGTACTATGTATGGGCCTGATCCAGAACTAGTTGAACTGAGTGAAAAGATACAGGGGGTTAGAACTGGGCGCCCATTAAACGATTAGGAAAAATAATGCCACAGTATTTCCCTTTTTTTTTCGTGTGTGTGTGTGTGTGTGTACGTGTGTGTTTTCCAGAGTTAATCTCCTTATTCCCGCTCTTCAGAAATAAAGAAAAAAAGAAAAAGAAAAACATGCCAAGTATGTGGGGCAAAAAATTTTGGAATTTATAAGCCTAAGTGGGGAGGACGGGGGGAAGAACCTTGCCAAATTATCTTCCTGCCTCACCAGTGCATTGCTTAGTAAATACGTGCTTTCTAATTCAGTAGAAGCTCAAAATATCTATGAGGGCAACAAAAGTCAAATTTAAACAAAAACCCCTCCAATAGAAAAATAGCATATGACCAGTCATGAGTATGACAATGGATTTCATGTTTGGCTCCTTCCTTTGTGGTAGTTAGTACACCAACATAGACTTCTGTATATTACCGGAAATGGTCTTCTGTCCCACATGAAAAGCTGTGAGAGAAAAACTAAAAGCAACAGTTGTTCTACACATAGAAAAGTGGAATTTTCAGTAAAGACATAAATGGATTCACAGAACATCTTTATTCCCCAGTGTCTTACTAATGATGATGTTTTGAAACTGCAAGTAAGAAATTAGCCTTAGGGACTTCCAGCAACAAAAACATGACATTATATGCAAGAACGGGTATGCTCTCATAGACTATTTTTTCTTCACTACACATGCTGACATCACTTGTTTGTTTACATTCTGTTTCTTCAAGGTAGAATGCGTAAATGAATGAATAATTAAACATTATTGTTAACAAAGCATCACCATCACTTTTCATGTTAATTCTTCTGCAAAGAAATAAGAGCAAGGGGTGAAGAAATTCAGTGGCTTCATGAACTAAAGTCTAGTCTCCAAAATAGATTTCCTGGCAATCTGATTGCAAATGACATTTTGGTCAACATAACCTGCCACCGCCAACATGGCATTACTGATTCAACTACAATTCAGAGCACAAGACAGCAAGCACGAAGGCTCATTCAATCCTGGACTCTGAGCGACTGTAGCAAGAAGAACAACTGTGTAAGTAAATACTAACACATCACCAACTTCCTGCCAATTCTGCGAAGCGTATGTCATGATTCAGTCCTGTCACTCTTGTAGCCCTTTTGTTTGCATTCCTGAAAGATTTGTTGCAAACAGATTTTTTAGTCCATATGTCTTAGGAGGAGGTTTAGTTTGGACGTGGAGGCAAATGAACAAGAATGCTCATTCAGCTGGCTTTGGCCTTTTGGACTCAAAACATCAGAGGTGCTAGGACTCGGAGAGAGAGAAGGTAGAGATGCTCTGCCTGACCACCTATAGCTAAGGGACCATGCAGCACATACCAGAGATGAGAAAAGGTGAGCAGGCCTTCCAAACAGGACTTACAAGGTAATAGAAACATGTTTTATCACTGCAGGACATGGTATGAGGAAGGTACAGCATCGACATGTGCTAAGAGGAAATGCTCAGCCTGTAGAGATGCATACCCAAAGATTCAACTGTATGCCTGGAACAAAGGGTGCCCACTGACAACCTCACAGTTGTAGTACCAAAAGTGAGCCATCGGATCCTTTCTATCATGAGGAAGAAATGTATACTTTGCAAGGCACAATATATGGTGCACCTGCTCCTGAAAGGAATAGTGAATTTGCATGGTGCTCTAATTTGTTTATGCGCCATCTGAAGCTATGGGAGAATAGTGTAAAGAACTAGAGTCTTTGCAAATGACATTCCCCTCTGTTCAGATAAACCTGACCTCTTTGGCAAAGAGGATATGCGAAGGAGGAAGACGGCCTGTTTGAGATACAAACTTATGGAGCCTAAGCATGTAAAATGGTGTTTTCCCATTCACTGTGATCAAGATATAAAAAGCATTTCTCATATGTATGATGTACACTAGAAGAAATTTATGTTCATGACCAGGCTGAATTCAGGGAAAATGTTGAGGCAAAAAAAGGTCCTTTGTCTCCTCTAATCCTAACAGAATAGTTTTGCCTAAATTAATTCAGCAAAATTTACCTTCACCTGAGTTCTCTAAAAATGCTGATAGTGAAGGCAGGCACAGGTGAACCCTCCTGCTAAGAGAGTCAGAGTTTAACCCTAGTTCTGGTGATAATTAATGAGAGCAAGCATATTAAAAAATGTATATGTCTATATTGTAAAAATATATATGTGTATACATGTACATTCATTGTCCTTATGGATATGTATAACATGGATGATGGGATGCAGTTCACAGATTGAAGCAAACTGGTGAGAGTGGTAGATATGCTGGGCAGCTGTTCAGAGGGATCCTGACGTGGGGAATGGACTGACAAGAACCTCATGAGCCAAACAGAAGGAAATACAAAGTCTTGCATGTTGGGGGGAAATGAGCCCATCAAACAGTTTAGGCTAGGGACCAACTAGGTAGCCTTGCAGAAAGAGACCTGTCAGTATTGGTAGACAAGAAACTGAACATCAATCAACAAAGTGTGTTTGCAGCACATGCTAATGACGTCCTGGATTGCAATAGTAGACTGCAGCAAACAGGTTGAGGAAAGTAATTGTTCAGCTCTGTTTGGCACTTTTGAGGCTCCAAGTGGATTGCTGTGTCTAGTCTGAGTTCTCCAGAACAAGATAAACTCTGACTTGAAGTGAGTCGATCAGATGCCACCAAGATAGGCAGCAGGCTGAAAAGAGATCTACAAGGAGACACTAGGGGAAAAGGGCTTGTCCAGCCTTTAGATGAGAAAGCAAAAGGGAGACCTCACTGCTGTCTTCAACTATCTCATGTAGAGACGTAGCCATGCTCTTCTTGGAGGTTCACAGTGAGAGGACAAGGTGTAACAGACATGAGTTGCAACACTGGAAAATTTATGTTTGGTATTAGAAAAATAATATCACCATGAGGGTGATCAAACTGGTTGCCCAGAGAGGTTGTGGATCCAATGTCTTTGAAGGTGTTCAGGACTCTATTGGACACAGCCCTAAGTCGTCTAACCTTACTTACAGAAGGAAGTTGGGTGAGAAGACCTCCAGAGGTCCCTTCCAACCTAAATTTTTGTGATGTGTGGTTCTGTGATTGTGCAGTGTTACACAGTTTGGTTAGCATGGAATTAGTGTGGAGACATCACTCGTGGAGCTCTGTAAGGAAGAAAGACTTGTGGCAAGTACATTATACTAAAAAAACCTATATATTAGGCTCATTTCTGTTAATATCAGTCTGAAAATATTGCCTTTAATAATTATTATGATAATAATATCTACCTTATAAAAGAAGTAGTGTATAGCCACTTTTGTGATCTAAATAGATACACTTTCAATTCTGGGAGAACTCCCTGTGATTAATTGCACTATCTTGGATAGCCAAAAGTACTTAGTGAGCCAGCTATGTAAGGTGCCCTCCTATATCTGTTGTCTGAGACTAGAGAAGGTTTTGTGGGAGATTTGACAGTAGGTGGCTGTCTTGGCCACAACAGATCACGAAATAGATCGTGAAATAGTTGATTTCAAAATTTTTGGTATAAAGAGAAAAAAGATTAGCAGAGTCATCCCTCTGGACTTTAAGAGGGTGAAGATCAAGCTGGTCAAAGACCTGGTTGGCATGTTCCTTGGGAATCTGCTCTACATGGTTTAGAAGTCCAAGAGATCTGGCCACTTTTTGAATATCAGCTTTTAAAATCCGGGAGCAGGCAGTCCTACTGTGTCACAAGTTGAGCAAGCAAGACAGAAGACCTGTCTGGCTGAACTGGGAACTCCTCTTGGAACTTGGGAAGAAAAAGAAACTACATGCCCTCTGAAAGTCAGGCTTCGCAGGAGGATCTGCAGTTCATACTTGCAGGAAGAAAGCAAGAAAAACCAAAGTTCAGTTTAAGTTAACACTGGCCGGTGTGATGTCAGACAACAAAAAGGCTTTTTTAAATATGTTGACAGCAAGAGAAGGTCTAAGGAAAACATTGTAATGATACTTGATAAAGATGGTCACCTAACAAGTAGGGATGAGGAAAAACACAGAAGCACTTAATACATTTTCTGTCTTGTTTTATAATATTGATTACAGATCTTGGGCTGCTCAGTCCTCTGATTTGGAGGATCATGCCTGGGAGAGCAGTGACTTTCCATTTGTTGTCACTGAAATTGTAAGCGACTAAATGTATGAGTGTAATGTTCATTAGTCCGTTGGGCCTGATGGGATTCATCCCAAAGTACTGAAGAAGTTAGCCAATTACAGTTGAACCCCTCTCAACAATTTACCAAAGGTTTTGGTAGTCTGAGGAGGGCCTTCCTGGCTGGAAGCTAGCCAATGTTATAATGATCTACAAGAAATGCACAAGAGAAGATCCAGGAAACTACAGACCTGTTGGTCTAACTTCAGTGCCTGGAAGAATTATGGGGAAGATTATCCTGGGTACTATTGAAGGTATTTAAAGAACGAAGTTATTAGCAGGTATAGTCAACATAGGTTAATGAAGAGGAAGCGATGTGTTAGTATTTTGATATCCTTCTACAATAAGGTCACTTGCGTAGTGGATGAAGGGAAGCTGGTAGAAGTAATCTTTCTGGATTTAATAAGGCTTTTGATGCTGTTGCTCACAGCATCCTTCTGAACATGTGGTCCAGCTATGAGATGAACAAGTACGCGCAATACCGTGCAATGAGCTGACTGAATAGTAGAGCTCAAAGAGTAATGATGAATGGGTCTACATCTGGTTGGAGGACAGTTTCTAATGGTGTTCCCCTTGGGCTTAGTTCTAGGGCAAGTCCCATTCAATGTTTTTATCAACGATCTGAATGCAAGAGTGCAGTGCATCCTTAGCAACTTCACAGATGATATTAATCTGAGAGGTACTGTTGATTGTCTTGAGGGATGAGAGGCCTTGCAGAATGGTGTAGGTACATTGGAGCATTAGGCAATCATCAATGGCACGAAGTTCAGCACAGGTAAATGTTGCATATTACACCTGGCATGGGTAATGCCAGACGCAGACACAGACTGGGACTGTGTGGCTGGAGAGCAGCTCAGCAGGAAGGAACCTGAGTGTGCTGGTGACAGTGGCTCAGCATAAGCCAGCAGTGTGTCTTGGCAGGCAAGAGGGCAAACTGCATTTTAAGGTACATTAAACATAGCATGGCCAGCCAGTCCAAAGAGACCGCTGTATTTAGCGGTCTCACCTTAAACACGGTGTGCAGTTTTGGACTTCACAAAATAAAATGGATGTTAAGATACATGAATGTTTGTGACAACAAATAAAAAAATCCTTGCCGGTACAGATTCTTTAAGAAAGGACTTACCCTTTTTATTTGCATACAGAGCTTAACACAACAGGTTTCAGGATGTGAGCGCTGCCTGTGCTGTGATCCAACTGATAACCCAATTAAATACAGAAAAGTGAATGGAAAATATTACGAGATACCAAAAATCTGTATTCAGGCACAAAATGTTATATTCCTTTTAAAACATTGAAGTGAACCAGACAACATTACAAGTAACACATTAACAATTTTAAACAGCTTTTACCACTTTTTTCAAACATAAAACAAAAAAATTGGAGCATTTTTGATGAGGGAGGAAAAACAATGGCTCTGCGGGTGTAGCTCAGTGCCATCAAGAGAACTGCAGTTACATCTCATTCTTAAAGTCCCTGAAACATTACAAATACATGTTTTTTCACTTAACAGCCGTAGAGATGAAACTGAAAGGAAAACTGACAGGAAGTAACTTCAATTTGAAAAAAAAATCTTTTATATTAATGTGAAGAAAAAATAGGCTTTTATAAGTGGACTACAATACTTGGTATCAAATGCAATTGTCTTATTCTTTGAAGAAATGCTTTATTTTCTTAAGTTTAAAAAAAATTGAGTGGGAAAATAACAGTTTAATTTTATAATGACATATTTAGGAAAAAAATCTCTTTTTCTTGGGGATCACTATTTACTGAATTCAACAAAAGACTCGAAAATCTGTAGGTCAATCCTAATCTGCAGTTTTCAATAAAGAAATAGGTTACACCAAAATTGTTTCTTAGTACTTGTGACATCTCTGCAAGTGTGTTTTCAACTCTAGCTTTCTTCAGGTGACCCAATAACAGCATGTGAATAATCCTGGATGAGAGAACTATTTTACTGTCATTTCTGTAGCTAACATAGAGAAAGAAAGCTAATTATGCAGATCTGGTTTATAGTCTTGATATGTGACCAAGTGCAAAAAACCAGTAAGGCTGGAGAGATTCTTTTGGCTTTGGATCACATACCTTACCCAGATCATTCCAAACTTTTAAAACGGGCTTTTATTCTCATGCAGAGATGTTTTCCTGCAAGATTTCTGGCAGCTGTCCAGAAAGAATCAGAAATGAGACAAGCAAGAGAAAAAATGTCCTAAACACTCCGAAGTATCAGATGAAGACTAGTTTCAGAGCAGGTTTAAAAACGGACGATTTTTCCTTGTATGGATGATCAGGACACCATATGGGAACTACTTTTATTACTTTAGCAAACCAAAGGGAGTTTCCTACATACAGGTTGCACATTGAATACAACACCAGGCTCTGAGTAGAACGGGTAATGTGTGCATAAGAGGAATAAAAAATATCTTAGAAATATAAGGCCAAAGCACAGTCTCAATAGATTCTATCATGTGCAAAGCCCTAAGTGAAAATCAAGCAATTGTGAAGCAGAAAAATATCTGGCACCACAGCTGTTAACGTGCAACTTGGGAGACAGGCTAGGATTTCATTACTACAGCTAATAGATTGTTCTACTTCTCTGTTCCACCCTTTACTCCAACTCTTGTCTTGTTACCAAAAGTCTTCCCTGTTTGCCCTGCTATCCCTTTCTGTAAGACAGTCATGTGAGGGAAAATTGCCTCTCATTGCTTTTGTGACAATTGGGATGACTTGTGAGTTCTGCTTCAACTGGGAGACATGCTGCGTATCTTTGTCAAACGTTAGACTGCGAGTGTGCTACCTCTTTTACTTTGTAATCTTTATGTCAAATTGAAATCTGAAGGAGTGTTTCAAGAAGTAACATCATTAAATCTGAACGATTTTCCATGCATGTATTCAAAGAGCTGGTGATCCAGCAAAAATTTGAATCTCATGGGGCCAATTTAGTGATGCACAGTTTTGTGTAGCACCTCAGTTACCTCATGAGATCATTACTTACGTGACAAGGAGGTCTGGAACCTATCAAAGAGATGGTCTTTAGGAGATCATATAAACAGAAGTTTGAACAAAGGTAATCAAAGATCAGAAAAGAAGAGAGGGCCCAGAAAGAGTCAGAAGGCAGCATGTAGGTCTACTTTTGTAGGAGTCCAGCACTGTAAGTGTTGAGTGTCCAGCACAGAAAGTTCTTCTTGGCCTCTGTGCCTGAATGGTAGTGTTCTGGAACTGAAACATGGGAATGAAAAAATTATGAAAAAAAAAAGCCATCTGAGGGTTTTCTGTGTAGGTAAAGTGGAAAACAGTCAAATTTGCATTACAGTGTTATATGTTCTGGAACATGCACACAATGGTACTTACGTTCGGGAAGAAGTGCTGTGAGCCCTGTCGGCCTTGCTGCTGAATCCGTTCCTGTCAGAACATCAGAGTTTATACGAATTAATAAATAGCTAAGAAAAGCTCAGATGGAATTGGAAGTGAGAAATAACATGTAACTCAGGAAATTAAAGCGGAAGACGAGGTTTTCTGTAAGCAGATGATGGGCTGTCGTGACCCCATATCCTTCCAACAGTGAGCATTAGTAGGGGAATTTAAAAGATCCTAGGGCATAGATAGTGAATTTTTCCTTTTGTTTTATTAGTATGAAACGACACAATGGGCAAATGCTGAGGGCTGAGGGATAGAGTGTCTTAGGGTAGGCATGGTGGCTGAAGAAATTCGTTACTTACCTTTCCCAACAGGAATGAGGGGTGGATGAAAGAGGATGATGTCAGCACTGTGCTGAAGGAAAGGAGATGGAGGAGAGCAAGAAGTGTTAAACTTACAGTCAATGCCACTGAAGGGAAAAAAATCCTTAAACAGGTGTGGTACAGATTTTTGTGAGAATTCTGAAAAAATACTCTGTTTTTCTTCAGTTTATAGCTTCAGATCAACTAGCACCTCTCTGTCTAAGCCTGAGTGAGCTAGGAGGTGAAGTGCAGCATCTAGAAACGAGAAAAGAATTTATGTAAAGAGTGGGTGGATCTCAATTCAGACAAGGGTACTACATTCAGTTGTTTTGCAGCTATAAAAGTGAGAAAGAAACAATGGGTTGACATAAACTTTCCTTCCAGGGTATATGTGCTGCATAATTACCTGGATGGATGTTTGGGCAACATATTTGGCAATACATTAATACATTCCTAAAGCTGAAGTTTTATTCTCAGAATCTATGGACTTGTTGATATATGTCAGCTTGCTGGTGAACAGATTGCCCTTGTGGGAGACTTCCCTATCCCTATATAGTGAATAAAGAAAAATGAGTGATGAGGATACTAAGAGTTAAAAAACACTACAATCAGAGTTCACATGCCCTCTTCAAACTCTTCGTACACCCCTAACTTTCTGCATCTAGCTGGCTATCACATGCCAGTCAGACGCTTTCCAGCATGAGTCACTCTGCTTTCCAAATTTGTCTTTCTCAAATAAAAATGAAAAATTCCAAATGTCTTACATTTTTCTATAGAAAAAGGGGACGGAACGTCAAGTGCATATAGTTGAAGAATTGTTTTCTATTTCCTTTTACATCCCTAGTCTAGACAAGAGGTACTATGATGAACCTTGTCTTTGCTGCCAATACCAACAACACTTTATGGTCTTGTTACCTCATATCTGGCTAATACTCAAGGACAGTCACAGCTAACGAGTAGCCCTTTCAATGGTCATTCCAGCAATTCATTTGGGTACCCTTTCAAACAGCATGGAGAATTCTTAAGAGAGAAGTTCTTTTGTATTGGGCAGTGTTTCACTCGCTGCACTTAAATGAGAAGGGCAGTCAGGTTATAAAGATTTATATAAATGAGAGCATTGTACGCTCAAAAGGAGATTGGTATGTTTGATTTCAGCTGTTATTGATTTACCTTTTCCACATGATAACGTTCATTAGGCAGGATAAGTAAAAGCTGGTGTGTTCCATTTCAATTATCTACAGTTAAAATACAGACATCACGCAGGGTGGAGCTTCAGTCTAGTTTCAGTGGACTGAAGTGTGAAAACATTTTCCTACCAAGCCGTTACACGGGATGACTTATGACTTTTTTGTATCCTTTCCTGTCTCCTCCCCACCCCACCCACCATTTTTTTTTTTTTAAACTCTTTTTGATCATTGCTAAGTATTTGTTTTCTGGTCGAGGAAACCATGATGCCACTTGACAGTTCCTGGCTGCTTCCACACTTCTTGTTGTGCTTTTGCAATGTGTGAAGCATAAGAGGAAAACACTGATCTTCCTGCCTGAAAACTCCAGGCATTTGAGCTCCAAAAGGTTCATAGATTTATGAGAACAACATCCCCTAGGTGACCCTGATTGGAGCAGGCTTTGGACTAGAGGATCTCCAGAGATGTCTTCCCATCTCAGCTACTCTGGTTATTTGAGCCCCAGCACAGGAGTCAATCTCCCCTTCTTCCCCTCAGTCTAAGCATGGTATAAGATTGTTAAGTTGCAGTCTCGCAGAGCATCAAGTACTTTCCAAAGTACGTAGTTTAGAGGTAAACTAACAGTAACACATATATAGATATATCTTCCTCTCTTACTGTTGTCTACTGAGAAGCCTAGAGCATCTTACTCACATTTAGACACATAACTGGAAATTTCCTGCTAAGAGAAATGAATACTACTCCAAATATTTTGATTTTTCTATTGAATGTATGGAATTGTTTCCAAATGTTCTTTCTTTCCATTGGATAATGTTTTTAAAACATTAAGAGATTTCCATAATAACACCCACACACTTCACATTAGATTAATCGTTACAAAAAGCTTTTTCTTAGTTATTTCTTCATCAAAACACCAAAAAAATCTGCTTGTATGTACCTGATGGCACATTTGTGAAAAGCCTCTATTAAGTTTTCAGATTTTCTGAAAACTTACCAATCTCCTTTTCAGATTTTGTTAATGTCCACAATTCCTGTTGATTTGTATTGAAATTGTATTAATTTGTATTTGTATTTAGCATCATCTTTATACTCACTTCTACAGAATATCAGGCCCCATCATTCTTAAACTTTTCAAAATATCTTTTACGTCCATGTCATATTCAAATTACTTCGATATTTTAGGGATGACATTAGCTGTTAAGATGAACTTAAACATTTGAATAGAGACCTATTCTATTGTACCTATGGAAAGTAATATGCAATGCGTGTCACATAATGTAGCTGGTGCCTGAAAGAGGTAAAATAATACAGGACTGTAAAAAATTACAAGCAATGTCTTGTATTTTGAATTGTACTTGAAGCTGCAGGTACTGCAGGCACAACCTTTTCTTGATTATTTTGCCAGAGATGGAAGAACTTATAATAAGGATTTGCACTGATAAAAAAAAAAAGGAACCTTATCTGAATGTGCTATATAAAAAGAAGCCATAATAAACACATGCATTTCTTGTCTTGAGAGGAAGCAGAAACTCACAGACATCCTCTGCCAGACTCTTACGCATCTTCTCTTATAGCCTCTTTTCTTGTTATTCTTGGCACTGAAGAGAGAGCTGGTGACACCAAACTTTGCCTCAGTTGTGCTTTCAATTCATTAGGCAAAACCAGGCAGCAACACCTTTTTATATGAGAAAGGTTATAATGGCATACACAGGCATGGAAGTGGTCTTCCTGTACTGCGGCAGCAAGAGAACCCAGAATGTATTTGCCCTTTGGCATGGCCTTTACACTCCAGCACTCCACGTGATTTAAACAGGCTCTGGGAGAAAACTCTGTCACACCCCTAAATTCGTTATTCTAATGTTGACTATCGTGTGCCTGATTTCTGGTAAGAATTTGTCAGTTTTTAAAAATCAGATTTCATTATGATGTTTTCTGCTTGATTTATACATTCATGAGGAGAATTATCTTCAAGGAGAACATTTTTACATGGAAATAACATCACTTCTAGAAGTTTCTATGATCTGGTCTCAAAGAAGCATCGTGTGCCTTTGAAGATTTGTAGAACCTACCACATTATATTGTCTGATAAATACTTCGTAAGAGGTGGCTGATTGACTATTAGACTATGGAAAGGAGTGGCTCAAGTAAGAGTCCTATAATCAGTGAAGACTGATGTTTATAGGAGGTGGTAATGCTTTTGTTTGGGGAAGAAATGACATTAGGAGAAAGAAGTAAATATTCAATATTTTTATTGGTGATACGTGCCACATACATAGTTTAGAACTGGCAATGAAGAGATTTGAGCAGGGCTGGACATTCTCAGGGCTTGAATTTTTTTCTCAGACACCTTCGTTCCAGGGAAAGACAATCTGTGGTAATTTTCTCATAAAGCCCTGTAACCTGTGGGGTTAAAGTCTTGACATGTGTGCTACAGATTTTGGGGAAAGCCTCAGGGAAAAAGTTTTGTAATTTTTTGTTATTGAAAGTTTTTGATCCCGCTACCTGAAAAGCAGGACAGACTAAAGGTGGTGAAGATCTGAAGACCTGTCCTTGCTTCACCCCCAGAGAGGTGATGCATGTTTTCAATGGCTTGCACTGGCAGACCAGAACTATGACTTGATCTTTCATGGACTTGTTTTCCAGATAGGTCAACTTTTTGCCAACCTTTTCCTTGTTCTTTTGACCTCTGGTGCGTATAAATCATAAATCACAAATCACATATTGAGTTGGTTTTGTTTGTGCTGGAGAAAGCTTTTGTCATGCAGCTCACAGATAACTGTGTGACACCTATAGGTTTTGCATCCAGCTTAGATTCCTGCATTCAGTTACTGCATGAGGTGAAGCACAGCCTTAGGATGAACAGTGTTTTGACTGTCTAGGGGCACAGGGCACAGGAGAAGATTTTTTTCTTTTTGACTGGAGGACTATTTATTTTCTTTGAGTCTCTGTCACATATGTTGTGCAATTGCCTTTCTGGCTGTCCTCCTGCTTTTCCAGTGCACATTTCAGTGGACGTCTTGGCACAACCTGACAACGTGACGGCACTTATTACTCATGAGCATATTGTCTGAGTTTTGATTGAATGTCAGCACTTGTTTGATCAGGCTCCTTCTGCCCGAGTTAATTAGGGGAGGGGTGACACGCTGCTTTGTGGCCCTTGGCTGGCCTTTAGCCCTGTAGCTTTGCAAAGAGGTTTATCAAGCTGTTGAACTGGCCCTAAAGTAGGAAGAACTTCGGGGGAGCAATGAGGAGAGATCAAGATTTCACCCAACCTGTGAGCAAACCACTCCTTTTGGCCTACAGATCTACCAGAGGGTGCCTGATTTACTTTTGTATATCCTTGCTTTGCCCTTTCAGGCCACACAAAGGGAGGATTTTTTCATGTTTCTTCTCTGTTCCAAGTTGCACTGACTAATGATTTTCTTTCAGAGTGTTTCTTTTACTTATTCTCTCTTGCTTTGTGCTTATTTTTACTCCAAGACCAGGCCATGCACAACCTCCAGCAGTTCTGATCTGTGATACCAGATTGCAGGCCCACGTCCTGTCCTATCCTGCATGGTTTTATCCTTTGCGCAGTATCTGGTCTCAGAGACAAGCAGGAGAAAAAGGGCAGGATGGGATCAGGCCAACTGCATCACTCCATGCCTTTTCCCTTCTTAAGTCATCTTTATCACTTCTTCCTATTATTTTTCCTCACCAGGATCTTTCCATTTGTTTAAAAATAGATGTGGAGTATTCTTGAAGGTTTTATTTTGGATTGAGCAAAATTAGCTGTTTTGAAAAGCTGTCAATGTAAATTACCTCCCACTAGCATTGCTGTAGGTTGTATTTAGTTCAGTCAGTTAAATTTTATATGTGACTACTATCAATTTATTAAACAAGGGGTTCCTGAGAATGCTCTGTTGCATATGGGAAACAGAGTTTGAAGTGGTTATTCTTCTGAAACTTCTGCTTTTTCTTGTTTCCCATGTGTTTTCTGTAGTGTTGTGGTTTAAAGCACTTCAGTAATCAAACCTTGCCTCTTTCCTTGTATCAGGTTTCTCTGATGGTAAAGAAAAAATGACTGGGTATGTACATGCTGGTGCACATATGTATGTAGGCAGGATTATGACAGAGAAAGGGGGTGAAGCACGTGTTGTGGTCCTATGGGTCCGTCATTGCTACATGTTTGTAGACTGTAGTTTTTTAAATTCAGATGAGCCTGTTTCTTCTCAATGCATGGTTTCTATGAGCTGGGAAAATTTGGGAAAGATCTCTGCATGACCAGGTTATCTAATATCTCTATAAACATACCTCCTTGTCTATCATAGTGATAAATCCAGACAGTGGGAAAAAGGCATTCATAGTTCTAATTCTCCATAAAGTAAGAATTTTAATCAAAACTGACACTAGACCAAATCTGATGAAGGAAACCTGTTATCAATCTACTCTGGGTGAAATCTGTTGACCAGTCATTCTGCCTCTCTTACTGTTTAGTTAAATTTGTTAAGAGTTTAGTTAGGACTTTGCTGGCTCTCTAAGATTAGTATCAAATTACTGTCAAACCTGAGACATCCCTAATGTTAGAATTTCTTTTCTGTCCTTCATCTCTCTCATCATTAAGTCCACCCCAATAACATTGCCAGAACCTAGCTTCTCTTTCCTCTGCCTCCTTTCAATACCCTGTTCATGTCTTAATCAACTTGCATCTTATTGATTCAATCACTTGCTATTGGAGTCTTCCTAAATCCTTTCTTTCTAATTTTCTGCAATGAATTTGGTTGAACAATGAGGGAAAAAAAAGAAAGAAAGCTCAGGCTCATGTCTAGTGTAAATCAATGAAACTTCAGTGATCCCTTTGTTGGCACTAGAATGAAATGGGTTTTATACCAACCTGGAATATCACGCTACAAATATCCTACAAATTTTTGTTGCATTTTGATAACTGAGCTACATAGAAATCTTTCTGCTTTGTTTTTGTCATACATCCATTGGATGTATTTTGTTAATATCTTATTAGTGACTTTCAATATGTATTCACCTAGAAACAGGAATGTAACTGTGCAGAAAGAAAGACTAATTTCTGGCTCATTATTCCTAAATTGTTTATTTTCTCCTATTTGAACAGTTTCAGTCATGATCCAAAACTGGCTGACTATTACTTATAAATAAGTATTAGCCAGTATTCTGCAAACATTGTGTACTTTGTAGAAATTGATTTACATAAATTCCTGGCCAATTACCTGTGGCAAGTTCTAAAAATTAAGGATAAACTTGCCAATGGTTCACTAATAGAAAAAATACAGCTAAAGACTGCACATAGTTTATTCCCAATGACTATTTTGTCCAATTCTTTCCCAGAAAACATGACAACTAAAATGGGTTTAGCTTTCTTCTAGACCAACAGTATGTGCCCCTATCCAGCTCTTCTATTTTAATTTGTTTGTTTGTTTGTAAATTTCTCTATTAACACACTCCACTCGCGCCCTTTCCCCAGCTCTTCCTTCCTTCATTCACCCTCGGGGTTTTCAAGGTAATAATATCCTGGCATTTAAATGATGGGGCGGATAATGTTGACATTTGGCCCATGTCAGATATCGTAGAATAGCTGAGGCAGGAAGGTACCTCTGGGCATTGACTGGTCCAATCTGTCTGCTCAGAGCAGAGTCGACTATGTATGTGTACTTATTGTACTGTCTGTGTATCCACACACAGCACCACTGCCTATCATGTAGCCTTGCCCAGAGACCAGAAGATGTCAAATGGCCACTCATATCGCAATCTCTTGAGCACATCCCTGTCATTTTGAATGCTCTCTCATACTTAGCAGCACACATTCACCTGTGCATGGCAGAAAATATTCTATGGCTGCATACGTTTTAACAGTATATGTACAAATATATATATATATATAAAAATACATGTACTGGGACCAGCCTTTTTAAGATTGTTGACTTAGACTCTATTCTGGAAACGGCAATTCAATGCACAGTTAATTGCTAGCCCAGCTGATCCCACTTATTTATCATACTTCCCAAATTAAAGACACAATCAAGTAGTAGGATGCCTAAGTGTTATTATTTGTACATGAGCTTGATTACAAATGCAAAATACAGAAAGAAGAAAAAAGATTGATAGTACTGTGTTTTCCTGCATGCTGTATATTGGATAATTGAAACTATCTTTGGCTGTGTTACTTTTGGAGCTTCTGGAAAATATGATACTAAGCAAGAATATTAAAAGAATTCCTCCACAGATGAGCACAGAAAATAAGCAAAGCAAAACAAAATCCCTGTTGTTTTTATTTCGTACTTCCACTAAAGATCTGGAAACCTGCCTAGACTAGCAAGTTTGACAGATGGCATATTTCATGTTTCATTAATACTAAGTGAACAAATCTCAAATCTTGATAAAAGTTCTGCATTTTTCTTGCATTTTTTTTAAGGCTCCCTTTCACAAGCTGGTAGAATATGTTTTAGTCATTGTATGTCTGTAATGAACATAACTACTTCTTGGATTATGGTGAATGAATGTAGAAAGAGGGTCCAGCCCTGAAAGAACTGTCCCTTTTCATTACTTTGTCATTTAATAGGTAGAGAAAGAATGTTCTTTCTCTGGCTCTCAGAGACCACTTATCAGCTTATCAGATCATGCATTTCTTAGAGGTAAGCATCAGCATCTCTGGAAACTCTTAAATGTTTGAGACTTTAAGCACCAAGATGCAGCTGCAATGTTGGGCAGGGCTGTCCCTGGGAGGAATTCTTGTGCCTCTCATGGGACATGAGAGGAAAGCCAGAGCCTGCCCAATCTTTTGCTCTCAGCACTCTCCTGTCTACAGCTCAGAAAATTAGAGAGGAAAAAATACTGAAGTTTTAGGAACCTGACTGGAAGGGCAAGAGTGGGGAGGAGATAAGCACATTTGGGAATACAGGCAAGTGGTGGGTTGAGATCAGGTGAAAAGAGGGCAAAAGCAGAAAGCATGGAGGGGGAACAGAGAAAACTGAGACAATGTGGGATAGGGAGTAAAGGCAGGAAGCAGGCTGGGAAAAAGATGGTATAAAGTGCAGGAAAAAGAGCTGAAAACACATAAGGACCTACAAAAATACTGCTGACTCCCTCATTGCTGCCTCTAGATCAATGCTGCATTGAAAATATATTCCTTCTTGTTGGAGGACTGCAGCACTGTGCAAGTCCTTGTGCCTGTTTGGGCTGTAAACATGATATGCAAACACCCTGATGCGTTCTCCAGATTACTGAGGTGTTAAAAAGGATGTATCCCAGGATAGATCCTGAATCACTTCACTGTCCTTCCACTAACCATTGCCTGCTGAGCCTAATCATCTAACCATGTTTTTATCTGATTGTCCATCCATCTACACCATTCACCCCAAACTGGATACTAGAAAATTGTGGGAAATGGAGTTAAAGCCCTGCTTATGCCACTGTGAATGACATCCACTGCTCTCCCGTTGACCAGTGATTCAGTGTTTTTTCATGGAGAGCACTGAGGTTTGTTAGGCATGATTTACCCATGATAATGCCATGCTGGCTACTCCCAGACACCTTATTCTCCTTTCTGTACTCAGAAATTTGCTCTAAGAAGACTTGCTTAATCATTTTTCCAGGGGCCAAAGTAAGGCTGATTGCCCTGTAATCCTCTGGATTGTCCTTTTAAACTTTTTTGAAGATATATGCAACAGACACCAGGGGATCTCCATTATTTTGACATCCATTTAAAAAATGGAAAATGACATCCATTTATAAATGATAGAACAGCCTGCAAGAGCATCGTCCAGTTCTTTCCTGATGCAGCTCACCTATTCCCAGGGATGAGTGTGAGTTGAGTCCTCCCAAGCAATTCATGACTGGATCCTCATCTAGGATGGTGGTCATTCTTTTGAACTATTCCACTAAACACAGTGGCCTGGGAGATCTTGGTGAAGACTGAGGCAAAGACAGCAATGAGTACCTCAGTCTCACCCAGGTCTGCTGTCACTAAACCATCTGCTCCATTCACTAGGCTCATGTTTTCCTAGTTCAGCCTTTTCCTACTAACAGAGCAGTAGAAAATTTCCATGCTGCACTTGATAAATCTTGCAAGTCTGAGATACATTTGAGCTTTGTCTTTCTGGACTCTATCCAGTCTTCTGCTTCTGGATTCTGCTTCTGCTTCTTGCTTCTGGACGTTGTTCTTACCAACAAGGATGGGTTTGTTGGAGATGTGAAGGTTGGGGGCAGCTTGGGATGCAGCGATCATGAGCTAGTGGAGTTCAAGATTCTGAGTGGAAGAAGTAAGGTTAAAAGCAGGGTCGCTACCCTGGATTTTCGGAGAGCCAACTTTGATCTCCACCGGGGCCTACTTGAAGGGATCTCATGGGCCAGAGTGCTTGAAGGTAAGGGGGCCCATGAGAGCTGATCGATATTTAAAGAGTACTTCTTTCAAGCTCAGGAT
>WBMW01005912.1:33592-95311 GCA_013396635.1 Penelope pileata
CCTTCTTTCCTCCTTCCACTCTTCCTCTCCTTCTCCCTTAAAATCCTGCATTCACAGAACACTTTAGTGACCTGTAATGCTGTGAGCAACAATTCTGAAGTAATAGACTATGCACTTTTTACAATTTGCTATGCTGTGCAACGTTTGTAGAGCATGGTAAATTGGTTTGTAACATTAATACTAGTAATAACAACAATACAAACGCCAATAAAAATATTCCTACTCCAGTCTAGCAGATTCTCTTCAAAAGTTGTGTATTTGATCACAGATGCTGTTGATCAGTTGGTTCAGTAGAGGTGGTGTATTTAATGCAGAGAGTACTTAGAAACACACTTTAAGCACGGAGGCTCTAAAGTTGTCATCTCTCAAGTATCTCTTACTGCAATGATTGTAGGAACTAGGCAGGTTCTGAAACAATGAGTACTTATGAATATCTACTGCCATTTTGATTTTTTTAACACTAATACTTTTTTATACATTTACAAAGGCAACTGCACAGTTTATTAGGAGGTATCACTCAAGGTGTGGCCTCACCTTGAGCGTTGCGTGCGGTTCTGGGTTCCACAAGATCAAAAGGATGTTAAGGTACCTGAATGCTTTCAGAGGAGGGCACCAAAGCTGGAGACAGGGCTGCGGCCATGTCCTGTGAGGAGAGGCTGAGGGCACTGGGGCTGCCCCGCCTGGAGGAGAGGAGGCCGAGAGGTGACCTCACTGCTCCCTGCAGCTCCTGAGGAGGGGAAGCAGAGGGAGGTGCCGGGCTCTGCTCCTGGGAACCGAGGGCTGGATGGGAACGGCACAAAGCTGCACCAGGGGAGGGTCAGACTGGGCATTAGGAAACATTTCTGTACCATGGGAGTGGTCAGACACAGGGACAGGCTTTCTGGAGAGGTGGTTGATGTCCCATGCCTGTCAGTGTTCAAGGGACATTTGGGCAGCGTCCTCAGTAATATGCTTTAACTTCTGGTTAGCCCTGAAGTGGTCAGGCAGTTGGATCCAATGATCTTTGAAGGTCCCTTCAAACTAAGCTATTCCATTCCATTCCATTCCATTCCATTCCATTCCATTCCATTCCATTCCATTCCATTCCATTCCATTCCATACCATATCATATTTGGCAGGTGATAACACACATCAAGTGATAAAAACTGAGAAGCAAAGATAAGGAAAACAAATGCATATTTCAGTGTTTTTTCGTCATGGCGTTCCCTGGAGAAGGCATGGTGAAGAGGATAAGGGTGTCAACTCATTGTCTACAGTCTTGTAAGGAATAAGAAAATGTAGAAGGGGAAAATTATACTTCCAGTTTTTGCTGTTTTCTGTCTCAGTTGATACTTCTGCTAGGAGCAGCCATATGCCAAATGAACAGCTTTTCAGCTGCCTGAATGGTGGATGCTGCAGGAGGAGAGGTTATAAATCTATGGTTTAGGCCCTTAAAAATTGTAATATGGAAATCTCTCATTTTCACACTAGAAAAACCTTACATTTTCATCTTTAGATATGTGCTGCAATTAAAGATAGTATGTCATTCGTAAGAAATAGTTGAACGAATGGAAAAGAAACCTCTTCAACTTGATGTTGTGCTGTTTTTCATTGTAAGGACTTCTGGATGAAAGAGTTGATAAATTTGACAACATGAAAAGGACCTATCACACAATAATTACTGTACTTTTCAGAAGAAAAAGATAAAAGCCGAAGAATTGATATTTTTATTTTGAGATAGCTTGATTTTACAGTACATAAATTTGATTTCTTTAAAGATTGGCAGAAGGTCAATCCTTGCCTATGGATGGTTTTCATAATGGAGATTAAACTCTGTAGAAGATTTATTATGTAGGATTATAGGATTCCCTCCACAACGAGGAATTTACTGCCAGTGCAGCTGATAGAAGCTTAAGTGGAAAAAGCTTCCTTTTCATTTGTAAACCCTGGCCAAAGTGTCAGGCTCAATGCTGCTGTCTTTGCAAAGGTAAGACTCCTACAGAGGAGCACATGTTGAGACTAAGAAGTTTTATACGTATGAGAACTTTGCAGTTGCTTCCTCGTTTATACTATCATGTAAGCCCAATTTTCATAACCTCTGAACACGAAGTGACTTTAGTAAATATTTTACTGTCAAATGTTCTACTAGAGGCTCTGGTGCATTTTATTTAGTGTGTGTGAAGTAAACATGAAATAAAGGTGTTTACTTTGCTGTTACAATTTATGAAGCTCCTTTGTCATTGTCATTATAATGAACACTGTGGAGCTTAATACAAGAACATTTCCATCTCAATTTTGGAAGATACTTAAGTATTGACTTAAGCTGGCTCCTCCTTTCCTGATCAGGACCAGCTAAGAAGCAGTTCATTAACATCAAGTTTTACCAGAGTTAAGACCTCATGCTTGGTGGCCAGTTTATTTGTACACTCCATTTCACGAGGTAAGCAAAGCTGAGTTTTGCTTGCTTGCTGTAACCACTTACTGGAAAAGCTTTGACCTAAAATTGTTATTAGTATAAAAAAGAGGGTTCAATGAAAGTTCGTTTCCTTCCATGCTTTTATCCTTGTTTTTCTTCCGTGTGGCAAATTAACACCTCAACTGAAATCTGGCACGTAGTTGTACTTGAACTTCCTTGTGAGGTAAAGACCTACCTGTGGGAACGTTTGTGTTCAAATACTTCCTTATTTTCCCTCTAAGAGGTTCCTTTTTGCCTTTTTCAGAGACACACTTCACTCCTAGCCCCTTCACCAACTGCAGAAACAGCCAACTCAGCATTTGATGCTGCTAGGGGTGTTGAAATCGCACAAATGGAGGAAAGGGGCAGGAACAGACATCTCTTCTCTTCTCTTCTCTTCTCTTCTCTTCTCTTCTCTTCTCTTCTCTTCTCTTCTCTTCTCTTCTCTTCTCTTCTCTTCTCTTCTCTTCTTCCCTGTTTTAAGGCTACATTGCCACCTAAACATGCATTTGTTAGCATACTGACATGAAAATAAATAAAATAACTGTTCAGAACAGATCTCATAAGTTAAAGAATTCATTCTACCTTCTGCTTTGTCAATGCATATTTGCAACAGGATAAACTAATGACTCATTATTTGGGCCTGATTCTGAAATGTCTGAGATTGTCTCTTGTATGGTCTTGGATAACCAGGCTAACTGGCCCCTAAGTTGGGCCTGATCATGAAATGTCTGCGATTGTCTCTTGCATAGTGTTGGATAACCAGTCTAACTGGCCCCTTAGATAAATCCTTGGGTTTGTTCATTCATTATTGTCTAGTCTGGACCATCAAGCCAACCATCTTTGTACTTGTCACTGCAGCCTCGAAAGGCATTTAGCTAGAATTACCTTACATTAATCATAGGAACTTTTCACACTATATAATACTGTTAAACAGGTAAACTCTTTATTTTTTAACTCTTTTTGAATGCTCCTGTCCTTTCATAAAAGTGTGTCTATAAAGCATTTCATCTTAGATTGATAAAACATAATTCAATTCAAGCCTTTCCAATATGGCTTAGTGTTATTTTAACCTTTCATCAGGGGTATAATGTGGCTAGTTAAAGGTACTGTTAAATTACTGAATATTCAACCAATAAACACCTTGGTTTAGTCAACCATCCCTTTGAGAAGGGAGAGAAACTTTAAAGAGGCATTGATTTTGCCTTGCAGGACAGAAACAGGCACTGTTAAAAGAAGTACAAACATCATAAAGGCACATTTTAGGGTAACTACACTGTTCACTGAGAATTTTTGTCTTCTGATGGATGCAAATCATGTTCACAGATTAAAGTAATTTTCTGTGGCCTAAAGGAAACTTTCTGGATATAGTCATTAAATTTTTGTTTAAGCATTTTCATATGTGGAGAAAACTTGTTTGCACAAAAAATGTAAATTTTTATCACAGCCCTTGAGAAACACTTCTCATTATGTGTCTGGGATTTGTATGTTGGGTGCAGAAAAACAATGTAGTGATATGAATTTAAAAATGCAGAGATCAGCAGAAATTATTTTAAATGGATAACACTTACAGAAATTCTCACAATAAGCTTTTGGGGGCTTCAGAAGAACAGATTGTTTACATCCTCATCTTGCCATTGAAAATGTAGAAGGAAAGTATTTCTACACTATTGATGATGGACTAAGCAATCCAGCATTCCAAACCAGAAAACACTATAATTTACAGAACTTTGCCAGCCGCTACCTACATTTGAGCATTTTACAAGCTACCACCTCAACCTGGAGTGAATTAGTAGAAAATTGCTGTTTACCAGGTGTTAAAAATGTTTCAGTTAGCAGTTATATTAAAGCACAGCAGTTTGTGACAGAAGTAATTACACTATCTTTTGCCTATCCTTTTCTATGCTGCCTTCAACAGCAGTGAATTGATAGAAAGAAATCCCTGCAAAGTAAGCACACCACCTTAGAATTACCATTTTAAAAATAAAAACTTGTTTCAAAAGTGTGAATACTTACTGATCTATTATAAATAAGGAATAGAATGTGAATTCTATGAGGTTTAGAAAAAAAATCAAATGAGGAACTACTTATCTTTCATTGAGTGCCCATTAAAAACTTTAGTCAAACGAAATGCCATTTTCCTAATATATCTCATTCTTCTCCATCAGATATTAAGAGCTTTGTCAGATAAATGCCTTACTTTCAGAAAGGAAAACACTCTCAGTCTTTCTCCAGCATTTTTTTTCGGCCTATTGAAAAACGATTTACAGCCATCAAGAGAAAATGTACATTGCACATGTATGATGCATCTCTTACAGTTGAATACCTTTTAATGTTCTTTTATTCTTCTGAGATCATTTTGCTGAGACTTTGGAGTATGTAAAAACAGCACTGTTTTAGTAACACCACCCATGAAAAAGCCCAGTGCCCCAAATTGACAATTTTCCATGCACACATACTGCTGCGCACAGTCCTATTGATCCAATAAAATGTATTTTCTCTTCATGATCCCTCAAGCTACTTTGCAGATATGCAACAGGAACCTAAAAGCATCTGTTTAACTGCATTTTGTTCTTTTGCTACATTCTCTGCATACTCATAAACTTGTCCATGTGTTCATTTGTGACCAATATTGTCTTGTGTGAATTTTCTCTCATTCTTCCCAGTGACTGTGCACTTTGGCATTAACTAAGAAGTAGAGTGTTTTTCCTCTTTTTCTTTTTCTTTCAAATTGCCAGTGGGAAAATATCAAATACTCTGCTACAGTTTTATGCTGGTTTGCATATGAAAAAGTTTTAAAAATAACAGAATAGAGTATTTGTGAGATCTGAATCAGTCCAAAGTGTCTATAGCAGTCATATAACTCATACACTATGCGGATTAAAATACCCTGTATTTCAGAAGACATTAGGGAAATTTTTGCACTTGAAAGGGACCCAAACTATACTCATTTCTTTAAAATATCAAAATTTTTCTGCGTAATTGGATTAAGATTAATTTTATTAAAAAATGCCTGAATCAGTTAAGTTTTCTGTGATACAAAGTGAACTAAAACAAAAACACCAATGATAATAGTCATGGTTTCTATTAGCAGTTCACATCTGTAGTTAACTTGAAACAGATGCTTTTCAGTATAAGCTATTGTTTTTAACTTGAATGTGACAATATGTTTTGATGTTTTCTCCTTAATTCTAAAATTATGTAATGAAGTCTCTTTATTATGTGTGTGGTAAATTGCCGAAACCTCTGTTTTTCCAATACTCTTCGGTAAAATTTCTCATGACTTTGTTTCTAATGCTTGTGACAATCAGATGATTCCCCATTTCAGACCAAAAGGTCCATTTGGGAGTTCTGGAAAGATCTCAGCAGGACTGGAGACACAAGTATTAATCTCCTAGGTTTTTCCCAAGCTTGGCCAGACTGGGCTTTCCTGAGTGCAAGGGTTGCCAATGGAGATTAAAATGAGAATACTCCCGTGAAAGAAATATGCCTCTATGATTTCTAATGAACTAAGAAAATGTGTATATAATGTGTAGTGTATAATTTAACAGATCACTGGAAGTCAAATGATAAAAAGAATACAATTATTGCAGTGTCTTCTCGACCTGGTGATCATGAAAGTGATCTTCACAGAATTAAAAAGATTGAAATTGCAAATGACAATTCATCACCCAAGAGAAAGCACATGTGATTAGGAAACATATCCGTGACTGCTTATTAGTTCTAAGTCAGATTGGGTTTGATCACTGTGAAGTCTGCCTCTTTTTTGTTTTGCCCTGAAACCTTAGAAAGCATTTGAGATGTACTTACCTATCCTAGGCCATCATAACTACAGTAATACTTTTGAAGCTCAAAGATTTGCCTAGCCCAGTAGACTCTTCAGCAAAGTCTGGGCATGTTTTGTAAGTATTTTCTCAGACTCTGGATATTTCCAGCTCGGGAAACTTGCTATACTGAATGTGGTTTTGCATTTAGTAACCCTCAGTGGAGTTCTTCTCCATGTACTTGTCTGTTCTCCTCCTCAAACTATGTAAACTATTAGGAACCACAACATCACTGGGGGACTACTATGCTCTGCATGGAGAACACCTGCTTTTGTTTTTTCCCTTCCCTTCCCTTCCCTTCCCTTCCCTTCCCTTCCCTTCCCTTCCCTTCCCTTCCCTTCCCTTCCCTTCCCTTCCCTTCCCTTCCCTTCCCTTCCCTTCCCTTCCCTTCCCTTCCCTTCCCTTCCCTTCCCTTCCCTTCCTTCCCGAATTTCAGCTACCGTGTGTTGCTTATTTGGTCATTTTTTCCCCAGTTATTCACAGCCTGCCTATGCCCTCAATTATCCTGAATAATTCAGAACCATCAATAAAATTTCTTCTGATAAATTTATTGCTTAACTGCTTCTGGCTCACCTTAATGCTAGGGTTTTTCTTTCTCATAGTATTTTTTTTTTTTTTTATTCCACTTCTTCCTGATTCTGTATGAAAGTTAAGCTTCGGGTGCTTAAGCAGTTCCAAGACAGTTAATACTGTAAATGAACACTTGGGGATTTGGGGAATATCATCTGCTCCGTAATTGTACAATTCTTGACTCTAACTTCCATCAGGTCATCTTTTACTTCAGCCACCATACACAAGTATTATAGATTCTTGGGAAAGGTTGCCAGGAAAAAGTTCTTGTATGGTCATGCTTTATTTTGAATTTGCTGTTTTCAGAATCATCATTTAGATTTGAGTGTATATCTATATAAGGATCTTTGTTATTCTGCTCCTGGAGCTATACGTGTTCGGACTTTTTTTCAAATTTACCTGATTTTTATGCACAAACACGCTGATGACTTCCCAGGGTAAGCTTTGCAAAACTCCACATGAAAACATCTGACTATTGCTCCAGAAGTTATTGCTCACATGACTCTTCGCAACATCAATGTTGAATTTCTGCCTGGGTGAGAATTGGGAACAGCAGAAAGTGGCCCTGTAGTATTTTTTTTTCCCGTGGAGTGGTTCAATTTAAAGTGAGAACAAGTACCGAAAAAGCACAGAAGGATGGCTTCCTGCTGGTGTGTGCACAGGAGGTCTGGACAAGGATCTGGGAGCCATCAGCAGGTGAGACTGGAGCAGGTGCAGCAGGCAGGTGGGACAGGGGCCCTGTGCCAACGTCAGTCCTGGGGGCATGCAGCTATGAGCATTAGAGTTTTGGAGAAGCCTCTGAAAGCGTTCCTGTCAAGGACTGAGCCACCTGCATACTCCTTGCTCTTACTCAAAGTGAAATTGTTTTCTCACCCTGAGAATCAGACTTATCTCTGCATACTTGACTCCTTTGTAGTAGTTCATACATCATATGCACCAGTTTCATAAGGGAAGGGCAAGGCTTTCCTTGACTGGCAACCTTGAAGCCCTGCCAGAGCATGGCTGTCAAATGGGGCCGTTCCGCTCCTGAGCACCATCACCACCAGTGAAGATTTGGTGGGGCAGAGCAGTAACACCCATGCTTTCCTGGAGTTGCGCCACCAGCAGCTGCTAAGGGTGTAGGTAAGAAGTAGCTAACTACTGCCCTGTCTCAGAGCTGTGTTGCCTTTGGGCCAACCAGGCAAACACATTCAAGAGAATTAATCTGAATTCGCTTCTATGCTGGATTCAGCCTGTGGGACCCATTGCTGCCATGCCCATGGAGCTGGGAGAGAGCTGGGATCTGCTGGGGACCTCTGTGCTGCAGTGGCAGGAAACACAGCTCCACAGTCCCAGGGGAAATGTGAAGGAAAAGAGTGAAAAGGGTTATTTGACTGTCTGTGGAATGGCTCTAGGGTGCAGAAAGGTTTAATGCTGATTTCATCTTTGCCCCTAACTCGACCTATGGCCCCAGTGCAGGTGCTCAATCAAGACTGTCTTCTCATTTAGCCTGTACATATACTAGGCCTTCCTCTAAACATAGTGTAGTGAATTATGAAATTAATATTTGTAAAACATTTTGAGGATGGTAAGCAGACTCTCCAAATGACGAACTCCTGCTGTTCTTGGCCTGCTTCCATACCACAATGCTTGCTACTCAGGTATTCCTCTGCAGCATCAGGGTGCTCCTCTGTACAGCAGAGGTAGTTTCTTGGCTCTCTGTTCCTGAATTTGCCTTTGATATGTTATTCAACTACGCGTGTCATTTGGCTGTCCTGTTCTTCACTTTTTCAGTATGTACAGTGGTTACAAAAATATCCATCCAGCTAACATGAATTGTGAAATGGAAGGACCTGATGAACATCACTGTGTGTTTTTATGGGTTCATGTAACAGACAACAATCATGCCAAGTAATCAAAGTTTTACTGCTGTTATTCTTTAATGTTTACTGTTTAGCATGATGGAAAACCTTCACAACAAAATAGAGGACAGCTCATGCAAAGGAAACCCTTCCTTGGTCAGACTAGGCTCACATACCAGATAGTTAGCATATAGTGTACTTGATGTGTCTGGCAGAAGTAAAAAGAGAAACAGAGGAAAAAATTTGGATGCTGCAGTTCTGTTTTCACCAGGCACTGGCCAATAAATTATGTCTAGACTTTGTCCCTCGACCACTATGCAGAAGGTCTGGACTGAACTACCTATAATAAATTAATTGTGGTGAGAAAAAAATCACAGTGGGAAAAGAAGCAGGGTCTTCATTTCAGCTTCTCATATAACTTCTCTGCCAATAAACAGCTTTACTATCGCAGCTCAGCCAGCAGGCACTTTTTTGAAAACTTGTACTGAAGCCCAGACTTTCTTGCAATATCGCAGTTCACTGACTTGCCAAATAGTTTCTGGGTAGATAGCACATCTGTATCTGGATCCATCCCAGTATTTCCTTATACAGCTAGGCTCCATCTGAAGTATTTTTCATAAAACCCTCTGTAACCTCTTCTTGTTTCAAGCTTTAAAATCAAAAGAATGATGAAATATTTAATTATCTCTGTGTCCTGCCCAGACTTTCTCATTACTTACCTTTAGCTGTCTATGTGCAAGAGGAGGAGAAAAAAAAAACAACAGAGGCGTTTTCTGAAAACAGGATTGCATCTGGGGCAGACTGTGGGAAAGGTCAGCCCCAGGTTTCTATCAGAGCCCTGTAACCCTGTGTCTTGTGTCAACAGGAGAGGAAAGTTGTGACACCTTCCCTGAGCTCTGAGCCAGTTCCAATCCATCCAGCACATGGCATGGAAACTTCTAAATAAAAAGGCCCACCATTTTTAGAGCCACTCTTCCTCTGGCAGATGCAATTTGTACCTGCCAAATACATGCCCACATTGTTATGGCCGCAAAATGAGTTATAGCTGTGAGGCTCAGCATGTGCCACTTCTACTCCCTGATTTATATTCCCCCTGATGTAGTCAGAGATGCAAACCTCCTCAGGTTTCAGCAATGAAATGCAGACGTGGATTTTCTGACAAGAATTTGCTCTTTTGCAAGTGTATCCCACTGCACAGCTTTATTTCAGTAAGATGAGAGAGTGTAGGTCAGAAGCAGGAGAAAATAAAATATATAACAGCTACTTTATACTCACTCTCCGTTTATGTGATGCTGTGCCTTTACAATGTAGTTGTGTTCATTCTTACTTTAAATATAGTGTTCCTGCATCAGTGGGCCTGGTCTGACACTGCTGGCAGGTGGGATGTCGGGGCAGGTGACCACCGCTCCTCCTCCTCCTGCTGATCAGTGGAAACCAACATCAGCAGGTAGTGAGGGGGTTGATACTCCAGGCACGGTGGCTTGTCCATGCTGAGGTCTTGTTGAGCTGCAGTGGCAGCTTTGGGTTTGCCCTGGGGTGTGAGGTGGGAGAGCTGAGGTATTCATACGTGGGCTGTTCACTCCTTGCATGGATGACTGTCAGAAATACCCTGAAAATGTGCTCTGGGGACACAGAATCACACAGCACCATGCAAGGGTTGAGGTTGGAAGGGATCTCTGGAGGTCACCTGGTCCAGCCCCTGCTCAAGCATGGACACAGAGCAGGGTGCCCAGCATCCTCTCCAAGCAGCTTTTGAAGATCTCCAAGGAGGAAACCCCACAATCTTTCTGGCAACCTCTGGGTAACTCTGGGCAACAGTGCCAGTGCTCAGCCACCTACAAAGGAAAAAAGTGTTTTCTGATGTTCACAAGGAACCTCTGGCATACTAGTTTGTGCCCATTGCCTCTTGTTCTGTTACTGGACATCGCTGAAGAGAGGTTAACTACATCCTCTTTGCACCCTCCCTTCAGGTATTTATAGACACGGATAAAATCATCCCTGTTTTCTTGTCTCTAGGGTAAACAGTCCCAGACTTCTCTCATACAATAAGTGCTCCAGTCCCTTCATCATCTTCATGCTTTTTCACTGGACTCTTTCCAGTACATCCACATTTATCTTGTACTGGGGAGCCCAGAACTGGACACAAAACTCCAGGTGTGGACTCATCAGTGCTGAGTAGAGGGGAAGGATCACCTCTCTTGACCTGTTGACAACTCTGTCCCTATTGCAGCCCAGGATACAATTTGCCTTCTTTGTGGCAAGGTCATATTGCTTGCTTATATTCAACTTGGCAACCACCAGCACTCCAGGTCTCATTTTGCCAAGCTGCTTTCCAGGTGGATGGCCCCCAGCATGTCCTGGTGCCTGGGGTTGTTCCTGAGAGCTGGACACACAAACCCAGTGGGGTGGGTTACAGGACAGCAAGCAGCAATGAAAGTCTTTGTGAATTCTTTTTTTTTAAGGCCTCTGAGCCCCAGAACCTGTTTAAAAATAATCAAAAAAACCCACACAAAAACAGCCACACCATTTATTTATTTAGCAGTAGGCATAAAGATTGTAGCCAAGAGGATTTGAAATAAACAGTGGGTTTCACAATATTTCACTCACCTAGAGCCTGTGCTAACCCCTGAGATGTGCCAGAGAGTTTCCTTTTCTCTGTTGTTTCTCTCAAGCAACAGCTTGGTGTCTCTGGAGATATTCATGCAAAATGTTACCAGCATCCTTTGTTCTTCTGTCCTTGGACAGCTGTGGGTCCTTGATTGTTCTCAGACAGAGCCAGAGGTGGAATCACCATCAAAGCTATCAGTTCTGGCTAAGCCTTTTAAAAATTTTTAAGTATTAGCTTTTTTCCAGACTGAGGCCTTGGTGTGTTAGGCCAGTGCAGTCATACAGAAAACATCTCAGTAAACAGGCCAGCACGCTACATGAGTAAATTGTTGCACAGCAGAGCCAAATTTATTATGGATACTCTTTGAAAACAGCATTAGAGCATTCTATAAAGCAATAAACTTGCCTATTTAGTCATTTGTAAGCCAGGGAATAACAAAGTTGAGGCATGGTGTTTGAACCTGAAACGTTTAGCATGTTATTTGTTGCATCATATCTTCAATGCATCTTTAATTACACATTATCATATTATTACCTAAAGAATACCCTCTAACTTTCCCTGTGACCACAATTATTCACGTGCAGAATTTTGTAGTGCTTTTCATCATTGCATCTTGTTTCCACAGAATATATAATTACTTTGATTGCTTTTCTCTTTTGGGGACATATACACATCCATACAACCCAATGTTTTTTATAGCTATGCCATAAAGCTATTTCTCTGAGTAAATTGAATGTGTATCTCTATTAGCTATGTGAAATAGGATTTTTGATTTCTATTTAAGTCTTAATCCTTCTTCCTCTGAAGTTCATAGTACAAATGCATTTGAGGTTAATGAAGTAGAATTATATTCATAGGAAACAAATTGCATCAGAAAATCAGATTAGCATCACAGTTTTTGTAGATAAATTGAAAATCCACCCATTTACAATTCATATTTTTCAAAATTTTTCAAAATAGCATTTCAAAATAACAATTTTATTTTTATAAAATGTATTACTGGTAATTTTAGATTTTATCATCAATGGCTGCAAAAATGACTCAAGCATCTTCCAGAAATAAAAAGGGTGTATGTAACAGGCTCCTGTGTTATAGAAAGGTGGAGTTTAGCAGCAGCCTGGTTAATGCTTAATATATGAATATGCTTGAAGAGACAGTAAATGTAGCAGATCTTGTTTTGGCAGCCTTGCTTCTTGATGAGCTGTGTTCTCACCAGTCTTTGAATGTTGGTGAATCATGATGGAGGTGTAAGGAGGAAAGATATTGAGATGTCCGTCTCTATATGGGATGGGTGGAACACAGCTGGCAGTGGGAACTGATGTAATCAAACCATCTTGTACAGTTCCGTAAGTGCAACAACTGAAAGTGCACAGTAAGGAAGGATTTGGCATAAGCAGCCATAATGTTCTGTAGATTCAAGACTTAGCACCACTACCATTTCAACGTTTACTTCATGGAGATGCTGTAGGCTCCTCATTTGAGTAGAGAACCAGGACACAATGGGAGGAGTAAGAGAGAGAAGAATAGGGAAAGCTGATCAGGGAGCAACAGAAGACATGTCTCTTAGGAGAAGTAAACCTGAGAGAAAATGTGAACATAGCTGGGTATGGAGTAAATTGTTAAATCACCAGAGAACTGCATTTCAAGTGTTCAGTAAAGGCTTGGAGGAACTCACATCTGTCTTCTCTGGTAATTGTCATTGTGTTGAATGTTCTGTGCTTTTCCAGTTTGTCTGGTATCTGTGAAGCTCTGGGCAATTCCTGAAGTCGTCTCACACTTGGAAATGTGGCAGTGTCACTTACACTGAAATTTTCAGATTAAATATTTAACACTTTCACGCTGTTATTTATTGCTTGCTTTCATTTTTCTTTCCCCTCCCCAAAAGTTGTACTATTTCATCTTCTCATCCAAATCTGGGACAGAATTACCTGTGAAATTCTAGCGTCTCTGTTTGAACAGAATTTCCTGGGTTTGCTTTTTAATCAGAACTATTTAAAAAGGGAAAATAAAGAAAATTGCTTGGGATGACCTATGGACCAATGTATACCAATGTATCTACAGGTTCAATTAGAGACCTGGGAATGGAGCTGTGCATACAGCAGAACATATGAAATAAATCAGTGCAAGTTAAGAAAACTTGCCCACCCATTTTTTCATTGCTGGAATGAGTCTTGTATATGTTTCCACTAGATGATGCTTTGATTGTCAGGTTTGATTAAATATTTTCTGCTTTCAACTCTGAAGAGATGCTTTTAATAAATTTTTAATATTTTATTTGAGCACTGTGGATGCTGGCTCCCATTAGTAATGAAGTCTGTCCAGTGATGTTTGGATTTGACTGAAAGCACAGAAATTTGCCTTTTTTTCAGTTACTCGTTTGTTGTGCACCAAATGGATGTGTGGTTAATGACAAAAGGATGCTAGAAATAAAAAAGACCAAACGTTCACTGCCAACAAGGTCATTGAATTTAAATAGATGTTATACTGTATGTTTAGATCCCATGTGAATATGTTGACTGTTTTTTTCAATTTCAATGCCTCTATGTTATGATATTAAGCAAGTTTTCACATATTTAGTCAGTAAGCTTTACATAAAAATGCCTGTCACTAAAAAGCTGTGCAAGTTATATAAAAGTGTGTGGGTGGCTGGGTGGGGTTTGTGCATTTCATGCATCTTACCTCCTTTTGAGTGTCTTCGGCCACCTGTGAACAAATAAGGCACTTTGGGGATAAACTTTCCTATTCTGATTTTCTGAAGGCCACAGTCACCCTTCTTCTCTGTGGCTGATACAGACTAGACTCTATATCACAAGATAGACTTCTATCTTGCTTCTGTGTTCCCAGGGTCTCCCAGAAGATTAACTCTTCTTACTGTTTCAGAAATACATTTTTTAAGCTCTCAGGCAAATGCTCTCCATCCCTGGCTACTTATTATTGATTCCTTTCACTGACTTATACTAAAGCCTTCTGTTAGCTTCATCTCTATATGAAGGACAGAAATTTTGTAGTAGAAATGATCTATGGCAATTTTGGAAGCTACTGTCTTAGTGGGAAAATCCTTCCTCTCCTCTACAACATACGCATCCTCCCTGCAACACCAAGCATTGGGACTGGTTGGCATATTAATAGCTATTCATTGTGAATGCAATTGCTTAACTTCTGGACGGTGATCATTCCCAGTCAGTTCAGACTTGAAACAACTACTCAGGTTAAAGAAGAGAACTGCTGTCCTCAAATGACCCATGACAAGTTGAAGTATCTCAGTGGAGAGATAAGAAATGGCAAAAATAAAAGACATAGCAGATGTGTTGCTGATTTGGGTATTATAGTCAACTTTGAAATGGAAATAAAGATGAATTGAGAAAAGCAAAAACTGCATTTTCTTTAGATTATCATGTTAAAAACGCTAAGGAGTCTGAGAGCATTTGGAAAGAAATGAAAGAACTTTTTAGCAGAGCTTGAACAACTCATATTAATGAATTAAAGATTTGGGCTAAATTGTAACAGACATAACAAATAGTTAAGGCATTAAATAATCATCACTGACCCTGTTAACAGATTTAGAGACCTTCTGACCTTTGAGAAGTCAAATCAATCTAATTTTTTCTAATCAATAATCAAACTTTCCTGTTTTAAAACTACACATTTTAATGAAGTACTGAAAACAATTAAACACCCTTTGAAGACATTGGTGGATGCTGATTTTTGCAGCTCAAATCTGTGATCATTTTCTTTCACGATTCCTTCAGCATGTCTCTGTGTTTCCTGAATCTCTCAACAATTTGGAAGACTTTTCGCGTACCAGAAAGGTGGTGTTTTCTTGGATTTAAATAATCGTAGGCTTTCAGTTGCTTTAATGTCATTAGCTAACATTTCCAAATGTTTGGTGTATGGGCAGATCAATGGCTTTATTAATTTAAACACATTACTCCCCTCACCCTAGCCTACTTCAAATCTGGCTTTTGTTTAAAGCACTCCATAACCTCAGCCTTATTCTAGGTTAAATGTGATATTAATCAAGTTGTGGATAAAGGCCACATATATGACTGAAGCTGTGTTTATTAGCTTTAGTGAAGCCTTTGATTTGGTCACACATTCTTTGCTCTTAACAAAGCCTCAGAATAACACAATATGGGTTTTATGTCAATCCCTAAATTGGTTATCATCAAATTTAAGTCATAATGGAAAACAAACTAGGCTCACTATAGTGGCATATGATCTGATTTTAAACTCTGTGGTGCAGGTGTTCTCAATGGTATGCTTCTATCGCTGTGCTTGTTTTCTTTTGAAATGTCATATTCAATATGCATAAACAAGAATATCTGATTTTGTAAAGAGCATTTTTTTCCCTACAAATTCCTCCTTTAATTATAAAGCATACTTCATTTGTACTTTGCATCTCATACATATGATATGTTATGAGGAAACAAAAAATGAAGGTGTGCAAACAGTTGATTGTGAGCTATATCTACATAGTGAAATAGAGAACTGTTTTGAGGTTGTGTGCAAGCATGACCATTCTGATGGCTAGTAGGCTTTCGACCCACAAGGTTGGGAATAACACAGCTTGATTCTTCTTTTCAAAGTGCTGAATATGATCCCTGCTCAGGATTAGACAGGTGATGTAAGCCAAGACTGGATCCCTTTAACTGAAGGACATACTTTTGGGCATTATTTTGGAGAATGGGGCCACCATAGTGCATAAAGCAAGAAATGCGCTAAATACCTGCCTTTCTTCTGGAAGAGCAGGGAGCAGAGGGAAAAAATGTGATACCCTCTTGCAGTACAGTGGTATAGCAACAGACTATTTTGTGTGCATATATATATACCAACAGTAAAACAGATGTGTTAAAAAGCATTATTATATCTGTGAAGAATGTGGTCACCAGAGCTCGGAGGAAGGTTGTGCCTCCCACAGAGACAGTGGGTAGAAAGGTTAGCCTTTAGCCCTGCCATGGACAAATTAATATTATGCCTGTAGGGCAAGTTTCAGGACTTTGTTGTGACTTGGTCTCTATGTCTGTTTTCTACTTACATGACAATAATTTCCCAAAATACAGGGAAACCCAAAGGTTAACATAATTTTCCCTTCGAATAATAAAGCTCTGCAATGTATAGCCACTTACGTGGTCCCTGGGGCAGTGACTCAGTCCATTACAATGAGAAAACCTGATTAAGAATATAGGATCTTAAACTGCTGACACCTTTTTTTCATTTTGCCTCCTCTTGCCAAGATCCAGTGGCTGAGTGCTAAAGGTAGAAAAAATTCCAGTTGTAAACATAGTGCAGCTTTTACCACAAGGAGAATTAAGATCTGGAACCTGCACAGAGAGATGTGATTCAGTCAGTGACACGTGGACACTTCGTGCTTCAGCCCTAGTCAGTACACAAAATGATTCTGTGATAAAAGAAAACAACGCTTGCTTCCTCTGTTGAGATTACTTTGTTAAATGGCAAAAACTGTTTTGTACTGGAGACTGGGAATAGTGGACATAAAATCTTTTCATCTTTAGAAAGGAGTGCTTTGTGAGGTTTCTGAATTTTATTTTCCTAAATAGTACTGTTAATATTAACTAAATAATAAGACATTTCTCTGTAATGTTATTATTTCCAGTGATGCCTGCTACAGTTGTCTGGATCCCTTTGAAAACTGGCATCTGCCTTGTTGCACCTCTGTGTGGCTTTGAAAAACAGACATGCACTTTTTAACCTTCAATCAAATAATTTTTTGAAAAGCAAGGGAGAGAGTTTTTCAAATACAGCAGTTTCCAAATATTTTCTGGAAGAAAGTTTGCATTAGTGTTCAGCACAGTTAATCTCTGCAAAATGTAATAGCTTCCATGCAGCCACCCTGTATGGTGGAGCTCCAGAAATACCTAGGAAAAGCGGTCAGATTAGGAGCTTTAACTCCACTGCAGTTAAGACATTTCTAAGAGTATTTGGACCAGGTAGTGCAGGATTCTACATCCAAATGAAAGCTGAAAGTATTAAGGGACATTACAATCTGAATTTCCATTTTAATTTTATTTGCTCTAGAGAATTCTATTGTTCAGACAAATTTTCGTGTAAAAAGGCTTTTTAATATTGTGTGACAATTCTTCCAGTGGTACCTGATTTTGCATCCTTCACAACAGACTCTATGAATGGCCCATGAAGCGCTGTATAGTCTCCTAGATCAAGTAACCTGGTCAAGAAACTACTCCAGTGGTTACTTGCTTTCACAAGATCAAAATCCCATTTCTGACTACTGTCTTTCTGAAGGACCAATGGGACCTGACAAAGCTTTGACAACATAGCTTTAATTTGAGAAGAAGCCAAGCAAATATATGGCGGAGTAGGATGTCATTGCCAGAACAACTGATATGACTTCCAGCTTGATTCTTATGGAAGTCATAGTAATTCCCAGGCTAAAAGTGGCCAAACCGTTTCCATGAATAGGTTGGACAATGGCAGCCAGATCCCACATACAAGATATCCCTCCACGTTGAGCAATGAATGAACAGTGAATCTGGCCTTGAAGGGAGGCTGTCAATGTGTGTGTGTAGGTCAATCATTAGAGATGCGTTTAAGCAGCTGGTTCAGTCATCTGAGAAAGGAGATGCTGTGATGAGTGATCTTTCCCTGCCACGTACAAGTGGTCCAGAGGGTTTGCCATCTTTGTTTTATAGATGTTTTCTCAATATAAGTCTGCATTGCTGCATGACGTTTGGAAGACAGATAAAGAAAATGGACAACTGCGTATATATCACAGATGACAGTAAGTATTATTTTGGTGAAAATGCATAAAATACCATGTCTTGATGGCATTATTTTTTTCCTAAGGTGAAAATGTTAGAGGCCAAAAAGGGAAAAGTGAGGAAGTTATGATTTTAATCTTCTCATCAACAACTGAAGGAGTTTAGATATGACATATATTCACATTAAAGAGAAAGAAAAGGTAACACTGGACAATGTCTGATCACCTCAGATAATAGTGTATCGAAATCAACACAGGTAAGCTAGGAAGAAATAACTTTGTCTACATTTGCTGTAGGGTGTTTTATACCTTTGTCAACTGCTGCAGTTTTTAGAGGTATTCTCAGAATGTGTGGAGCTGGCAGTACCACAGACTTGTATGGCTGATAGTTGTGCTGCTCTCCTCTATACATTTTTGTGTGGTTTTATTGCACTGATTGGAAGCAGCTCACACAAATAATTTTGAGTCAATGTAAATGGCCTGCCTACCACTGATCCTCTCTGGTCCCTGTATGGTAGGGCAGACAACTTACCGGACGTGATGATCTTCAGTATTTGAGCACCTTTCTGCACCTGAGGCAATCTTTTTCTAGAATAACTTATTGTTTCCGGTTACTCCTTACTCTATACTGATGTCATGAATGCCTTGTAAGGGGTATATGTTACATGTGCTTGAAAATACAAGGATCTGGAAGGAAGGCCACAAGAGATTTTCCGTATGAAGGAATACAAACCAGCACCTTTCTCTTCTCAAGAACACCCTGGTTGTTGCAGTTGGTGATGAGGCTGGGACAGTGCCATTCTTCATCCATCCTACTGAAGTGGGGCTACTGTGTCAAAAAGTCAGATGAGAGTTAATGGGACTGAACATTGGATGTTCTCCTTTTTAATTTCTTTGTAAGGTCATCTCCAGAAGTCTTTATGGTGTGATCACTAAAGCAGTCTGAAGTTTCTTTGTATAAGGTTTGGAAAGTCGCTTCTAGACAGCAACTGCACAACTTTCAGGTGCTGAACTACCCCTTCCCTCCCATCTCACTGTCCCTTCATCACATTCAGTGGAGTAAGAGCAGCAGGATTAGGTCAAAGTTAAGGTTGGTTGCCAGCTTTCAAAGCTTTCAAGACCTCTTTATTTCATAACTACGACGTTGTAATAGCACTGCTTTAAATTAAGTTATGTGTATTTACTAACCTAATCTTAGTACAATACAGGGGCTTAAGGGTCTGAGAATATTGTGAAGCTTTGATCTTTATAAACCCTTATTAGCACAGGTACTGATACAATTATCTGCAGGGTCACTCTACATACTTACAGACTAGCAGTCCAGTCAGCAGACTAAATGACTTCATTTATCATCATGTGATCTGTTTCTAATTAGTTCAGTCCAGTTAATGGTTTCTTAAAACTGTCTTTTTTTGAATTATTTTTTTCAGAAACACATAAAACACTTGAAATAGCTTCTTGAGGGTGGCTAAATATACTATTTATTTTCTGGCATTTTTCCAATTGTGTGAGTTACACAGACTTCATTTACTTCCTGAAGTAGGTAGTTTCTTTGTTGTCAGAGATGGAGGGTACAGAAATGTGGCGCGATAATGACACAATCTGATAAAAACTTTTTAACACATCCATTACACTGCACTGGCTCATGGAGTCTGACATTTACTGCTCTGAAATAGGTCTGAAGACAGCTAGTTTTATCTCCTTCCAGGAAAGTAAACCATGAGCCTTACAAAAGACCAGTATTCCACAAAAAAATGTCAAATTAGATTTAAAAGTGCAGGCTGTACTACTAGTATTGGAACAAAGAGGAAATGTCAATGATTTTGCTTGCCAGTCAAAATTGCTGGTCTTAATTAAAGAGTAATAAAAATTTTAATTCGATCAAAGTTTGTAGCACCCATTGTAAGTCTACTGTTACATCAAGAAGATTTATATCCTTTGCTTTCTTCTCAATGTACTCCAGTAATTGTGTCTGGTTGTTACTAGATTTACTATTACAAATACACCTCTTCTGATGGTCTACAGGCAAGGATTTAGTCTAATTAGGACTGACCTGGTTTCATTCCCTGACAAGGGAAACCCTTCAGTCTAAATCCTTTCAGAAACCACTGTGGCTGCTGTGCCAGTAGGAGTGAAGTTTAACAGACTGCACGTGCTGGTGTGGAGGTGTGTAAAGAGCATGAAATTACCAGTCTCAGAAGAAACCATTTAGTTAAGCTGATAAAGGATGTCTGTCTCAAACACTCATAAATCTGGCTCGCATCAAGGTCTGAAGTGCTAATAAGTTGTCATATCAGTTTCTGCAAAGCAGACATTCAATTCTGAGAGACAGTAAAGAAGGAGATCAGCCAGTACTGAGAAACTCACTGTGCTGTAGCTCAGATCAACCAAAGCACAATTTCCAGATATCATTGGTTTAGCACCACCTCTTTCTTTCCTGGTGACATCCTAGCTTGCTTTCTGGTAAATCTTCTTTTCCAGTAAAATTTTAAAAGGAGCAGAGGAAATGCTAAATAAAATGGCATTTAGTGTTGACAGATACCTGCATATAGGGTGTGCCAGGGAAAGATAGATTCATAAAATCATAGGATCCTTAGAGTTGGAAGGGACCTCTAAAGGTCATCTTGTCCAACACCCCTACAATGTACAGGGACATCTACAGCTAGAGCAGATTGACCTTAGGTTGATCTACAGACATAATCTGTACCTTGAATCTTTTTATGTAAAATCTTGATGTCCCAGCTTAAATGATAGGCCATCTGTGTGGCAAATATGTATCATGTAACAACCAGAGTTTTTTTATGAGAAGAAGCCAAAGACAGGGTAAGAAAAGGCCAATGCTGGAGGAAAGAAGGAGTTTAGAGAAGGACAAAAAGGTTAAAAAAATGTAACTAAGGAAAAGGGAGAGGAAAAACAGTGTTTAGTCTCATCCAAATGTCAGTGACTCAGGCACTGAGACAGGCTCCTGCCCTTGGATCTCCAAGCCTTGCTGGGAGCACAAGGAGTCCAGAGCAAGATCTCCTAGTCTCATATGTTTCTTGTTAGATCATCAGAAGGTAGAAAACGGAGAAGAAAAAAAAAAAAGAGACCCTTTCCTCCCACATTTTCCAGACATGGAAAATCCAAATTCTTCATGAGCATTCCCCTCTCTCTCCAGCAACATATATGCTGCGAGCATAAATGAGGACTCAAAAAGCCTGAAAACTTTTGCGGTGAGAACAGCATTCACGTCCTGCTGTTGCCCTGTTGGCAGTCGAAGCTGGCTTTCATATCTTATGATTATTTTCCATTGTATGGAGGAGTTCCTATTAAGGCAATTATTGCTCCCAAGCTCAGAAAAAATCTCTTGGTTTTTGACACCCTCTTTGCAAGGTTTCTTTGTTTCCATGGAGAAATTTTGTGCAAAGCCGTTTTTTGTTAGCAGTTGGCACCTCTAATTATAGCCTAGTGGATACTTCCAAAATTGAAATAAAGGTGGCTTCAGCCACTTTTTCCTCTTAAATCAAATCATGTCCTTCTGGAAGCACCAGGGGCCTGATTCTTAACTCAGGTACAGCTGCTGTATGTTGGTGTAATTGTATTTTAGATAACAACTCATGAGTTAGACAGAAAGTAGGTGAGATTATAACACTTTTCTTTGTATTCTAAATGACTTTATTTTCTGACCTTTTTTTCTTTATTATTTTTTTTATGGAAATTGATTGGCGAAGTGGGAAATGCATGTCCTTTAAGAAAATCCGAGTAATTGCCATAGTCTAATGTCTGTCACGGGGAGTAATGACGTCAGTTTTACCCCAGAGTAATGGAGAGAATATTTTCTACAGAGTGAAAGGATATTGTTATAATGATGATAAATGCAAATAAATGGTCTCTGTCATAACAGTGTGGCTTCTGATCTTTTCCTGTTCTTGAAATTGCTACCGTTAATTCTTTGTTGTTTGCTTTCAGCCTTACGTGGATATATTAAGGGCTCTCAAGAAGTTTGTTCAACTGTTTAATCTGTTAAATGCTTCATGATTCCCTGGTTCCAGTGGGGGCTGTAAGTCTCTTACAGTCAGTACCACAGAGTACTGTAAAACAAATATTATGTCATATTGGCGTATACCATACAGTTTGAACCCTGCCAATGTTGCAGTTTTGTCAGAACCACTGCTTCATGAGCAAGGCTCATGTAGATGTACTCATCCACACCTCCATCCTGAAGCCTCAGGATTATCCTAAACGTCCATCATGCATTTTTCAATAACAAATATAAGCACGTTTTTTAGGTTTTACCTACAATAAAGTGGAACATACCTGCAAACCTGGGAACCACACACACAAAATAAAGCATTGAAAAGTTCAGATATCACAAATATCACTTAGTGCTTGGAAAACAAATTCCATGATGTTCATGGAGCATAAATGCCAGAGTTTCCATGAAGAAATGCTAGCATACATTTCATGGAGTGAGTAATAAACCCCTCACCGTGTATCAAAGGCTTCTAGCAATGGGTAATATTTTTCTTTTACATTTTTTATTCTTCTTTCTTGTGGTAGAAGACCTTGTGTCTTGAACACAGGCGAGAAAGTAAATTAACTTCAATAAATGACTGGAAACATTTAATTTGTCACCTTAAGGTAGTGGGAAGGGAAAGACATAATTTCTCAAAAATACTTAGATTTCATATATCTCTTAAATGAGTGCTGAGGAACAGTACAGCCTGAAACTAGAACCATTTTTATTTTTCACAGCATTTGGGCTTTCCTTGAAGGATATGGAATTCCTATTTGCAGTCTCATGGAAGCTGTTTTTGTAGTTTCACATCTTCACACAAAACAGTTTTGAATCATATGCTGAAGCATATGCCTGGCCCAGCTGTTCTCTCTGTGCTTATATGGCCCCATCCCCTTAAATTTCTGAGCAGAACACAAGCAAAAACAAAATTACTTGCATTACCATGTGCATGGCTGGGAGACTATTTGGTATCCACCATTAACTTGAATGGATAAATTGGAGCTCAGAGCTATGAAGTGTTTGGCCTCACACCAAGCAAGGAGTCTCTAGTTCTTCTTGAAATTGATCTGTGCTGAGTCCCAAGCAAGGGCACCTTCTTCATTACAACTCTTTCCAGGAAGCTTAGAATTTGAGGGTATATTTTCTGAAGTGACATATATGGGCAGTCTTCACATGACCACTAGAGTCTTCATAGACAAAAAAAAAAAAAGTACTAAAATCCTCAGTGTTGTGCACCTGTATTCTGTATTTCCCTGGGCAGGCACATCAGTTCTGGTAAAAGAGACTGAAATCAGTTACATCTGCATTTATATCTTTTTTTTTTTTGTTAGTTTTTAAAATAGATTAGTATCCTACTGAGCCACCTCTGCTCATGAGCCTTCCCCTGACCTACAACAGTTTCTTGACCTGAAATTTAACACAAAAACCAGTTCCAGAATGTATTTTTGTCCTTTTTATAAGCTGCAGTTTTTTACATGGAAAACAAAACAAAACAAAACAAAACAAACAAACAAAAAAACCCACAAACAAAACAAAAATGAAAAAAGAAAAATCAAACAAATCAGAAAAAAAAAAAGAATGAACTGTTTTGGCTGAGGCATTTTTCCTTGATACATCAAGATGTAATAATGTATCCTCACAAATACGTCAGCTTTCAAACACAGAAGGCATTCTCAGGTTTATACCATAGAAGGTCCTACTGGGATAATTCAAATTCTTCCCATTCCCAAGAGATCTGCTAATCTCAGAGGAATGGAGGCAGGGAACATGTTTGCGTGGGCACAGATTTCACGATGCTGTGAGGCACTTGGAGGCATGAGAAATTCTGGACCCAGGCGCAGGGCTAAAGGCTCCTCTTACACCTGTGAGTACAAACAGCTGGGCTCACACCAGGATCCCATACTGGCTGAATTAGCATCAGATCACTTCCAAAGGGCCACAAACCTTAAACAAGCCCCTCAGTGAACCTCAGAAGTAGGAAAAATCTGTTAGAGGGGTGGAATACACATCTGAGACCTTCCTCATGCTGGATAGAAAAATCTTGTTTGGATATTTTGTTGATATTCAGATACAGGAAAAGCTCCTCTTTTGTATGCTTCACATAGGTCTGGTCACTCCAGCAGCCCTGCAACTTTGTAGAGAACATCTCATCCCTGTGATGAGGGGCAGGAGCAGAGGGAAAGTCAAATGCCTTCCATCCCTCCCACATGTGGGAGCTGCTAGCACAACACACATCAATTTATCAGAAAACAAAACTAGTGGAACTGGTGGAACTTTGACAACATCTTAAACCATTCAGGTTGTGTTTCCTCTCTAGGATAAGCTGTTTTTCCAGCAATGGAGAAATGAGATGGGATTCAGGACCACTGAGATGTCCCAGCCAGACATCCCCGGCCTCTGTGGTGTGAGATTATTATTTCATGTACTTGGGCAGTCTGTTGATGCACTGTGCAGTGGACCATATTGTACTACCAAATCAAGTGTCTATGCTAAGTGCTCAGGAACTCTTCATAGCTGAAATTCTGCTCCTTGACAAATGGCTAAATCATGAGGAAGGTGTCCTACATGTTCCCTGCTGAAAACTTGCTCTCCAGAAACTCAGTCTTAAAATACTGAGCTATATCAAAGAATTCTGTAACAAATACCGTGAATAATTGAAAAGTATTGTTATTTAATTAAGATATTGGTGACATTTGAAGCAACACCTGTAATGGATTGCTGGGATAGCTGCTCCTGGAGAGGGAGTTTCAAGAGCAAGTATGGTTGCTATCTAGCCAGAAAATGGATTTTTACATTTTTTTCCCAGCAGTCCTGGGACAGACATTCATGGTATTGTCATCGACAGGTAATGACACTTTAATACTTAAAGTTTTAAAAAGTACTTAACGTACTTCAAAATACACTTTAATACTTAAAGGGTATTTGCCTTTGCTGTCCAAGGATTGTGATGTGCAGTCGATACAGAAGCATTCGAACCTTACTCTGACAGAACCTGACAGTGCCAAAAAAACCCACATTACTAATCGTAGACAGATCAGTTAAAAACTCTTGATAGATGTTTTGAATAGTATCTAATGAACCTAAGAAAGTAATGAAAGATGAGTACGTATGCAGATGGCTTATGTTGTCCAAAAATATTATGGAGATAGATAGAATAAGAAAATGCAGTATACCTTTCACTAAGATTTTAATAGTGATACTAGACAAATTAAGATGCTTGTTTTTTGGTTGGGTAAAAAGATTTTTTTGGGTAAAAATATTACTTTTCTCCCTTCATCTTTTTATCTGTGTTTCTAAGACTGCATTATTAAGAGGGACTGGTGGTAAAAATTGTCTTTTCCATATAGGTAAGATTCAGTTTATGGGCCCCACTGTGTTTGGCTTCAACAATGAGCCTGATCTATATCATGCTAGAGAGCTCATGCAGCTTTACTGTGCTATCATATTTGGACTTGAATCATTGAAGAAAGTCCTTACTAAATCTTGTATTTCCATCTTCATTGCTCACCCTCTAGATCGCCTTTGACAGATTTCTAAAAAATGTAAACAATTTCATTTTCTGTTTCATTTAGTAAAGCATTTGCTTTTTCCCTGTTAATAAAAAAAAAAAAGCCAAAGTTGTTGAATTTAGAATTTAAACAATATCCAGGTCATTCAAAAAAACTGACACCAATTGAAAAGAAGTGGTTGATAAAAATCATAAATACCTACACTGAATGCCCTTGTTTTCGTTTTCAGGTGTCTTCAATCCACACCATCACGTACACGTATGCTTTCTATCCAAACTTTCCAGTGCAAAACCAACCTCACAGAGCCTGTGAGCTGCCGCCACTCTTATGGGCACTGCATTGCTATTACATTCTCAATATGTGTATAAAGCAATGTTGTGTCCAACTCCTCTGCAGGCTACAATTTTGTATTTCTTTACATCCTACCTTCATGAGAAGGAGAAAAGCAACCTGAGCACATTTTTCCTCATTTTTGGTAGTAGTTTTTAGGATGTGAGTGCTTCGTATTTCACAGACTGAGAAGCCTAGCACTTATCTGACCTTCTCTGTAGCAAAAAACATACTCTTACCATCCAGTAACTCGAATGAATTTCCCAATCACTTTTATCTGCAAGACTGTCCCACTCCAGTGTTTGTGTGCTGAGCTGGTCTGAACAGAGGCAGGGCATGAGGAGTGTGACTCACTTTCAGATGTTAGAAAATAATTCTTGAAAAGGATTGCTATATACAGCAACACTGGCAAGAGACTCAGCAGGAGTTCAAGGTCTCCTTCCTGACTTCAGTGCTAAGGAAGGCAGAGTTATAGCAAGGATAGACTCTTCTCCTTCACAAGAGTAAGTAACAGCTGCAAGTACAGCAATTAATGGAGAGCAAAAAAACCCAGGAATCTCATTAACGTATCTGAGCCGGATTTTAGAGGTTACATTCAATACATCAGCATACCTTTCTTTCTTATGTTAATTAAATATCAGTCAATAACTCTTTGTAGAACAGATCTTCTTATATGTATAAGCATGTAGCTGTAACTCACCAGGGTAGCCCAGAGCGTTAAAGCAAGAGATCCTCAGCAAGGATAAGTGAGCTTAGCTGCACTGCAACTTTTCCAGTTGACATCAAATAAGAATCTGTCTGTACAGCTGAGAATGCTGTCAATGTCTCAATGTAGCAATTTTCTATGCTCTTTCTTTTAGCAGTGATTATCTAAAGCATTAATAATTGGTTTAAACAGCAATTCTTGTCTTCCAAATCCATTTGGTTGGGGTTCCAGTTTGGATCAAGACCTGTGACCTATGGTAGGCTGCGTGTGAGGACATTCCTCCAGGACTGAGCTACTGCCTTCTCTAGCATGAACTGTTTTTGCATTTATTTTGAGCTTTACTTTTTGGTGGTTTTGAAGTGACATTAACTGCTAGATTTTCTGAGCAATGTTGAAAAAAATGAAAAACATTTCATTTCTAAGGATTTGCTCTTTCTGAACATTAAACAGGCAGAATGCACTGGAGGCGGCAACAGCAACAGAACAAACAAACCAACAGCATCAAAATATCAACAGTGACTCATAAGGCTTACAAATTGCTACCTACTGATGATTCAAGGTGTCTGAAATAAATCATTTAAACTCAGCACAAACCAAACATGGTCACAGAGGCTGATGTTTTCATTTGCTAGTTTGATAACGGGGTTTGACAAAAAGCAAGGCAAGTTGAAGAGATCAGGTATCTTTTATACATTATTATTGAAGAAAAATGCTTATTTATTATTTGTTTGTGTATTTTAAGCCACATCTAAGTTATGAAGCAGATGTCCTATCATGACCTCTAAAAACCGAAGAAGATGCTTGTTTGTTACTGGATCCCAGTAACAAACATGTTAATTTGTGTAGATAAACTCGATGCAATTGTAAACACATCTGGGAAATTCATCTGCAAAATTAACTAAATTGAATCTGTTATCTGCTGTCAGTCACGAAGAGTTTTTCTTAATACTGATTTATCACAACAGATTAAATATAGGTGATCTTTCCCAAATCAGATGATCATGTGATCACATCATGCAATGGACATGCAGTCATCTCTTCAGGGGTATACTATAGCCAAAACTAATAAACATACAGGCTTTGCATGGTTCCAGTAGTCAAAAGAAATTGATATATGGAAAAAAGTAACAAAGGATTTTATGTATTTTCCTACCTCAATTTCCCTGTCATGTTTTATATTTTGATACTTAGGGGTTGAGTCAAAGTTTTTCAAAAACTTTCTTCAAAATCACAAGCACTGTTTCTCAGAAAGCTTTCCTAGTATTCTTCTGTTTTGTGTCAGAGTTGGCTGTCTCTGTGAACCACTGAGTTTCTCCAACTCTCTGTTTGTTGGTTTTTTACTTAATTTTTGAAAAATTAATCCTCAATACCTGAACTTTAATTCCTGAACTTCTTGTGCTTTTTTTTTTTTTTGTTAACAAAAAGGTAGGTGACAACTGGAACCGTACACACAAATGCTGAGTATAATACTCGAAGTGACGGAAATTCAATACCATGACACCTTGATAAATGTCAATTTGATAACCACTCCTACAATATCTAGCAGATCTCACAAACCCCAAGATTCTCATTGATTTGATGTAATGTTAAAAAGATGTGTTAGGATTTATAAATGCGCCTGGGATAGATTTTCCAGCTGATTTAGCATTAATCATTATAGAACAGGAGAGGAGGGAGCCAGAGATAGTTGCTGGGATGAGCCCAGGTCACTCACACGTGGTGTTCGTGAGCAGGTCTGTATGAATGTGTGGTGGGCTTTTGTGCAAGGGTAAAGCTGAAGATGGAATGGGAAGCGGAGCGTGTTGGTACACCTATATGCTCTGCATACTGTTAACACAAGAGGATACGCCCTTCATTGGAATTTACAAGTACTTTGACAACTGACAGCAGACATCTCTGGAAAGATTTCTTTATACTACATTCTAGACTTCTTGAAGGTGGAACTGGACCTCTTTCTGAGGTCACATGTTCAACTCATCAAACTAATTTGATGACAACTTGACATCACTAAAATGGTGATATTGAAAACATCACCAAGAGTTTCAGTTAGCACCTCACATAATTTGATGAATGGAGCAATCCCTATTTCTCAGATCTGTTTTCTTCATTCTGTACAAACCCAGAGAATCTGTATTTTACACTTGTCTCAGGTTTTGAAGGTTTTCTTTGCAACTTCAGTTGTGAAATCTTCACTTCAAAAATACAATCTGAAATTCAGAGGAGCTGGAAGGAGCTGGTGGTACCTAAGGTCAAAATGATTTGCCTGAAAAATGACTTTGTACATCTGCTCTGTGCATATGTGCATGTATGAATGTATTTGGCTTAATGCCATTCTTGTCATTCTTGTGTTAGAGGATGATACATGTACTGCTGTAAAATGGAAAGTCAGGTTTTAGAAATGGTGGGATGATACTGTACCTCTAAATATAGACAAAGAGTAACTGTGCAAGTTTCTAGATTTATCCTGCATGTGGTGGAGGTGATGGGAGACAGCTTTCTGTGTTGAGCAGGAAGGTCTGACTGCCTGAGGCAGAGATTAGAAAGTTGCTGTGTGAGTGCAGGGAACAGCCTGGAGGACATGGAATGTTTGGGGAGGAAATGAAGCTGCCCGAAGGCTGACATCTTTGGCAGAGCAATCATGGAGAATGGGAACATGCCAACAGACATGAAAATCTTCAGAGCCTTGAATGGGAAAAGAAGAAACTGAAGCTTGACAGGAGTGGTAAAGGGTAAGTAAATGAATTTACAATTATTTTGATAAGAAAATCTTCCATGTGGAAAGTACATGAAATGACTAACTGTCATTTCACTTCAAGGTTGAGAGGAGATCTCAGATGAGAAATACACTTGTTATGAATGACTTTTAAAGTTGCCACCCATTACTGAAAGTCTCTGAATAACACTGCCAGTTCACCATTCTCCACAGTGTAGATTTCGATTTGTAAGCGTTACTGAGCCTTATGCGGTGCATCGCAGCTCTGCAACATACTCTACTTGTGCTCAGAAGTGGCTGCAAGTCTTTAATTCAGTATGCATGAATCTGTTTTTTGTTTGCTTGTTTGTTTCTCTGGTTTTATTATCTGTTCTTGAAATGCAGTAAATTTCAATAGGAATCCTTCCTGTGTTAGTTTGGAAAGGTGTCCCAGATCCTCAGTGGCTCTAGATCAGCACCAAAATCTGTGCTGATCTGAACTCCACCACAGGTAAGTGTAAAGGTCATAAGACGATCTTAGAGCAACACTCAACAATAGATGGTATTAACCCTGAAGATATAAAAGGAAAGCAAAAATTGCTGTTATTTTGTTTCTTTTCAGACTATGAAAGAATAACATTGCGCTGTCCTTTCACATTGCTGTTCTCCACTTTCAACTCCTAATTTTCAGCTGAGCCAAAAACTTTTCCAAAGGACAAGAGCAGAGTTTACAGGAGAGAAATGCCAGTCCTACAAATATATTTGCACACATTTAACTTCATGCACAGGGGTGGTCCTGCTGATGTCAAGTTAAGCACATGCCTAAGTGTTTAGAAGACTCAGCCTTACTTCTGACATCTAAGTAAACAGACGATCATCTTAAAATCTCCAGGAACTTCTGATCAGCAAATATGTTTTATTAAAGGGAAAACAAAACTGTAAATGTGCCTAAGTTTAAAATAAAGAATCCTATTTCTTTTCCCCAAAATTGTATTCATAGCCTGAACTTTTATCTAGCAAAATCCCTTTCAATAGACAGTAGTTTAAAATGTCACCTCTATTTTAATACCTAAATGCCAATTTGTGAGTTATCAAAGGCCAAATGCACCTCTATTACACAGAATTTATTCTATTACTATCCCAATTAGACATCAGTCACTCATCTTCATTATAATTAAACTGATAGTTTCTTGTACTCCAGGATTTCCAGATAAAATCTGTTTCAGCAGTGATGAATTCTGCATTGTTATGACACCTGTTAGTAACAATTTGAAAGATTATTATACTTGCAAGATCTTTTCTATCCATTGATCTTAAATCACTTTTTAAGCCTCACACAAGCACTCCTGAGCAAGGTGAGTATTATCAGCCGCTACAAGGGCAACATTCATAGGCACGAGTTACTTAGGTTGGTTAGGCTCCGCACCGTGTGCTCAAGGATCAAGTTCTCAAAATCTAAAGAGCATTGTTACGGTTTGTGCTTTGGCAAGGTAGGAATTCAGGAGGGCTCTGAGCAGTAACAAATCGTGCCACTTGAAGACAGGCAGAACAGTGGCCATTTGTGGTTTCAGGTGTCTGCACTGCACTTTGCTCTGAAAATGATGACCTGGGAGGGGGCACATCATCAACAGATGTCACTTCAAGAATACGAGAGGCTAAACAAATTGCTGGGTGACATTGTTCAAAGCTAACAATTCAATTGATAAATTTAGTCAATATATTAAATTTTCCTGCTTCTAAATTGCCTGCAAAGTAACTGATTTTCCAAATATTTAGATATTGCAGCAGGGTTTTTTTTTTGTTTTGTTTTGTTTTTTTGGCTCATAGGCTTTTTGGCTCACTGTGTGCTGTTTACTGCTTCTGACACGCGGCTGGTCAGCTTAATGGTATAGTATTTTTGTTTCCTGATTGCCCACTTCAAGTTTTATGAGCAGGAATAATCTTTTTGTTCTTTTGTGTGAGTTATTCAGAAACACACAAAATTGCTCAGTGAGTATATAGGGGTTTGAAAAAATAGCATCCAAATGGCATCTGAGTCTTCCTAATGCTGTTAAGCTTCCAAATCCTCATTTGGTAGCCTTTGTTACACAGGGATATTAAAAAACAAAATGTCTTGTCTCCCAGATTGCTGGGATGACTGGGTTTGCAAATATCAGTAAAGCAGGATTTTGTCTGCAGGACGTAGATCTGGTTACATAGCTGATACGTTTTGGCAGAACTAAACCATCTATTTCCACCAAAGCAGCTTATTTTCAAATAGCTTCAGTTTTGGTTTTGCCATAGAAAAACATTGAAAAACAAGTCAGAAGAGAGTCTGAAGCACTATGGTCTACAAAAAACTTTTATTTCTATCTTACTTCTGAAAGAATATGTATGTACGGAAAATGCACTTGATACCACTCAAAAGAAGAGGCAGATCTTACTCATCAGTCATGAACTTTCAGAATACTTTTGGAGATATTTTAAGTGCAACAATAAATGTTCTGTATTTTTTTTATATACATATGCCCACATTACCAATTAGCTTATAAAGCACAAAGAATGTAGGACTCATGACCTCAACTTCAAAAGATATATGACTTCATTGCCTGGAAAACCACCTTCATTCAGTCAAGGAGATATGCAATAGTCATCATCCTGCTTGACAGGACAGACAAGGGCCCTTCTGAAAATGATATTGCAGCATCTATCAGACAGCATCAGCATATACACAGCATCATAATGGCACAAATGATGGCAGAGTCCAGCCAAGTTTAGAGGTGAATAAGGTAGGTCAAATATCATGCTCTTCTGCCTTACAGCTTAAGCCAATGATTTATGAAAATCATTTTTCACAGTTAGAAGTGATAACTCACTGATTCACATCTCTTGAAGTCTTGAAGGTGTCTTCTAAACCTAAGATTACTCATAACTAATTGTACCTTGCTTATATTACAATCTTAAAAGAAACTGTGTGAGGGGAATTTCCAGTGAATTTCGATACTCTTTTAAATTAGCAGGTTTATATTTTCCTGCAACTCAAAAATGAGCACTTTTTCAGGAGGATCTACATTATCAGAAATCTGTTAGCCTATCTGTGCTAAAATTGAGTTAAATGTATGGACAATTTTTCAGAATCACCAGGTAATATAAGATGTGTAACTGACTAAAAAATAAATGTTTTCTTTTGTAGCCATATTTTTAAGTTTTGTGTGCTAAAAATAGTGACATGAATCCTGAGGAAAAGGTCACAGCTCCCTCCTTTGGCTTTATTTTATGCAATCCTGATTGCTGAGGATCAATGCAGCTTCACTTTGGCAGCAAGCCTACAGTGTAAGAGAGAAAGTTATGCCTGAATAGAGTTACAGCAGGCTTTGCTCAAACCAATACATCTGAGTCAACAGAAGCCCCCCAGGAATACACCTTGTCTCTTCACCGTGGCTGCCTTACTATGGCTTGGACTAGTGGAACTGATGGGGTGATCATTTTTTTTTCCTTTCCAGGACAGTGGTCTTCAAACATAATGGCATATAACAGCATAAAATGGAATAAACACTCTTTTCCCTTAATGTCCATCAGTCCCCAAAGACATTTTTTCTAAACAACTCTTGCACCTTTTCCTTGTAACTTCAACCTCTGCACATGCATGCATTTGTGCTCTGTTTCTCAGATGATGCAGATCCACCAGTCTTGGCCTGCCCAGATGTCCTCCACTCTCTGCTCACCTCTTCAATCCTGCTCCAGCTCATGTTCAGAACTTGAAATCATGAGCTCTGTCCTCTCACGCACAGGCAGCGGTGTTGGCTTTGTGCAGTCTTAACCCCACAGCCTCACAAGAAGAAGCCATAAGGCAGTGCCTGATTTCTTGTGAATGTGATGGAAAAGAGAGGCAAGCTGTTTGCCAGGCCTGCCAGCCTTTTCCCTTGGGACTCCAGCACTGTGTTGGTGTTGTAACAGTGTTCATGGCTCACCATCCTTATTTTGGCTTTGGGACTCCAGCACTGTGTTGGTGTTATAACAGTGTTCATGGCTCACCATCCTTATTTTGGCTTTAAACTGTAAGCACAGTGAGTAGTGATTACTTGCCCTCTTTGCTTTCTTTTGAGCAGCTCCTCATGCATTTATCATCATCATGCTACCAGCAGTCCTTGTCCAAGCCAGACCTCAACACTTTATAACTTCAGGCTTTAGCAGCAGCAGTGGTAATAACATTGGTGTCAAGCCGTGTTACAAACTGGTAGGGTAGATTTTTGTTGCACCTTAATGTAAGGTTATAGTTTAGCACATTTGAATTCTCTAGGTTTGTAGGAAGTCCTGTCATTCAGGCAACCTGCGCTGAAAAAAAAAAAAAAAAGCTACAAATCTTTTTCCCTGCCCAGCATGAATCTCTTGCTTCATTCTGGCTGTGAAGAAAGCCTGGGTCTTTTAGTCATTAATGCTGAAGAAACTGGGTTGCTGTTTGATGCATTTGCTTCAGCCACATTAGTGGTACTTGAAAAGCAATTCCTGGTCTGGTAAGTGGTGCCAAGGCTGAGTGGGGCATATGGGGCCTGGGCTCGGGGGCAGAGTGGTGCTGGCCGGATGCCTGCATGGCTACCATCTGTCCACGGCAAAGGAGAGTGACAGGGCTGGCCACCATGGGGAAGCCACTGCCAGGCACACTTTATTCTTCCTCTGAAGCAAAATGATGGGCCTTCCCACTGCCTCTACCATGTCCACTTGCTGGCAGGGCAGGATCCTGTGGGGCTGCTGTGTGCCAGGCCTGAGCACAGAGTCTGGGCATGTGGGCCTGTCAACCAAAGATGCCTTTTCTCCCCAGAGGTCCCTTTTCTGTACAAAGCTTGCCAAAGGAGATCAGAGAGGATGTGGGACATGCAAAGAGGTGGCAGGTGGAGTTAATGTTGGGAGAAGGTGCAAGGGGGGCAACTCCTGTCTGCCAAGGGGAAGGGCAGGATGAAGCGGGGCACCTGAAAAAAAATGTTTTACAGATTACATGTAGGTTAAATTTCCTGTGAATTAGAAGTGTTTACAGTTCCCCATTAAACAGCTGATGTTCTGATGCAGGTCTTAGGAGCAGAGCACAGTCATACCAAAGGTCCTCTTCAGCACAGCTGTGCCTCCCCTTATCTCTTGGAGTAAATAATCAAGGCTAAAGCAAAAAATTCCCTCTCGGTATTCTTCAAAACTCTTCCATCCTTGGAGAAATTATTCAGAAGCATTGTCAAAGGCTGAGATGCTCTTCCTTGATCTCCTTCTGAATCACTCATTTTGTTGGCAGGTTCAGAAAGGCTTCAGTTCAAAAAGGCCTTACAAATCTTATGTTGCCTCAGCTGAAGGCCATGTTCTGCCACTTCTCAGCATTGCTGATGCCAGCTGTACCAGATTTCTTTCAAGTATTTAGAAGACAATCAGATGAGAAAAGCTTTCACTGCCACTGGTAAATCTTTTTATACTCTTGTTCAGGGTAACGTTTTCTGGGTGGTCTGCTTTAGTTTAAATAACAAACGCTAAAGGATTGTGAAAAGTCCCAACATAAGCACTCTCTTTGTTGGCAGGTCCTTTTTGCACTGCCATTTCTTTATTTTTATTTTTTTGTTTTTCATCTGGCTGTACTAAATTGTTCCTCCCTCTTACGGTCAGACAAGAAGAATTTCTTATCCAAAGTGATGCTATATGCCAAATGTGAGAGCGAGCAGGTCAGTTGGGAATGGAACCCCTTTTGTAACATTTCTTAGTGGAAACATGGACTTTTTATTTTTTTTTAGATAAAGTGATGAACAAAATCATAAAATACATTTAAATTACAAAAATGCTGTGGTAGTTCCTGAGACAGGAATTCTGCAAAGTTCTGTTTCTAAAGTCAGAGCAGGGGCTTCAGGATCTCCTAAAAGGAGAAGCAGATATTCAGGCTTTGAGCAAGCAGTGATTAACAGCAGTGTTCCCCAACCACCTGCCAAAACCTCCAAATGTGACCAAATCCCAGTCCTGTGGCTTTCTTTGCTTTTGGACTATACCCTGGACACAGGATGTTTGTATTCATCATTCTGTTATTTAAAAGTCACTTTTATAGGGTGACTGGCAAAAACTAAATAATTGAGAATTGCCAATCACACAAAATTATCCATTTGGATAGTCCAGAAATAACCGCTGAAAGGATTCTAGGATTGTATCACAATCAATAACATTCATATCCCAATCAACACAATTCATTATTATTGACTCTGTGTTCAGGAGAAATGTAATGTTTCCATGCCTATACTTCTGTGGGTGAAAATGCAGGCACTTATCACACCAAGACTTATCACACACAGGCTTCCTCCAAAGCTAAGGAAATAAACTGATTGAGCAGCTGTTTGAAATGCTGCTTTCAAAAACTTCAGAGACTTTGAAAGTCATCTGCAGTTTGCTGGTGGGGTGTAATTTAGCAGGAATATGGGAGAGCATTTTTTGATGAAAAACCTGGCTTATGATACGAATAAGGAACTGGTAAATTTGCTGGAGACATTGCAAGAACAAGACCAGAATTTAAAATGACCTTAATAAATGAGAGACATGATCCAAAAGCAGCAAGACAATCAACACCATTGAGACCTCAGTTACACTTGTTATTCAGAAGGGGAAATATAAATACAGGAGAAAAGGAAAATCGATGTCACATGGAATGAGTCAGCAGAGTGAAGAAGATGCAGAAAAAGCAAGTGTTACCTGGGAAGTACCATTGGACTGACTTGAGGAAGATGTGGGAGGCAGTTGCTTGATTTAGCAAGGCTCTGGTGGATTCATGAGATGTGTCAAGGCACAGTACACTGGAGAGAATCTGGAAGAGATCAAGAAGAATGAGAAGGTGTGATCTGTAAGGCTGAAGAGGATTTGGCATCAGTCTTCTAGTATTTCTTTACATTCTTTGCAGCAGTTTGGAGGATTTTTTAACTGTTACACTACTTAAACACAGAAGCTACTCAGGATAACACAAAACCATGATTTTCAAAACAATCACAGAAATCTGCCAGAAATAGCTTATATATATCAGATACAGGAGTTTGCATTGTGCAATTCCCTGAGGATCCTCTAAAGCACAAATTTCTGACACTCTTTTTGGGCATGCAACTTGTTCAGTGAAACCTTCACCTGTGAAAATGAGCATTCCCTCGAAGAAGACAAAAGGAAGAATGCTGGGCGAAAAAAACAACAATAATTAGTATTTCCCAAAATGTATGAAAAGGATGTTGCTGTTTTGCCTGTTTTACCCATCACATGATTATGTCAATTCAGTGTAATCTACAGTAAATACAGATTTTATGGAAGAGGAAAAAGATAGGAGTGAGATCACATAATCACAAACAGGATGGGTCTCCTAAGTCCTGAGCCAGGCTTGATCTTTCTGCCCTCTTTTCCACATTACAGCATTTTCTATTCACAGCTTCATTGTCTTCTTGCTTGCTGTCTGGCAATGATGTCAACTGGTGTTCAGTAAAACAAGGTGAAACCATGACATAGTGTCTATAACTTAATCACAAAGAAATGTGAGACATTAATGATTCGGAATTTATGAACAAAATCTCAGAAACACCAACAGAGTTTAGGCTCTCTTCAGATGTTCTGAACCTGTGAGATTTGGATTGGTTTAGTACTTTTTTTTTCTTCAAATGATTTGTAATGAGAACTGCTAAATTTCAAAGGCACCTAATTTTCTCTCTGATCTTTATTGGAAGTCTTACCATATTTTGAATTGATTTCTTCGGAATTGCACACACACAGAAACTCCACAGTTGAAAAAAATCTGGAATTTCACAAGACCTTTCAAAAATCAGTAGCTGCATGTCAGAGCATTCAACATAATTCCCTAGCTAACATGCAATGCAAGCCAGAAACTGTCTCCTGGAAATTCATAAGTCTATTAAAAACATCAGAGTGCCCTTAAACCAGTGTTCCTTCTCTTGCCGCTGGTAAGAGTGTGCTGTAGCTCTTACTAGGTTCCTCATCTTGATACTACATTTTCATTTGTCTTATGCCTTATTCAGGATCTTCCAAAATTTAAAATTAGACCTGCAGAAAACTGCTTGAGAGAACTGGAAGCTTAGCTTGTAAACATACCCACTCAGTCTTCACTCTTCATTTTCAGCACAGTGATAGTCCTTCTAAGAGGGTCTAAAAATCTTTCACCTATTGCAAACTGCTTTGGGAAAAGAAGATCAATACTGCAAATCTGAACTGAGGTGTTGAAGAGTGAGTCAGTGTTACACCTGTCCCAGGCCATGATCTCTTTCTGGACATATCTGACAGGAAAATACTGTGTTTAACAGTGGAAGATTATATTTTGTGTCTGCCCCTTGAACTGCCCATTTAAGATAAACACACAATCTTTTTTGAAAATAAGATATTAAATTTGCATAAATAAATAAAATATTAAATTTTTGAAAAAATGAAAAAAAGGGGTTTGCAGGCCACTTCAAACCTACTCAAGCAGCACTACCTAAAGCAGGTTGCCCAGGACCATGCTTTTGAATATCTCCAAGGAAGGAGACTCCACAAGATACATATGAAGATATATACAAAGACAACCTGGAGTACTGAGTGCCAACCCTAGAGTCCCCCAAACAAGAAGAATGTGGAGCTGTTGGTGAAGGTCCAGAGGAGGCTACAAAGATGATTAGAGGGCTGGAGCACATCTCCTGTGAAGAAAGATTTGAGGGAGCTGGGATTGTTCAGCCTGGAGAAAAGAAGGCTCCAGGGAAGCCTTATTGTGGTCTTCCAGTACTTAAAGGGAGTTTATAAACAGGAAGGAGACTGACTTTTTACATGGGCAGATGATGATAGGACAGGGGGGAATGATTTTAAAGGAAAAGAGAGGAGATTTCGATTAGATATTAGGAAGAAATTATTTACTCAGAGGGTGGTGAGGCACTTGCACAGGCTACCCGGAGAAGCTGTGAATGCCCCAACTGTGGAGTTGCTCAAGGCCAGTTTGGATGGGCCCTGGGCAACCTGATCAGATGAGTAGCAACCCTGCCCATGGCAGGGGGTTGGAACTAGATGATCTTTAAGGTCCCTTCCAACCCAAGCCATTCTATGATTCTATGATATAGGGACAGATCTAACAGAGACCTTAGGACTTTTATTTATGCAAATACCTTAGAAGCCAGCTAAGCAAGGTATGCATATTAGCTGAAAAACATGGATACATTTAGTTTTTTCTTATTTTTATTTTCATGGTTTATCCAGGGAATCCTCTCTTTGCACGTAGTTTCTGTTGCATAGTCACTTCTATCAATTCCTGTGTCAGTTATGTCTGCTCATATATGATGTTTTCCTCCTTCAGTTTGATCTTTTGCTGAAAAACTCTTGAGCTGCTTTGACTTGTCCTGAAACACGTTGCTTTTCATTCACTCATGAAGAACAGAGAATAAACTATCAACAATATTTATTTTTACTTTCAGAGCTCAAACTCTTGATTGACTTAACTGGCACCTTGGCTGTTATAATTGAGTAGTATTCACTTTACTAGATGTTTAAATCACAGTACATTTCTAAAATTTCTAGCTACCTAACAAATTTCCTCATAAAAATATGATTTCTCTTTCTGGATTTTTATCTAGAAGAAAGAAAGGGAGGGAAGGGGAGGAAAGGCTACAGGGAGGAATGGAGGGGAAAAGGAAGAAAAGCTTTAAGTTCTTTCATTGCAAAGTTTTATCTCTACAGTTTCCGGTTCCTTTTCTGAGCAGTAGCAGGGAAACAACAAAATGGAGAGAAATAAAAGGTGATAATTGTCATGTTATGTTATCACATTTCAGAAATGCTCAGAGGCAAATAGGAAATGGGTTACACCCAGATCAAATATAAATGTATGAGATAGGGAATGTTTCCAAAAGGAAACATTGGTTTACAAGGCTAATGAAAGTGAAGTATTTTCAAAGAGATGAAGAACAGCTCCTGCACTGAGGTAGACTGGTGTAGTTTGTCTGAAGTTGGTGAAAATCTGGCCCACATCCCCTATTATTCTTTAGGATCTGCATGTAGTACATACTAATAAAACTAATGATCTGTTCCAGCACATACAGAGACATGTTATACGTGAGGTATTTTATGTAACAGATGTGCAACAAGCAAAAGTCAGTGGTTCTGAAATATCTATCAAATTTGACTGAAATTGGCTACCTGTGTAAAATTACTCTAGGCATCCAAGTAAGATGGACAGAAACACAGGTTTGCCAGATGTGGCCTGCATTTCACAGAATCACAGAATTTCAGGGGTTGGAAGGGACCTCTAGAGATCATCGAGTCCAACCCCGTGGCTTAAGCAGTTTCCCTGTAGCAGGCCGCACAGGTAGGCAAACAGAAGGGTCTTGAATATCTCCAGAGGAGGAGACTCTACAACCTCTCTGGGCAGCCTGCTCCAGTGCTATCACCCTTATTGTAAAATTCTTCCTTATGTTGGTACAAAACTTCCTGTGTTTCAGTTTCTGCCCATTGCCCCTTGTTCTATTGCTGCACACCACTGAAAAGAGCCTGTCCCCCTTGACTTGACTCCCACACTTCAGATATTTATAAACAGTTATGAGATCCCCTCTCAGCCTTCACTTCTCCAGACTGAAGAGTCACAGGTCTCTCAGTCTTTCCTCACATGGGAAATGTGCCAGGTTCCCATTCATCTTTGTAGCCCTCTGCTGGACTCTTTCCAGAAATTGCCTGTCTTTCTTGAGCTGAGGAGCCCAGAACTGGACATGGTACTCCAGATATGGCCTCACCAGGGAAGATTAGAGGAGGAGGATCATCTCCCTCAACCTGCTGGCCACACTCTTTTTAATGCACCCCAGAATACCATTTGCCTTCTTGTCCACCAGGGCACACTGCTGGTTTTTGGCCAACCTGTTGTCTACAAGGACACAGATTCTTTTCCGTAGAGTTCCTTTCCAGCAGGTCAGCCCCTAATCTATTCTGATGTATGAGGTTATTCTTTCCTAGATGTAGGACTCTGCACTTGCTCTTGTTGAATATCATCAGGTTTCTCTCTGCCCGACTCTCCAGCCTTTCCAGATCTCACTGAATGGCAGCATAGTCTTCTGGTGTGCCAGCCACTCCTTCCAGCTTCATGTCATCAGCAAATTTGCTGAGGGTGGAGAGTTCTGTTAAAAGGCAAAACCTCATCCTCACCTCCCTCCTCTGTTTCAGCATCTACATTAAAAATCTGTACTCCATGAATGCCTGTCTTGCATTAGAAAGGTAGAGAATGAATTTCAAACTTACAGCAGTCCTGAATTTACTTGCATCACCTGCAGAAGCAAGCAGGGAGAAAAAAAAGATTGCCTGTATTTGTTAAGATTAGATCAAGAAGTACATGTTGGCCATAAAGTGACAGTTCTTCTCATGTGCTATTAGGTATCTAAAAGATAATTGTCTAATCTAAAGTACAGGTGAACTGCTGTCTTCAGAAAAAAGCACTGTTTTTATTGTCTCTTTTGTGCTCTTATTGCAGGTTGGCAGGAATTACCGCCTGTGAATTCAATTTCTGTTTAATTAAGTAGTCACTGAAAACCTTGAAGATGGAAGGGGAGGCTTTCTTTACATCTGTCTTTAACAGTCTGACTGCTTATCCTTGGGATAAGTGGGGGATCAGGCCCAGCCATCATGGGTTCACAAAAGGTAGGTCCTGCTTGACCAATCTCCTCTCCTTCTATGACCAGGTGATCCACCTGGTGGATGAAGGAAAGGCTGTTGACAAGTCTACCTGGACTTTAGCAAAGCCTTTGGCACTGTCTCCCACAGTATTCTCCTGGGGAAGCTGTCAGTCTATGGTGCGGACAGGTTCATACTTTGCTGGGTAAAAAACTGTCTGGAGAGCTGGGACCAGACAGTCATGGTGAATGGAGTCAAATCCATCCAGCGTCTGGTTGTGAGTGCTGTTCCTCATGGGTCAATATTGGGGCCCACCCCGTTTAATGTCTTTATTGATGATCTGGATGAGGGTATTAAGCGTACCTTCAGTAAGTTTGCAGATGACATCAACTTGGGAGGAAGCATCAATCTGTCTGAGGGTGGGAAGGCCCTACAGAGAGATCTAGACAAGCTGGATTGCTGGGCTGAGGCCAATGGGATGAGATTCAATGAGACCAAGTGCTGGGTCCTGTGCTTTGGTCACAACAACCCCGTGCAATGCTATGGACTTGAGACAGAATGGCTGGAAGACTGTACCGAGGAAAAGGACCTGGGGGTGTTCGTTGATGTTTGGCTGAACATCCACCAGCAGTGTGCCCAGGTGGTCAAGAAGGACAATGGCATCCTGGCTTGTATCAGAAATAGTGTGACGAGCAGGAGCAGGGAGGTGATCATTCCGCTGTACTCAGCTCTGGTACAAGAAAGGCACTGAGGCCCTGGAGTGTGTCAAGAGGAGGGCAATGAAACCATGAGGGGTCTGGAGCACAAGTCTTATGAGGAGCAGCTGAGGGAGCTGGGATTGTTCAGTCTGGAGAAGAGGAGGATCAGGGGGGATCTTATTGCACTCTACAACTTCCTGAAGGGATGTTGTGTTGAGGAGGGGGTCAGACTCTTCTCCCAGGTAATTAATGATAAGACTAGATGGAATGGCCTCAGGTTGTGCCAGGGGAAGCTCAGATTGGATATTAGGAGCAACTTCTTTGAGAGTGTTGGAACAGGCTTCACAGGGAGGTGGCGGAGTCACCTCCCCTGGAGGTGTTCAAGGTATGTGGAACTGAGAGACATGATTTAGTGGGTAATCTTGGTGGTAGGTGGATGGTTGGACAGATGATCTTGGAGGTCTCTTCCAGTCTTGGTGATTCTAGGATTCTATGGGATTCAGGTGCATTTAAAGAATGGCTGTTACTGTCCTCATTTTGTCTGCTAAATGCACAGCAGAATCTACAGTATTAACTGGAGTTGAAATACATGAGTATTCCTTTGGATAGTCTTTCAGATAACAACTGATCCTCAGAAGAAGAGGAACATTAGGCACTAGACACAGTCTAGGCTACAAAACCTTCTCTGCAGAAGTGCAAAATCAGCTCAGAAAAAAAATTGTGCTTGGGAAGAAGCGTCTTAAATATGACAAAGAAAATTACTTCATGTGAAGTGGACCCCTTAACCAGACAGCTAACAGGATGGTGTTCCCTTTGCATCTTTCAGATACTGTAGAAGGTTATTTATCTCATGTCCCACACACATGGATTCTGCATTATAGTGGTATGATATTTGAAGTGCTAAGCCTTGCAAAGAAGCTCAGCACCCAGGTGATATGGATTTACCAGAGTTTATTCCGTTAAATTCCACATTCCATTAAATGACATCTGTAAGTAACATAGTGCCCAGTGTTTAGAGTTTAAGTGAACATGTAACCGCATTAACCTCTTTAAAAATAAATTAATAATACCAGTATTTTGTCCTGACAGTTTACTGCTGGATTGAAGGCAAAAGATAGTCAAGAACAGTTTTGCAGAAAACCGTTCATATTTTATAACTAAGAGGAAACTCCAATAAAAACTGTATAGAATACGTGCAGAAAAATAATAGGAAGCAGAACTGAAGAAAATAGAAGATAGTTTCTTGAAACAGAATGAGACCTCTGAGGACAGAAATAGGAATGAAACAGAAATGAACATCCTGGGGAAAAAAAACAAGCTGCACTACTTTTGGTAACGGAATTCCTATCCTTCCAGAATATAAAAAACATGGCTTAAGAGGGTCTCTCTGATAGTCTCCATGCAAGAAATATTTTCATTGGGAACTTTCTTTTTGGCAACAGCAGCCCCCTTGAAAGTGCAAGGATTTGCCTTGCGAGTCCTCAGGCTCCTCCATCTGACAGATTGACAGCTCCAAGGAGGAGGATGGGATAGTGTTTATAATGGGACATGGTGGAATGCAGCTCTATCCAAAAATGCTATGGATTTACATACATTTAATATCCACATTCCATTAAGTGACATCTAAAACCCAGGGAAAGACTTTACTTAAAAAGAAAAGAGACGCTGGATGATTCAGAGACTTAGTAATGGAATACAGAGCCATTCACCTCTGGGTCAACCGTCTGAGTTCAGCTCAAGTTATTATTGACCAAACATTTATACTAACTGCAGGCTGTGTGGAATATCAATAGCTTTATGGCTCTGCTAGATACATTATTTGTCCATGTCTGAGATGTCCATATGGCAAAAATCATCTCAGACTCCCTTTATAGTCAGTGAAAAACAGGTACTTTTAAGACGTAAATCATCTGAAAGATGTCTTCTTTAGGATGAGATTAATTGCACTCTAGAAGTATCTATTTCTCTCTGTTGACTACAAAGGGAACACAGGATGACTAGCTCCTATGTGGGTGTTTATACTGCAAGAGTCTAAATTTGGGTGAGATGAATACCTAAGTGACTAAGTGACTTCTCTTCACCCAAAGGGCTGCGGTAGGTCGGCAACTGAGTCCAAGTACTGTGGACTCACCTGCAGAGAAACGCTCATACCTGCATTTGGCCGCAGGAATCTCACCCTTTACTGTGTTGCAGTGTCATCTGGGAAATGGCCCACAACCCTGCTTGCTTCTTATCGGAGACATGAACCAAGACAGGGAGGAGGCATGCCCCTACTTTTTTTTAATACCTGTCAGTAAAATTTGTTAGCAATAGCATGTGTGGTCTCCAGAAAGGCTGTGTGCTGGAACGTGTCTCTGAATTTCTGTTGCAACTTTTCGTTTGCTTAAAAAACTGTATTCAGTCTCTATGCTACTCTACAAGGCTTTTCTGCCTGGAAAATGTCAAAATCCAGTAAATTGGCACTTCCAGTTTTAATCTGTGAATGGCTAAATTACTTCCTCTTTGCAGCTCTGTTACAAGGCTTTGTTGAGTGACTGAAATAAGAGCAGATTGTGTAAGCCTCTGCCAAGACATTTAATAATATTAGTCCTAAATAATAACAATAGCATCATTCTCAAAGTTCATGCAGTGGCAGGTTAAGGCAGTATGCTTAACATGACACATGAATTAGCCATCTTGCTACGCTCTTACAACATTGGCTCCTTTATAAGTGATAATAAAACCAGAGGAAAGTCTTTGGCAGGTAGACTGTGCATATATTTGTTTTAAAATCTTTGATAGTATATTGGCTGCCATATGATCCGTATTAGGCTGTGAAATGTCAAATACAGCCTGTTTCTGAAAGCCCTGGTTAATGTCTGGCAAGATGCTTTCTTCAGTAATACCAGTGGTGTCTGCCTTTTATGTAGCAAAGTGTTTGTCCACTTGTCTCTGCATCAGCTGGTACATGCAGACAACTGGACAAACTCTGCTTTTGGCATATGCTCTGAAATAAGGCATCTTCTATTAAGATGGCCACAGAAGGCTGCCCTGATGTCTCTGTGCTGGATGGAAAATATCTTCTAGGTGTAGACTAAGGCATCTCTCCAGTCTCAAGCTATTTTGGTGCTCCCATGAATCACTTAAGCTCTTTGTTATGCATTGGAGCATATCTTCTCAAGTAACCTTGACAATTATGGTGGATCTTTGTATTGCAGAAGAGAGCTTGCGTTTATGTTAACAGCATTGCTTGCTTCCTTGTGGAAATTTCCTTCCTATGCTATCATACCCATCTTTTTTCTCCACCTTAAAAATCATGAGAATAAGTTGAAATGATGGAAACAAGCATCCCTTCACCCATTTACTGTCATATTATTTACAAATTTACAGATACCTTTCTCTGTCTCTTCCCCTCTCCCAGGACAATGAGATGGTGCTTTTGTTCTTACACTCAGCCAGGATGAATTGTTAGAGATGCAGAGATTGCCAGAAATCTTTGGGCTGTGTGCTGATGTGGTACTTACAGCAATAAGTTGATATGAGTCACACAATAAAGCTAGAGAACTTAAGTCAGAGGAAGACTTTCTATGTAAATAATGAGTTTGACATTAGCCACAGGGACAATGGAAAAAGCTTCCTGTATTCCTAGCTGTTCTCCCTGAGCAGCCTCTGCCCCTTCCCCAGAGCACTATGCCATGCAGCTGTGGCTGCCCATCAAAATGAAGAGCTCTCGCAGTGCACTATGCTCTTTGTCCTTAAGTTTTACTATGCCCATTTCAGTTCAGAGCAGAAGTGAGCTGTTGAATTCTGACTATCCTCATTTACTGTCCTGGTTGTTTCCTTTTACCATGTTTTCCTCACAATGCTGAGCAGAGTGAAACTAAACAAGAACCTGTGCTCCAGCTGTTCTTCAGCTGCATACAGGTGTCTGCTTCATGGGGCAAGACCAGACCTGTTCTGAAGTAAAGGCACCATGAAGAGGCTGTTATATCTTCAACAACTGTTTTGCTCTACAGATCCTCTCCTGCTAGTCCTGCATGCCTCTCTAACATAGACGTTTTCTAAATACCTTTCTGTACTTCGGAGAGTGAAGGAGGTGACTGTAGTTAGAGTGCTCCCACATGGGAAGCTAGAAGCTGTGAACTCAGTGGACATAATACTGCATGATTGCACTTGGGCTAGCATGGCACTGCTGTTGAGGAAATTTTCCAGATCTAGAGCAATTTCTATCTCTATTTCTGTATTACTTGGATTCCAGTTTGATGTAGATGATACTAGTGCTCTTCATACTTATTGCAGTGGTTGATTTTGCTTTAAGCAAAATATGGCAAATCCATACCATGTTTAGTTCAGTCTAAAACTACCCTACAGCTACACTAGTACTATATCTGTCTATACTGCACATACGCTGCTATTTATCTATAAATCATATTTTCAGTTAACTAATGCTATGCTGTCTTAGCTTATGTTTTTCAGAGTAGAATGCATTTTACAAATTTAGCTGAATAAAAATGCAACCTGTATTCTAAGCTGCTGTAGGTATGCTATTGTGATAAAACATTAGCTTGGGACAGAGGTTCCAGAAGACACTTCTAAGGACAACGTTTGAGGTACGTGGAATGAGTCATTCTTTGGCTACTGAGTGAGTGTCAACAACTTATGTAGGCAAAAAACTTAACTTTGAGATGGCTGATGTAGTTTAGATGACTCCAAACATAGCCTCTAATGAGGCAAAGCTTCCAGTGAACTGGAGAAAAATAGAAAGCTCTCAACTCAGTCCCTTGAGGAGAGCAACAATAAATACAATGAGCAAAATAGATTCAAAACAAATGCATCGTATGAGTCAAGCCAAGTTCCTACTTCGTTTTCCAATAAAAACAAAATTATGAAGTGGTGAAGTTATGCTAGATAGTGGCTCTAGTAAAGCATCTGTCACACTTTTTCATAGAAAGAAAGTGTTGTGCATTGAAAACTGTGAACATGCCTTCACTAAAGCAAAGCATAAACAGCAATGTATGGCATTGGAAAAGAGCCTTTGTGGAATCTGGAAGAGGAGTAAAGAACACATTAAATAATTCTGTTTACTGGTATTAGAATAATTTGTGTGCAGCTAGGATAAAAATAATTTAAATGGTCTTGGAAACTGGAAATTGAATACAGTAAAAGAATATGGAACAAGGAGACTCAGTTTAAGTCAGACTCTGAGAATATCTCACTTAACAGACCTGGCTATATATTCACACTTACATTTCTTTACATGGTTTTCCTGATTTTCCCTCTCGCCCCTGGCACCTCCATCAAGTACCTGTTTGTATCAAGTGGTACAGAGCTGTCAGATCACCTAGTTAGGCAATGTCTCGCCCTCACAGACATCCTGTTTTGCTGCATGCAGTCTGAGCAGATTTTATCAGAAAATAATGCAAGTATTGGAAGATGTTTCTAATGGAATGAGATGATCAGGAGGCTGAGTTCTGAGAGAAACAGGGAATCGTATTTTGTGAATTATTTTTGAAAAAAGGAAAAATATGCTGTAGTCAGTGATAGAGACTAAGATCACAACAGATATTTGCAATTGTTTTCTGTGAAGCCCTGATAAAAATCCAAGTTACTAGAAGGGGTGGTAAGAAAAATAAAGCTTATTTTCAGTATCTGTACTTTAGTTTACATCCCTCTTTTCTTCCCTTTTCTACTGTTTCTAAATGCCTCCTTATTGATTTCCATTAGCTTTGCTGGCATGGTGACTCTCAGTCTTATGGCCCAAATGACCTATATCCGTTTACCATCAATATAGTTTCAACTCTAGGCTTTCTGACACCATGTTAATGTGAATTCCAGACATAGCACAGCACTGCAACATTGATCTGACTGATACTTAGAAATATACAAAGTGAACATGTACAGATGCTGATCAGTCTTTTCTTTAAACCCCTCAGATAGTTCTCTTGTCAAGATACAATACTGTAATGTACTGTACTTTTCAGAAAAGAGGGTGCATTTAGTGAATTTCACATTTATTTGAAAAATAGTCTTTAAACCCTGTTTGGGAAAGTACTTAAATACTTGCATAAGTTATGTTGACTGAAACTTAAAGCCTTACCATCTCGTATCTGGTGGAGCTCTTTCTTTCTAATTACCCAACAACCTGAAATGATGAGTCATATGCTGGGTCTGAGTGGTCTCTAGCGTCTATGGCAAAGTGTATGATTTTGTTTCTTGCAACCTTGACCTCTCGTCACTTTTCTTGAGCACAAGCTCACTGTCAGTTACTCCTTCCTAGCTGTGGGGACATACCAATCAGCTACCCAGGTCAATAGGAGAAGCAATATCTGATCTTTCGTTCTATATCCACTGCTCTCAGCAACTTCAGGATGAACTCTTCCAAGGTTTCAACCATGGGAGACCTACTTCACCACTGAAATATTCACATCACTTTGCCTTCATTTCAAAGTTCTGTTTGTGACTCTCTGAACACCTCCTTTCTTTCTGTGCCCCTCACCAAGTCTCCTAAACATAACTTTATTAGCATCATCTTTTTGAATAACAACAGTTTTCAAAGTAATAATTTGTCTTTACATGATTTAGTAGACCCACGTAACAAATGCTTTCATCAAATAATGGACTCCACGTCACTGTTCAAAGACATAGCTATTCTATAATGGCAAACAGAATTCATAAGTTGCATAGACATTGTCCAAATAATCACCTGTTTTTTGAACAGCATCTGAAATCAAAGCTCTTAAAGTGGACCATATGCTCATCTGGCATGGTACCAGTGTAGACATCCCAGCTTTTGATATCTTTCATGTCTACATTACGCTGTGACACTAGTGGGACATAAACTTCAAGTATATAATATGAATGCATTTAAGAGTATCTTATATTTACAAATTGTTAGATCTTTTTCATACCAAGCCCTTTTTCATACATCTGATCTTTCATACTGTCATGGTTTTAGCTGGAACAGAGTTAATACTCTTCATAGGGGCTCACATGATGCTGTGTTTTGGATTTTTGATGAAAACGATGATAACACAAACATGTTTTTAGTTACTGCTGATCAATATTTATACAGAGCCAAGGACTTTTCCATTTCTCATGCTGCCCTTCCAGAAAGGATCTGGCGGTGCACAAGTGGCTGGGAGGGAACACAATCAGGACAGTTGACCTAAACAGACCAAAGAGACATCCCATGCCATGTGGTGTCTTGCTCATCAAAAAAATCTGGGGTGAAGGAATGGTGGCATATGTCTTCCCAAGAAATCATTATGTGTAGTGAACCCTGCTTTCCCGGAAGTGGCCAAACATCAATCACAACACATACTTTCCTTTCAGGCAAGCAGAGGTCAGACCAGTGGTACTGGATATACATGGAGGCACAGAGATGAAGCTAATAAACTTGTAGTCTTTGCATCTTTGGGCATTATTCCTTGTTACAGTAAGTCGTTATGCTAGTCTCAGAAGCAGTGTGAGAATGGGAATACTGTTTCAAGTATTTATGGTCTGAATTTCCACTTGTTCAGAATCTAACTTAACAAATACTTATTGTAGCACCAGGAAAGTTTTCAGAGAGTCTTTCAAGGGCTGATACCCTACATGACCAAGCCTTCCTTCCATTTCCTTACATAAAAGATGAACATTTCAATCACATTTCATTAGCATAATGTATTCTGGCAAGAGAGTAAGAATGAGTGAGAACAACACATAGTCACAAAAGGTTAGATTTCCCTCAGCATGTAACTGCTTGTTTTGCCAGTATCTCCACAGACAAAATTCGTATTTGCTTTCAATTATTTTTTTTTCCCAACATTTTCAGCATACAGACATTGTGTTCCTTTGTCATTGATGGCTGATTCTGACAATGTGGTAGGTTACTAACAGAGCTACCTGTGTGGTCTCTAAAAGCGTTAAGATCTACTTTTTCTCATCCTTAGCCGATGAAAAGTCTTTCATCATTTCTGATAATTTGAGGAAATGCTTATCCTGTTCTTTGTCATATTTCATGCACCAAAATGAATGATATCTCCATTTTAATTTCTTTTCTATCAAGTTGGTTGCACAATAACTTTTCTCTAAGCTGAACTTTTTAATCTCCAGTTTCCATCTTTTTCTTATAGTCTCGGATACTGTACTTAGCAAAGCTCTAACAAAGTCCTAAGATTTGTTTGTGTAATATTTCAAGGAGAAGACTGTGGAGATGCCAGAGTTAGTTCTGAACTACTTTTCCCAGAGATCTGTACATCAAGAATACTTAGATACGTGTAGACCATACTTTTCACATTTTCTGCTTAGAACTGGAAAACTGCTCCTCAAGTATTGATGAGAGAAGGAAGTGATGGCACTAACTTGGGTTAGAGCCTTGAATTGCTGTTTCATCAAGATATAAGAAATAATTACTGCTTTGATCAAAATGATTAGCTTGCCGTTTATTTCTACACACTTATATTGGGTGGGTGGAGCCCTCCAGAATAAAATAGATATTAAGGTGAGAGGTAACTTGAAATATAGAGTTACTTAGAGAAGGCAGTTCCTAAGGACTGGACAACCAGAGAAGAAAGCCCAGACAGCAATAACAACAAGGAAGGCAGTGATCCAGAAGATATAGAATGTTTTTGGAAGACACAGAGTATAAGTGAGAAAGGGGTCATGGATGAGGACTATGGCAGAGGAAGAGTAAATCTAGGGACAGCAATGGGCATCGGTGATGGGAAGAAAGCTAGCAAGTCAAAGACGATGCCAAGAAGCAGTGCATGAAGATCATTGAAGCAAATCGGAGTATAACAGCCATGCACAGGGGAAGGCACAGATTTTCTTGGTCAATGAAGAAAGAGCAGTAAATAAGGTGATAAAAGAAGAGTTGAAAGCTCCTCCATAGTAACACAAGAGCATGTAATAACTAGTTGATGCCGTAAGTGTTAGTATAGTGGGTGAGATTAGACATGAAGACAAAAAGGAAAAGGGAAGAAGCCTGAAAAGAATAAAGCAGTTAAAAGAAATGTTGAAAATGACAATTGTATGTCATGAACTGCATTTACTCGTCCTTTACTTGAGGAAGGGAACTGCTAAATCACAGCAATCAAAGAGGAGTCTGATAGGAAGGAATTAGATGAGAGGACCTACTGAGATTCTCCGGGGACTGTTCTGCGCTGAGGTGTGCAAAGGGCAAAGGAAGTCCTGGAGAAACCACCATAACACAATGAAAGTTTTTCCTTCTCCCGGTAGCACCTCTGCAGCAGCATCAGGGAAAAGATGTATAAGAACGGTATGAAATTGCCCAAACGAGAATTTTTGCATACTTACAGTTTTTTTTTTCTCTGGCACTAACCTCTGGGCAGGTAAAAACTTTGGCAAAAGAGGATGCATTGTAATTCTGACTTCCCCTAATTAATGAAGAGGAAGATATGATACATGTAAAGCTGTAGGAGGTAAATCTGTGATTATAGTACAATTCATTTTTGCTTGCTCCATCTCAAGGTTATTTATCTCATTTCCTCATGATTGTGTCCTCTAAATTCAGCAGTTAACAACTCCGAACAATAAGAAAATCTACCTGACATTCCACACTAAAAATACATGTCATACCTGCACCCCAAGACTATTTTTGGAAAACTTGAGTCTATTTGAAGTGAAACTCACATTGATTCAAACTTCTGCTTTCACATCTTAGTTTCCTAAGTCATGACACAGCTGCAGTTCATGATTTTGTCCTCTCATTTGGGTGTACACATTGAACAACGTGAAACTCAGAGAGAGTGGGAGTCACTTTCAGTCTGTTTGAGCATAAAATAATTGTCCTTCTTAACACCAGTCTATGTAGATTCTAGCACTTTATGATTTGATTGTGTATAATGAAATTTAGAAAAGGAAATACACTACATTTTATTGCTATAATTTGCTTTAAATTTTCTAAGCACTCTTCTTTGTTGTAAGAAAGTTCTGAACAATAACTTCGCCTTTTCTTTTCCCAGGTTTAAAAGAAAATTCATCCCAGTTCCAAGATCAGAAAAGAGAGTTAAGTGATGACTGTGGTGGAGGTTGCAATTTTTGGAAATTGTAAAAGGTGGGACACCATTTTTAGAAAGAGAAAGCTTCCACAACAGCAACATAGCATTTAAATTAATTAGTCAATGAAAGGAAGATATAAAACCCCTCAAAGGAAACATGCAAATAAAGAAAACTTCTCTAAATCATTAAGATCTCACAGACAGAAAAAGAATTCTTGCATGATAAGGGACAATGCTGTAAATGAAATCTTTCCAAATTCTGTACTTGAGTCCTAGGCAGAGCTGCTGCTCCTTGCTGTGTGCGTACCAAGTCATAGTAAGTGACACAAAATGGACCTAACTGCATTCTGCCTGCCCTACCACATGTTACCACAGTTGTGGGGAAATACAATGCATTCCCAAGGGACTTGCAGAACCATGGAAACATCCTATGGTCTCTGGGATCATCCTCAAGGAATTCACCTTTGAGGAATAATCTCTTGGTCGGAACAATTCATCTGTGTTGCCAGCTAAGAACTGTGCCTAACAGCACTTTTGAAACCACTGCTAATAACTGATAGTCAGCCTTCAGCAGCTCAAGCGATATTTTGGAGAGAAACACGTGCAAAGACACACACATTTTAATTTCTTTAGAATCCAAAAATACTACATGCGACAGGTTTAGCATCTTAGCTGGTTATCAAGCAAGAGCTAATTCTTTCACCAAAACAGCTAAATAAAGGCTTCAGTATGTGCAGTGTTACTGATGATTCAGTGAGAGACTGAGCCTTTGAAGTTTGTCACTGGCTTTGAATCCTGAGAAGTCTGTTTCTGTCCATGTCACCACCACCCACATGTGTCTATGTGTCTGTCTCTGTCTGTGGTTTTGCTTTAAATTGTCAGTTTTCCTCAAGGCTATCAATGTATCATTCTCAGGACTGCAGCAAACAGCAAGGAGAGCTATGAATAGCCATACCCTGGGGATCTGCGCACTGAGTGTCGTTGAAGGGAGCAGGGACATCTGCACCCTTGCATTGTGATTATGCCTATAAGCAGAAAGAGATTTACAATGGAGAAAGCCAGATTACAGAACCGATGCATTAGGCACTTGCCCTGTGTTTGTGTCCTCAGTCTGCAGCACTTCAGCATTGTTCCACTGTACAGAAAAGCCTGAGTATGCCAGCAAGGATGGTAACAGATCGTTGGTATAAACAAACAGCATCTGTGTTGTCTCATAGAGTATCAAGAACGGCAGATATGCTAATTTTACAGACAAAAAACTGACCTTAAACTATTGCAGTGGTTGCATGCAGCGTATTTCAGTCCCTTTTAAAAGTAAAATAAAATTCATGTGAAAAATAAACACAATTAAGTAGTTCCACATTGATACACTAAGTGCTATGTTAACCCTTATGGAACCTTGGAAACTTTTACTAAGATAAAAATACACTGGCATGTTAACATGCAGATACACTAAAGACAAATTTTTGTTTTGTCACAAGACACAGTCAATTTTATTTCTCATATTGTTGTAATACTGATTTTCTAGAACCAGGAAACAATGTTTGCATTATAAATCATATCTTACTGAACTTGGTAAAATTAACAGAAGAAACTCATTACAGAGGGTGGCAAAAGCAACTCTTCACAAGGTATATTGTGTTGTTTTGACTGAAAGTGTAGAATCTGAAGATGTGAAAACCAAATATGCTTCCAGATTACCGTACAGAAATCCTGGGGAGGATTTTAGACTGTTAATGTCATCATTTCATTATTACATATCTTTTAGTTACCTAATGAGCTCTGTTTAAACACTTGATTCTGTGAACAGCTTTTCCTTCTGGAGGCTTTCAGGAGTCTCTGTCTATGTGTTGGTAGGATTACTTCGCCCTGGACACAAGTATAATTTGAGTGTCAAGGTGGTGGTGGTAATCTCCACTCATGATAGTAACTTGTACTTTCACTGAGATGCATAGAGCAGAAATTCAAGGACAGCAAATGAATATGTTGGCCTCAAAGGACAGTCCAGTACTACCAAAGACTTACGACAGAATCTCTCAGGTTTGGCTTGGAAAGACGGATGATTACACAGTTGTCAGGAACTTGGTGTGACTTTTTCTGCAGAGTCCATTTTTGTGCAGTTGGCAGTGTCCGTTGAGTACTGGGGCTAATCAACTGTCTTTCTGATTGTTTCCATCCTACTCCAAGGTGCATCAGGTGAAATGCTGGGAGAGAGCTCTATGAGAAAACAGATTTTTCAGTGTTTCCAGAGGATTATTCTTCAGAGTGAGGCAATAGAATCCATTCCCATTTGACCTATTAATGATCAAAATTTGTCCTTGAAGTTCTCAGGGATGTATCTTCCCACATTAAAGTAAAATAATATTATTTAAAAAGATTAAAAGCAATCTACTTACTGTAAAACCTATCTCTTACTATTGAATAACATCTTTAACATCTCTTTTCACCTGTTAAGTACATGTATTAGTAAAAACTTGCAGTAAATTTAGTGTCTATCTGAAAACACAGCCTCCAGTTTAGCAACAGCAGTAAATTGATGGCTTCTTTAACTTCTGTGAATAGAATAGAGTGCAACTTAGTATTTGGAAATCTCTCAAAGTCACTACTGGGATTTTTGCATGAAATATCTCTTGTTTATGAGAGTACCCAGGTGCTAGGGTGTAAAGCTGAACCTAAGATTGAAGTAAGAGAGACTGAACATAATGCAGATGATGACAAGCCCTCATTTTAATAAAAAAAAAAAAAAGCTTCTTCCCATTGACCAGATCCAAAGATCTCCAAAACGCATTGCATGCTATGGATCTGTTCCTCAGTTTTTGTTGCAGCATGACTGCAGAAAAACTGATTTGGACTTGTGCCTAGTGCTTTGCCAGCCAGAGAGAGTCTGGGAAAGAAGTCAGCCTCTCCAGCTCAATATCATGTGAGAATCCACCTGTATTGGGAAACTCAGAAATTCCAATTTAAAATTGTATTTATTTATTCATTGTTAAATCTTCTTCATTCTCACACATTTTTTTGCTAAGACTACTTTCAGGAGATGTCATAATCTTGACTACTTTTTGTGCTAAATCACCTTGTTCAAAGCATTTAAAAACTTGTGCGTAGGACTCAGCTTGACAAGCCCTTATTTAAGGGCAGATAAATTTTAAGCATTCAAGCTGTGAATGCCCTTTCTGATGACACAGAAGATGAAAAATCCCTGCAACAGAAGCTCACATTTCATTGCTTTCTCTATTCATTTACCGGGAGTTTCCAATAGAGTCACAGGACAGTTCAGGCTGGGAGGGAGCTCAACATGTCTCTGCTCTGACCTCCTGCTGACAGCGCGGTCAGCTTTGAGGTCAGACCATTATCCTTAGGGCTTCATCCAGTCAGGCCCTGAAAAAATCCAAGGATGAAGAGTGAGCCACCTCTCTGGGCTACCTGTGCCCCTGTCTGACTGTCTTCATGGGGAGCAAGTTTTACTTTACACCCAGTCTGAAACTCTTGTGATTCAACTTATGTTGTCCATTGATTGTCATCTTCCCACCATGTACCATTGTGAAGAGTCCATCTCCACCTCTTTGATGAGATTCCTATGTGCACTGGGGGCTGCTTTTAGGTCTCCTGAAGCCATCTCCGCTCCAGGCTGAACAAGCACAGTTTCCTGAGCCTCTTCTCAGGGAACTCGGGGTGGAAATGAGGAGGGGGAGTGGGAAAGCAGTGGTAGATGAACTCTACAAGGCCTACTGCACTATCAGGGCTTCTGCACTTTGTGCTCTGAATCTTGAGACAGGCGACACTGCTGAAAAGTTAATGACGTGGTAGGACCATAGAGCTTTAACCAACAACTTCTTGAAGCAGAACTACACAATATAGAAAACCTAGACTGAGGCAGCTTTTAGCAGGGAGGGAACTAGAAGGAGATTTACAGTTACTTCGTGTTTCTGTAAAATTATCTTAATAAACCTGGACATTTATTAAGCATTTAAGAAAGTTAGAAAAAAAAACAGTTCAGTGCAACAAAGCTATACTGCCAAAGCTAAAAATATATTTTTAAATGAATACTGCATTTTTAAATTAAGAAATTGGACGAAGTCCTACAGAGCCCAGTTTCAGGTTTGGCATTAAGCCTGCAAAAATACTTATTATGGTCAGCCTCTGCTACTGAAACATTTATTATGGCTGGATGTAGGCAGGTTTGGTCAATGTGAAAGATGCTTCTAATCTCCTTTGCTCTTGATGAGTATGTTTTTCACCATGTTCCAGCTCAGTAGAGTCTGTATCGCTGAAGAACAAGCTCCCCAACCCCCATCCCATCAGATTTTATTACTTAACTCACAGATTTGTATGAAAGCTATTTTTGTTCCTAGCAGGGTGCAAGGAATGTTAAAAAGTCCTATTTGTTTTTCTCTCTCTTTTTTTAATATAATTACTATGCTGGTGTTGCTTGTCTGCATTTTATTTGGGATACGTTTAAATTTATAAGTTGATAAAAGCAAGTTTTCTGTTTGATCACCAAGTGGTATGAAAATTGGTGAAGTAAGACCACAAAAAATGGTAACATAAACATCTGATACAGCTGGAAAAAAATCTTAAATAGATGAGTAAAAGAGTATTTTATAATGATTTTTCTATGGGACAGGAGACTGAAATAGGTCCTGTAATCTCTTGTTGTCATTTTGACAAGGTTCTAATTACTGTGTGCCATGTTGATCTATTATGCACTGTACCAGGACTTGTGATGTAGTTTGTATTAGGAAGTACAGCTTTCCTTAACTGGAGAGAAGTACCTTAGGCTTAAGCAGTTAGTCACTTCTTTATGAATGAAACCTTGTATAGTCATTTACAGCATGCTTCAGATCCCATCACACAGCTGCCTTGACAAAAAGGAACAAGCCAATTCATAATAGTTTGTTTGAGATGATGCTGTGTACAATGGATGTGTACATTTATGTTTTGAGGCACAGACAAAAATCAAACAGAGATATACTACGTCACCTGACTTTATTTACAGTACAAAATGAAATTTCTGCATATTAAAACCTTTCATGCAAGCCATTTTCTGTGTGACTTGTTTTGATAGTAAGGAGAAGAACTAACAGTGTACTTGAATATTATCATGCTAATTGATTTTTTATTTTGTTAGTTACACTAAAATATGTTTGGAGCAGGGAAATACAATTAATTTGAACAGTGCGCAGCACAAAGACCTTGCTTCTCATGGGAACAGCTGGACATTACCACAAGTTGCATACTAAGAACATCCATCATGTGTCATTAATTGAAAGAAAAAGAAAGAACTACTGCAGATCAAAGCTATCTTCAAGAATTAATCTCTTAAAAATAATTTTTAAAAGCAATAAGGGAGCTAATGATATATTTATTGTGAAAAGAATACTTACGTTGATAGTTCTGTTTAATGTAGCTTATGGAATTACTTTTCTTCCAGCCCCTGTCTTTACTTGCATCTTTGGGGTGTCAGGATGAGCATGTGGTACCACAAATGCCACCAGAAGCATGAAGAACAGTTACAGCAATTATCTCACAGAATCTATGAATGTGCCCAGAACGCGTAGGATCTTTGCAAAATTCATATAACAAAATCCAACAACTCTTCACTGAATGTGCATGAAGAAATACTTATTTTAAAAGCATTGAAATTGCTCACATCTCAGCATCTCTTTCTATAGCAACAGCTAAAAGCACAACTTCAACGTAAGCTCAGTGTACACAAAATAAAATGTTTACGTTTTGCTCTAGATGGATGTTTGATACTCCCAGTCAGAATGTAGAGAAGGTGGAATATAAAAAATATCACATTCATACAATGCTCTGATATTCATAACAGAACTCAAATTACTCTTATAAAGTTGGATCTCTCTTGGTTCTAGTGATGTGTGAAAATATAGTAGTTATTAATGCATCATCTTTGTTTGACTGAAAGGTAGCTTCTGAGATACCTTCTGAGTGTCAGGAAGAGTTGTGTATATAAATCCAGAGGTTTATTTTGATTTTTTTCCAATATTAACCCTTTTGTAACAAATTATTTTGATAGCTCATGTGGTTGAGGGTAGTTTTTTAGCTGATAATCCCAGCTTTTCTTTTCCAGCTAAAGCAATCTCATTTAAACTGCCTTTATAACCATCCCAAACCTTCATGAATGGATGCACACATGTACATCTACAGATCAACACATGGGTCTCCACGATTTCAGGAGCTCAGAGTTAGTAACTATCACTGATCTTCTCCGATTGGAAACCTTTAATTATCAATTATTTCTCAGGAACTTTCGTGAAGTATTTTTGAAAAATCAATATATTTACCAATACATATGCCTTCATAATTAATTTTATATTTCACTCTTGAATCCTGCATATCAGCCAGTTCTAATCAGAATGCAAAACATCTGACCAATTTTAGCAGGGCTGATCAAGCAAGTGCGAAAAAGCACAGGCATATTCACGTCATCCATTCTTCCCTTCGTGAGTCTGAGATGGAAAAAGTTACTGAACAGCCCTGTGTTTTTCTAACAGAAAAGGAAGAAGGGAACTAAAAAAGATTGCTAAGAGACAGTGCAGGAGGGCATGATGTTGACTTGTTATGCTTCTGAGCAATGTAATTTAATACACAAGGAAGACGCCCATAGTCTGGTTGTGACCATCAATATTTCTGACACAAATACAGGCTTTACGCAACAAAACAGTTTGCTCCCAATTTTAGGTTAAAAATCATTATCAAATAAAAGAGTGGGGTTAGCAATTACACAGTATCTAGAATCTTACATCCGAAATAGAAATAGCCAAGATTCAGAAATAACTTGCAGGCTCATCAGTCAATCAAATAAAGGCTACTGAGAAAAGATCTAAATATCTTAGTCACAACAAAGACAACTATTTTCAGCAAAGGCTCTGCAGATGCACATTCTGTTTGCAGCTGCAGACCAGCCTTAAAAAGTGAGGTCAACCGGGTTTGGAGGGAATCCAATGTGAGGATCTGAATGAGCTCTGCAGCCTAACCCTCCAGCTGAGGATGAACAGCTCAAGCTAGCTCAAGATTTCAGTTCACCACAGTCATTGGGGTTGTCGTGAGGTGCCTCGGTTGTACATCTGAGCCATAAATCAGTTTCTGTTTAGTTTAGCAGAGCAAAAACGTGTGCAGTTTATTTTCTTGCTGCCACTGTTCACAGGGCCTCCAAGCAAATATTTTTAATCAGATGAATCATGCCAGGAGGTGCTTGAAGGCCTCTTAGTTGTGTTCAGTTGCTCATGAAGGTGGGTTCTACTGTATGAGAAACAAGGAGGGTGAGAATCATAGAATCATAGAATCATAGAAGGGTTCAGGTTGGAAGGGACCTTAGAGATCATCTTGTTCCACCCCCCCTGCCATGGGCAAGGACACCTCCCACTAGACCAGGTTGCCCAAAGCCCCATCCAGCCTGGCTTTGAATACTTCCAGGGAGGGAGCATCAGCGACTTCCCTGGGCAACCTGTTCCAGTGTCTCACCACCCTCACAGTGAAGAATTTCTTCCTTATATCCAGTCTAAATCTACCCTCTTCCAGTTTATAACCATTACCCCTTGTTCTGTCATTATCTATCCTTGTAAAAAGCCCCTCCCCAGCTTTCCTGTAGGCCCCCTTCAGGTACTGGAAGGCTGAATGAGAATACTACAGGCCAGCCCCTCAATGGGTTTAAAATGGCATACATCCACTGACCTGCTGCATTTCTGACCAGTTGAAGAGCTGAACGGCAGTGTCTGAGATTTAAAAACAGAATTAAATAAATGTAGAAGAAGAACATATGTTTTAAAGCTACAGATTTAAACTTTAATGGTGACAGACATACAGGTAACCTCATGGAAGAAGAAGGCTTCTTCTCCCTAAACTTGGCTGACCTGCCTATACCTGATCGTGCCATTGTCAGCACAAATTTATTGCTGGGTCCAGGATTAACCCACATTCTCATCACCTATCTCAAAACAAATATAAAATATAGTATGTTTAGTTTCTGGGTGACAGAAACACTGCCAGAGTGGTAAGGACTCAGACGGAAGCAATTACACTGTACGCTGAATGCTGGCATTGACTTTGCACAGTGCAGGTTGTAAAATACAGTCACAAGGAGTGGATAAGCCATTCCCAGGTGGTACCGTGGTACAACCAAAGGGACAATGGATCTTTATTGTCTGACAGAGGAGGCAGCTGGCCTTGATATGCAGAAGCGAGCTGATCTGATGAGCAGGGAATGAGAAAGCTCTCCAGTCATCTTGTTTATTGAAAGAACATTGAGATGTGGCTAATTATGTAGAGCTAAGTCCTCTTCTGAGCAGAAAAATGAGAGCTTTACAGTGCTCTTCTGCACTGAAGGGGGTATAACAAGGACTGGTGGGATGCTAAAGTCCATTGAATTAAACTGGAAATGAGACAAAAAATTTTTAAGGGGGAAAAAGATTAAATATTGAGGCACATGATCAAGGGGAATGGCAAGTTCTCCATCTTGTTATGTTTTCAAACTGATATGGAAACTTTTGTAGCAGTTGGACTTCCTTCAAGTGCATCTGAAATATTACAGTGTGTATTTCAATGATTCCATCCGACCTTTATCTCAGTCCACAACCAGGGCACCAGCTTCTGGAATTGCATGACAATTAATCGGGCTATAGACAGCTCCTGCTATGAAAAAAGACAAGTCTGCCCTTAGTAAAGGTAATCTGAGGATCAGGGAAATTGGGGACATGCTGATTTCTTCTACAGTTTTTAGGTCAAGACTCTAACAGCTTAATGCAGCTTAGTGTCTTTTCCCCCTACCACTTGGATGTTGGTGTGTCATATTGCTTTGAGCCCCTCACATTTTACTTTTTTTATTATGGCTAACAGTTATGTCTTACGTGGGTTTGATGTGTGAGGAAATGTCTTTGCCTTAAATTTAAGTACATCTTTCACACTCAGTAAAAAGAATACGTTCGGTTCTTGAATTCCTGGGAGACTCAGTGGACTTTCAAGGAATTTATATCTTCCTTCACTTGATAAAACCTCTGCTAAAGTGAAGGAATTCTCTCTTCCCTGAAGAAGGAACCCAGGTTTACCTGGCAGGAATTTCTATGGCAGAGTGCTACATGTGCTAGTGGCCAGTTGTCACAGAGTTGCTCTGATATCCCCGTACGCTAGGCAGATTTTCTATCAGAGTAACTTGTGGCTCTTGCCAGTGCATAAATATGGGCCATCTACTTCAAGGATTGGTTTGTTAACTGCTTACTTGTGCACATTTCCTCGCTGCTGTTTTCTTGGAGTGATTACCTTGATCTTTTTGTTGTACATATACCACACAGGTGCTACTGAGATCACATAGTAGCTGCCAGCAAAGCTCTTACCCACTAGCCAAGAGTTGCAGATGTGCTCCTACAATCAAAAAATCATAGAATATCCCAAGATGGAAGGGACCCACAAGAACTCCAACTCCTGGCTCCACACACAAAGGCCCAAAATCCAAACCCTGTGTCTGAGAGCGTTATCCAAACGCTCCTTGAGCTCTGGCAGCTTGGGGCCATGGCCACTGCCCTGGGCAGCTTGTTCCATGCCCACCACTCTCTGGTGAAGAACCTTATCCTAGCCCCCACCTGACCCTCCCCTGACACAGCTCCATGCCGCTCCCTCGGGCCCTGTCACTGTCACCAGAGAGCAGAGCTCAGCGCTGCCCCTCTGCTCCCCTGGTGAGGAAGCTGTAGGCCGCCATGAAGCCTCCCCTCAGCCTCCTCTGCTCTGGGCTGAATCCTGCTGCATCCCATGGCATTTGAGAAAGAATTTAATCTCCCTGAGGCTAAGGAATGATCCAGGCTTCCCTGCTGGAAGAACACGCTGTTTTTGGGTCACAGATTTAGAATGGTGTAATACAGTTCAGGTCTCTGGTATGTAGGAAATACCGGACAAGATGTGGCTGCAATAGCAAAGAAGATGGAGCTATAAAAAAGAAGACTAAAATCTATGCATGGATCAGGGAAGAGAAGATTTAAGTGAGTATTAAGGTGAAGTTCATGAACTTCTGACTAGGTTCATAACATTGGCTTCCATCAGGGTTATTCACTCAAACAAACATAGTATCATAAAAAAGCCTGGAGAAGTTCAGACATGGTACACGGAGATATGTGCCTTCAAAAACTTTTCCCTAGAAAATAATCTACTTATCTACTTAACTGGTTCTCTCTCTCTCTCTCAAAAAAAAAAAA
>WBMW01005912.1:95336-148513 GCA_013396635.1 Penelope pileata
ATAGGAAGAGGGTCACTGAAGAAGCAACAAATGTGGTTATTCTCAGAGAAAAAAACATGCTGAATATGATTCTGGACACGCCAAGTGACCTCTGCCTGCTGCCAATTTTCTTTAGCAGAAACTTAAACTATGTTTTAAATAGCAAATTAGATTGCCCCCAAGGACTACAGAGCTCTTGTCTTCCTATCCAAAGTGCTGTTACTTGGCAAAACAAGTTTAAATAGTTCTAAAACAATAATAAATAATAGTTCTAAAAAATAAATGTTTTTGTGGAGTTATTTGGAATGCATTTACAACACTTCTGTTGAATTAATCAGTTTTAATGCTTTAATACATCTTTTTTAACATTAATTCAGCAAAACACTATGATCAGTGATAATATGATTGGGGAAAAGTGAGGATGTATCTTTGCCTTCAAAAATTCAACAAAATTGGTGGAACAAGAGCTAAGTCCGTAACACCACTGCTGAAGGTGCCTAACCTCAGTGCTGCCAGGATTCTCAAAAGCTCACATATAGCCTTCAAGTTATCCTGAAGATGTCTTTCTTCTGGTGGGCACAATACTGCCAGCCCATTTTGGAAATCTACTTCAATGCAGAAGACAAAGGGGTATTTACACGTTATATATTCCTGTGCCATCCTCTCCTGTAGGTGATGTTGACATCCTCCCTCAGAAGAGCTCTGTAAGATGCTAGGAATTGACCTTTTTATTTGTTTGTCCTTAGCCTGATTATACTTTTTGTTGGAAAATCGTGTGATGCTCACCTCAGGTCCACTCACCACAAAAGTGTGATTTCTCATTTGCCCAGCAAACAACTTGAACACTAGTCATGTTATTATCCTTATCCCTTTGTTTTCTTGTTTGTTCTTTCAAAAACCACTTTGATCCCTTCTTTCCGCAACTTTGTGTCCTCCCATAAACATCCCTTTTATAGATATTGAACAATTTTAAAATACCTTTGCCTGCATCCCATAAAAATCTCTTAGCTCTACATGCTGTGACCTTCCTCAGCCTGAAAGATGCTCCAGAGAGCTGTTCCCTTTGTCAAAGTTAAGGAGTGTCCTCCAACCTGTGGATGTGAGGGTCCCTCAGGACGTGCTGGGGAGTGGCTGATTTGGGGTTCATCTGTCTGTGTGGAGATGAGATCTTTATCATGCAACCAAGCTCCACTAGTGTAAGTCACCTGATTGCACCAGTGCTGGTTGGACTGCACTATAGCAGCTGTATTATGGAGTTAAGAATGCTTGGCCAGATGCTCTGCTGATGTGAACTACCACAACTCCACTGCCATCACAGCAGTCACGAGAATTGCCCCTGGCTGGTGTAGTCCCATTGCCCAGCAAGTTTTTCATACACTATTCCTACTCTGAACTGTCAGGCATTTGCAGATGCATGTTTTGTTTTCTCTTTCTGATGCTGGCAAGATAGGGGAGAGCAAACTTGCTTTTGAGATCAGATGAGAAAAAGACTAATAATGTACTTTTTTTCTGTGTTTTGTTGCCCTCTCCTCTTTGTTCATCTCATGACAGGAAAGTTGTATGGAAAGAGACACAAAGATGCAGGTGGAGAAAGAGACAACGAGCACTTAAGCAACATAGCATGAACATTTCATATGTTACATTTAAGTGCTTGCTTGTTTTTCAGGTTTCTCTTTGTGCACATAACAAAACTCCCATGAGCTTATGAAATCAGATTAGTTTTAAAAACAATTGCTAAAAGGAGTGTGGTTTCTTTCCCTGAGACTTCAAATCTTATTTTCCTGGAAAAGCTCATCCATTTTATAGTCTTTTGTTCACAGAGACCCTTTCCTGGTTTCAGAAACTGAAATCTCTCCTAAGTTAGTTCTGTAAAATAAATATTTGGCAGGTGTGGGAGAGCACCTTGGAACTGCAAAGGAACATATTTTATCATCTTACCCTTTCACAATGGTATTTTCATCTGCTCAGGTGGTGAACACATGAGCTGTCTTTCTAATTTCATTACATATATATCAAGCTACAGCTATGAATAAAGATAATACAATAGTGACAACTACCACGTTCCCTTTCATGGTGTGCAACTGCTGTGAGTTTGCTGAAAACTGGAGAATCTTGTAAAAATCTGGAAGTTTTTCAGCAGTGACTGTTGAGATGTCACCATACCAGGAAAATGGCTTCAGTGATTTGAGAACTGTTATTTGTGAAGTTTACTACTCTGTTTCTTTTGAAGTCAGTGGTAAATGTCTGTATGGCTGCAGTGGGATCAGAACCTGATTTCATTTAAATAAACATTGGGTTGGATGGTCCCAGACCTTCTCATGTTTATGCATACACAATCCTCCACTCTTTCACTCTTACTCTCCAAGCTACATTTAAGAGACCACAAACATTAAACATAAGCACTTTGTTCAATCAAATATGAATGTCCACTTTGCAGAGTTATTATTACAACATCATGTCCAGAAAGGCCCACTGAATCAGCAGAGTCTGTCAGTAGAAAACACAAATAATACCTAGGAACATAATCTTAGCTGTTGAGATAAATCATTCATAGTTACTGACTACATTTGTATGTTCTATGATGTACTCCCAAACAAACCATAGCCTGGTCCAGTGAAGCTGACTTGTATTTAAAGAATAACAAAATGATTGGATAAAATTTCAGTAATCACACAAAGAGATGGTGTGAATTCTTCCATCAGCATTGCTACATCTTTATTTCTCAATTAAAATGCAAATGTTCTTTCATCTACCTATAAAATGCAAAAATATATTTAAGCAATTTTCCCTCGGTCTTTACTGTTTCAGCGCAACCTTGTTGCAGTATAATCGGAACCAGAAGGAAAACGTCAAATGATTTTATGGCAAATTTATCAAAGGCCCTTCATTTGGAAGGGACCTTCAAAGATTATCTAGTCCAAATGTCTAAATCCTCATGAGATGTTTTTCTTAAGCTTCATCTTATCTTTTCAGTTTTGTAGAGCTTCACAGTTTCAAAAAGAAAGAAATAGATCTTTCCTTAAAAAAATTTCAACGTTTGCCCAAGGAAGTAGAGAACAAGGGGAACTATCATGTGAAAACTAGTACTGCCCAACACTAAGTGTAGTGAGCCTGTGGGTCATCAGCAACCTGTAGGTGCATCAGATGCCAGCCTGCTGTAGGATCCTACATTGAGGCAGATGCTTCAGATCAGTGGATGATCGCCACAAAATTTGCTGAATGGCTGAGGCTGGAAGGGACCTCTGGACAACCTGCTGACCTGGAGATCATCTTGTCCTCCCTGCTGTAATGATGGAGCTCTTTCGGGACAGTGAATGTTAAGTCATGGGACAAGGGAAGATGAGGGCTGGTGGTTGGTGAGGAGCAAGATAGTCTTCAGCCCCTTTGTGATCTGTACCTGGCCTTAATGGGAGTAAAAGGAGGTGCCCTGGGTTCAGAACACTCAGCTCTGCATGTCCCTGTTCTTGCTCTGAGGTGGGAAGCCAGATGGGACAGAATGGGGACAGCTGATATCTCCACAGGACTGTGAACTTCTTTCTGTGAAGCACCTGCAGCTCCTCTTCCAGCTTAATGAAAAAACGTGCCATGTTTTTGGCTTTTGACTAGGGTGGGGGATTTCTGCAAGAAAGAGATCAGACCATTTTCATTTCTTTCTAGGTGGTAGTGCCAGTTCTGCAGAGGACCAGGAAGGAGGGGGAGATGAATTTGAGGCCTTCTATTTTTCCTGTGGACATTTAACCTTGGCAAAATTACCTTGTTGATCAGCCCTTCTCAATTTCCCGTATCTCAGGAACTTGTTCTGACTGTTGTCTTCTGAAATTTGGGGGGAATTCCTAACTGATTCTCTCCATAGTCAGAAAAGATCAACTCTGCAAGAGTAAATAGTGCTGAGGAAGATATATCTAAGGTAGCCAGTGAGTGCTCTTTAACTTGGGAGAGACTGAATTGCCCCAGGTAAATCAGTGAGAGGTCCTCAGGAGGCAATGCTTTGATCTCCTTGCTCATAGGCCAGTTAATGAACTTAAGCACTCTGACTTCAACTTCTGTTGAATCTATGAATGTAGTAGGAGACAATTATGTGTTGCAGTGCTTTGCAGACTGGCAGTTTGCCTGAGTTGTGGTTTCTGTCAATCAAGGGCAAGGAGCTGAAATTTGGGGCCAACAGAGAAAAGAGCCAGAATATATTTCAATGATGAGCAATTCCAAATAGGTTCCCAAATAGCTTGGATTAGAAAGCTCTTGTATTAGCTGCAGGAACTGTCAACATTTTATCCTAGGTTCTGACCCCTTGGACTTAGATAGAAATAAATGTGGAATGAGTAAGACAAACATGGGTAAAAAATGTAAGAAATAGCAAATGTTTGGGGATATAATCAAGGAAAAACCAAACAAACCCCCATGTGACATCCCCAAGTCTGCTTGCCAAGCATGTGATTTACATCTTCTGCAAGAGGATTTAAAAGAAATGTCTAATAATGTATTTGATTCTCTTAACCCTCTCCCCTTTTGTTACCTCTGTCCATGACATTTAAGAGCCCAGCTGGAGCCCCCCAAGCTAACTGAAGTCATACGATGCTCTGAGGGCAGCCAAACATCCCAGAAGTAGCAAGAAGCTGACAGGCTGAGCATCCCAACAGGACAGCAAAGTGCTCTTTAAAAGAGAGGGAAACAGAAAGATGAGGTGGAGAAAGGGGCTGGGAGTTGAGGGGGAAGGCAGACTGTTTGATCAAATTTGTCGCGTCCATAAAAAGATTCTTTTTAATGAAACATCACATGTTTTATTTTCCTTCTATTCTGATGAAAGAGTCATACTGAAGTATCTGTGGTATGTGAAGTATTGGAAAAATAAACCTGGACGGAAGAGAGGCACAGATGTTTTCTATGTTTGATTTTTTTTTAAATATTCGTGGTTACCACCCTTTTCAGCAGGACACAGCATTGCAGGCCGTATACTGAACTTCTTCCTGCACCTCTTGTGATCCTTATGGATCTGTGGGTGCTGCTGAACCACAGGGAGAGGGAGTAGACCCCCTTGGGACCTCAGCTACTGGAGCAGACGTGTGCCACCAGGCAGCAAAAAGGTGCTCCATTAACATTCCCATTAGGACAAAGTCCACAGGGGACAAGCATGGCTGCACTGGGACTTGTGTTGGTGCCATCATCAGGGCAAATAGCTTTTTGTAGGTGTTAAAAAGGACTGATTTATTGGTTGACAACAGCAGTTGAAATTCCACTGAAAACCAGTGCCTCTGCTTGAACACTAGACCAAAACCCAGACTTTCTATATTCAGGAAAGAGGTGAGGGAGACTGTTCCTTGGTTTGTGTCCACATTAGCAGCAATGCCAGTGTAGAGCCAAACGATTAAGCCATATGTGGAGAGGGGCTCCTGCTCCCTTACAGTGCTGAGATGGTGTGATGAGGAATGAAGGATCTCCACGCTCTTGAAATCTCCATGGCACTGTATAACTTTTCAACAAAGGACAGATTTTAATTTAGGTTGATTTTTTTTGGAAAACTCAGATGGCCGTTCCACTATGGAATCCTTAAGAATTATTATGGAAATGTGAAAATTATTTTAAATGTTTATTTTCAGCAAATGAATTAAACTTTGCATAGAAAAGATACAAATATTATAACCCTGACCAGAACAACTTTCCCTCCCTCCAGAACGGCACAAATCTGTTGTTTTCTGCTCTGTAGTCCTTGTGTCTGCAATTTAAGAGCATATCGAGATCAACAGTACGTGTAGTAATGAAAACCAGATCCAGACACAAACAAGTCCAATGGGATGTGCTCCATCTTTAAAAAGAGTCAGAAGTCTACAGATTAATGGATAAAGAGTATAAAGAAAAACATAACAGGCCATGAAGCTGCTGTCTGGTAGGAGCTCTTTTAGGTGGTAAGCACATCCAATGATAAGGCCATGTCTGCAAAGAGGGCATAAAATAGCAGTGTCTGCAGTGGAAGAAATCACAGATTTCTGATAGTCAATTAGAGAGATACATATTAGAATAATGAACTCTTAACAACATCAGAAATAATAGAATGAAAAGCTGTGATGTGATGTGATAGAGGGAAAAATAAAGCTAAAAGAAAGAACAGGAGAGGGAAAAAATACAGCTTATCCAAAAGAGAAGAAAGGTGGACATTTAAGACAGGAACTGAAGCATGCAGTGTGCTGTTGCCTTGTTGCACCATACTATCAAATATTCAGATAATGTGGATAGTGTGGGAGGTTTAGGCAATACTCCTGTTGAAGGCAATGAATTGTGCAAGGCTGAAAGTACCAGATCCACCTGTTCAGAAATTACATCTGAAAGACTTGTTTCTCTCCTTAGTATGGTCCCCTCTGGTCCTACCACCACAAACACATGGTCCTGTGAAGGAAACCCTTGGCTGCCTGTCCAGTGGCTTAAAGCTTCTATGGTTTGAAACAAGAAGGACAAATCCCCTAAGCTGACCACCCCAAGAAAATAAATCCAAACCTAAAAACCTCTTGAGAGCAAAAGACTTAGTTCATAAATGCCCTCTTGGGTATAGTTCTTGTTTTTTAGAAAACAAAAGCCCTCATTTTCTAAGGCTGTCAGCTTTGTGCATGAAATCATTACCAAATTCATGTCCGCTGCTGGAAGAAAATGTGGGATGCAGTAAACGAGAACAAACATTTTGGCAGAAGACAAGTGACTGCAGGATAGCCTACAATAGCTAAGCCTAGTTTTCCAGAATAAAGTTAATATTCAATAGCCTGCCCCGACTTCTGCCAAAACATAAAAATCCAACCAAATCTTTCTGTGCCATATCCCATTACAGGGTAGGGTTTTTCTAGGGCTTTTTCTTGTTGCAGTGTTTAAGTTTACGAAGGCAAATTACTGGCTACAATCTTACTGGTATGTGTCAGTGGTCCTGACTTCCCTGTACCTCTGAGGGATTTGGATATGGGTGTGTATTAGCTGCTTTGATATAAGCCAGTTGGAGGCAGAGAAGCCCATTTGAAACAGCTGGGTAGTGTAGAACAGTCATCATTTGGTCTTTGCTGTGAATTCATCTCCAAAATGACTGGACATATGAATGTTTTATATTTTACTTTTGTAAAGGTTCCTGAATTCATTTACGAGTAGGAAGGTAGTGCATATCTTAATGTTCTGATTTTAATGTCATATATGGAAGCTTGAATTCCCAGATAAAAGAAATTTGGTAATTGTTATGCAGTAAACTTATAGTGGTGACTAGCTGAAATAAGAGAGTTGAATTAAGAGATTTGTAAGTGATTTATCTTAAAAATGTCCCTACTTTTTCCACATCTTTTAAACTTGCACTTCATTGGAATTTGGCATGTCTGAGAGAATTCAGCAGTCATCTGTGTTGATCTGGAACAGTGTAGGTACAACAAATAAAGGATAAGCATCAGGTCCGTAGGAATCTAATTGAGTTGTAGGTGTACGTAAGGCCAGTGGGAATAGGAACGGTGATTTGCTTTGATCTTAAGTTAATGTACATGAGGGATATCTCCACTGCAGTCTATAGATCTACTTTAGCACAAAAATATTATGTATGAGGCCAGAAAAAGGGACAAAGTCTTATGCTCGGGTCTTTCAGAGAATGATGAGATGAGTTCCCCGAGAAAAAAGTCAGTTTAATCAACGTAGCTATTCCAATGGCAAAATCCACTACCATGACACATGCATGACTTAAATCACTCTTTTGCTGGCTAGAATATCACAACATAGGAATGGTGTGTTCTGTTGGGCATTCTTGTTGAATGTAATGGAAGAGAGATTGCTTCTGTAGTGTCTTTCCAATCATTTACCTTGCTATCCTGCATGATGGAATAAATAGAACCCGCAGAGAAATTAAGGATCTACGGAGGCCAGAAATCCTCTTTTACAGAGAATTTTGAATTTTCCAAGTTTAATTTAATAGAATCCTAGAATCCTAGAATCATTTAGATTGGAAAAGACATTTAAGATTGTCAAATATAACCATCCACCTAATACTACAAGTTAATCACTAAACCATGTCCCTAAGCACTGCATCCACACATCTCTTAAATACCTCCAGGTTATTTGAGGTACCTCATTCTGATTTAGTGAAAAAAAAAAAAAAAAAAAGTACAGTCTCTACATTGTCATTGATCTTCTGGAATATTTTTTAAATACAATGTTGTGATTCTTACATAATGCAACTGAAAACAATGAAATCAAACATTATTTAAAGCTGAAATGCAGTTTCAAGATCATTAGAGTTTTTCTATTAAAAATTCTTAGAGAAACAGAACTTCTTACATTAAATTCCAGGAAAATCAATCACGAAGATATTTGATTCTGGCAGATCTTCATATTGAGATGGAACACTTTGATAGTTCTGTCAAAATCTCTCCGGAAAGCTTTAATAGAAAATTTTTCCACAGTGTAAAGGGTCTGTGAACAAAATACATTTCTTAGGGCTCCCATTTCAGGACTCTACCCCTTTGCAACATTTATGCATCTTCTTGGTTATCCTTAATTGTATATTAATCAGTACAATTGTAGATCTCTCTGTCTGGAAATCCTCTCCCCAGATCTGCCACAAAGTTCTTGAGACTCCAGAAGCCCTATTTTTGTTGATTCTATGGTAATTACTGTTAAAATGGAGTGAACCACTGGTGATCTGCAGTGAGGCAGTCAGCACTTCACCTTCAGATATAATCAAGTTAAATTTTCGTGATCTACTCTATTGAAAGGTTCATGTTGGGAAAAAGGTTTTTGAGAAAGGCTGAGATTGCCCGTGTCCTTGTTTTCTAGTTTAGGAGCCATTGCTCCTTGTTCTCTATCAGTACAAACAGCACTAACAGGAGAAAATAAAGGAGGTAACCTTGGGAAATAGTAAAGCTATTTGTCTTCTATGGACATAGATGGAGGAATATTCTTAATGAGCCACAGAAATGAGAAATTCAGAGCCCTACAGCAGTGAGGAAAGGACTTGAACTTTCTTTAAATACCTGCAGTTCTGTAAGTCTGGTCAATTGATCCTGGATAAAAGCAACGTTGCTGGTATCTCAGTAAGCTGGTTGATGTGAGTTAGACTAAAGCATTTCAGAGGTAATGGGGACAACTGGGTTAGCCAAAAAATGCATTAAGAAAATATGTTTTTAAAAATGTAACTTTGCAGAGCTGTCAGCATGAGAAGGGTGTGTGTCATGCCAAATGGAACAGCAACGTCTTCCTGACAACTTTCAGGTTCCATTAGCAACTGAGGATGCCTGTGAATTCAGTGTTATATCCATTAGAGAGCAAACCGTGCACGTCTTCATTAACTGAATCTCTATCCGTCTCACAGACTATCCTTGCTTTTCTTAGAATGACAACAGTAAAAATGTGCAACCTAACAAATCAACAGAATTCAGTCTTCTTTTACGTCTACAGGAAAAGCAATGCTTGAATGCAATTATCATCTCAATAAAAAAAGTAACCCAAGGATCAATCTGAGGCCAAGCTGTGCATTGGCTTCAAGTTATACTGAAATAGCAGCCAGGGCCACAGACACTCTCTTCTCCTGATTGTCATATTTCACGCAAGAGCCAAACATAAGTGCAATCCTTACATTCAGTGAAGGAAATATATTGCTTGTAACCTCCTTACTGCCTACAATTGTGTAGACAGTTTTAAAGCCTTTTAATAACCTAACACTCAAGATCGCTAGTGCTCAGGTACCTGAGTCTGAAACATAAGCACAGACCTCACTCACACTCATCCCCTGGAAATTCTGTTGGGTTTCATCAGGTGGATCATTCAAGAGCCCACGTGCTTACTGCTTGCTTACACCTGTGCCAGTTTGCCAGGTGGGAAGTGCCCTGCCTGAGATTTGATGTCTAAGCAGCCACAATATCCATAAAGTGAGAGAAAGAACAAGAAGCAGGCAGCCCAGTTTTATAGCTTAGCAGGTATTCAGGTGGACAGGTAAAGCTAACATTTGCTTTCAGGATTTTTTTCATCCAAATACTACTTTGTAGGTGGGGTGGGAGGTACCCTATTCCGTAAGTTACATCACTCTTTTTGGAAGATTGGCTTTGAACACTCAGGCCAAGGAGGGATTTCAACCTAAGCCTCACTCATCCAGAATGATTTCTCTAGTCTTGAGCTATGATGCAAAGACCATGGCAATGCTGTGATCATCTGGATGTGGCTGTTGTGTTTGGCACAAATTTCCTTGCTTTGGGGTGATGCTAGGTGTACTCTGAGCAAGACTGCTGGCTAAGCAACCTTGCTCAGAGGAAATGAGCAGTGGGATAGCTGGGACACTCCAGATGACCTCAAAGTGATGGAGTTGGGTGTTTAGGTGTTCATACCAGAAGGCACAATGTAAGTAACATGTGAATCTTTTTGTGAAACGTAAGTATTTGGTTCAAATAGCCTGCATACAGAGGTTGTGTTGCTGCCCAGCAATGTGGTGCTTTTACACCAGAAACCTGAGGGCAAGTGCTTCATGTTCTGGAATGTGACATGAAGGTATGAGAAGGATCCTGGTGAGGTAGTTCTGAGGGACTGCAAAGGACAGAGAGATGAAGCCGGCAGAAGCTGCTCGACTGAACTGTCCCTAGAACTGGGTACAAGTTTTGTTTTGGAAACCGTTTACTCAGCAGGACAGCAGAGGAGCATGTAACAGGAGCACCAGGAAAAATACAACAAGAACTGAGTGACTGAGTTATTTACCGTGGGCATTCCTACCATTTTCTTGCATTCCTGGGATGCAGGGCTATAGACGAAACCAGGGCTGCTTCTCCTTCCACACCAATCCTCCATGCAAGAGAGATACTGTGCCTGTCATGGGTAAAACCAGGCACTTTTCCCTGAAGAGCCACAGGAGGAATTCCATCTGGAGAGCTTTAGAATAGCCTTAGCTCTTACCCAAGGGGCAACCCTTGAGCAGTTCTGGACTCCAGCTGATGTGAGCTGTTAATAGCATGGACACATTTTTGTTCATACTATGGATTTCAACCTAGGTTTTCCCAGGAGTCCAGAGATAGGGAGTTATTTTTCCTTCCTTCCTTTTTTTTTNCCTTGCATAAAAACTGAAATCTGGAGTGGTTCATTTATTTGCGTTCTTGTCAGCTCAACAGCATTGGGACACATTGAGAAGGATGAGTTTCTTAACTACAAGAATAGAGGTTTGTAGCTGTAACGCTGTATCTTCCTTTTAGAGACAGAAATATGTTATGCAGGGCAAAATCAATGCTAAGAATGCCGAGTGATCCATCATGCTTCTCAGCTGTTAATGTTTTAGCAGAACAGCGAAATACATTTCTGTGGAGATTGCTCCAAAGAGAAATGCCTTTTCCAAAACCGTTTATTTGTACATAGTAATATTTTATGTAACAACATGAAGTTCACCTACTGCATTATATGGAGGCATCTTTAGGAGAAAACCAGAAAAATAAAATCTGTACTCAATTTTCTTACCCATAACTAAGTCAAGACTCTGAGAATGGAACATGATTAAGCTTTTTGTTTAAAAAAGACTGGGATTGTAGTACAAATTACTATGTACCACATCAAAGGAAACTCACGAACACAGAAAAATATGAGACAGCTTGAATAAGTTATGTAGAACAGGAGCATAACCATGATCTGAAGCTGCATTTTGAGAAATCTCAGTGTATCTTACTAGATGTTTTTCAGGTGGACAGCAGGACTGTACAAAGTAAAGCATTACACTTGATAAGCACCAGCCATGGAATTGCATGGATTTGCTGCCATCACTTGAAGCACTGCCACGTACAAGCAGCTCCAATGAGAGACAATGTGCTCAGCACTAACAGGGCTCACTAACAAAACACGCTGTTGGGGTGCCTTGAAGCAGAGCGGTAATTTGATGCAGGCTTTGGTCTCCAACAGCAGCCTGGGAGCTCGGTGGTCATCCAGAGAAGTCCCAGATAGCAAGTGGGCTGTAAGGGCTCTGCTGCAGCTTCTGGCTCTCTGAGCTTGGGCTCTGCCATGTGAATTGTTTTATTATTGCATCTAAACCACACACATCTGCAAAAGTTTCATTTCAATGACAAGCATGAATGACAGAGAGTAGACTGGAAATTGGATATGCTATGGGCCATATAAAGTTGTCAGCAAAGTTAATGGTGAGGGATGACCATTTTCAGGCTGACAGCTTGCACACCTGTGCTGAATGCCTAGGTTCAGTCATCTTTCTCCACACTACGAGCAGTCTCTATCAGAGCACTTCAAATACCTGAGATGCATTCATTTGCCTATGGAACATGGGAAAGTGTTGCTGGGTTTCCAAAGATCATGGGGAGTTTGTTCAACTTGTTTTTTTAAGACTTTTCCTTCTATTAAATTAATTAAATGCTTCCTGAATCGTATTAATAATCATCTACGTGTAGTCTCATCACAATGAGGTTTTTGTTACCTACATCTTATTCTTCCAAGAAAATCAATGTCTTCTATTCAAGTACTTATGTCACTACACTTTCAAAGATTAAACAAAGAAAAACTTGTATTTTGATCACAGTTACATTACTTCATGAAGAAGATTATGGTAGCATGCATATCTTTTATAATCATAATAGCCAGAAATTGAAGTATTAGATTTTTGAATAAAAACAATGCTGATTCTTTTATTATTATATTTACCTTTTTCAGTTTAAACAGTTTTTATATTTAATTCTCAGAAATGTTACAGCTTATTATCTGGACACCTGTAGGAGACAGGTTTCTCCCTGGTGGAACAGGTGGGCTGAGAAAGTGAAAAGAAAATTCTTGATCTGCATCAGCTCTCTGCCCGCTAAGACATAGGGCTGACAGGCGTCTGCTCATATTCCAGTGTGAGGAAAAAAATCAGTCAAGGTTTAGATAGTTTATATTGCCAATTTCTTGGGATCTAGCTATATTTTTCATTTAAGTAATGCCTATAAAGTACATAAATATCTGTAACTATGATTACACTATGGTCATGAAACTTGAGATTGAGGTACTTTTGTTGACCCAGTGCCAGGCTGGAGTTTTGTGCCAGTGTTCACTAAAAAGCGCTTCCTCCTGAATCACCTCTCCCATTCTCTAGTCCTTGACTAATAATCAAAGTCACAGACTTTGTATGATTTGAGATTTTAACTTACAGAGGTAAGACCGTGTGTATGACTCTGAGTAAGGTTTCCCTCAATATGGAAAAGCTGAAAAAAAAAAAAAAAGAAGAAAAAAGAAAACTTGTTTAAATGAACTCTTTATCTGGATGACTTCAAATACTTTGACATCTATCTATATTTTTCTTTGGAAAATGAATCAAGAATAATTAAATGGGAATGGTAACATCTGTCACCAATCAGTGGACTCACAGTAAAATTAAAATGATATTTTTTTCTCCTAAAATTCACTTTTTTTCATCTGATGCCATTCATTGAGATCAGATGCATTTCACTCTAGCTGTGTCAGATCTTGGAATTACATAAGTAATAAAGTCCTGAAGGCCAATGGCATGGGAACAATGGAATGTGTAACAATATAATCAGCAGCAAAATCTATATTTAATGTGTGGCATTCTAATGCTATAAAGTATGATGATTTTTAAACCTCTTTGTTCTTTCTCGCCAGGTTCTATGGCTGTGAAGAGTTTTTAATCTTGTGCCATTTTATCTTAGCTGATGCCTTTTTATTTTATTTTCATTTCTGACTTTGGAAATTATTATATAAGACATGAAGGAGACAAGTGAGGGAGTACAAATGGGTAAAACAGTCTATACTGTGCTTAGCAAGTGTTAAGCAGAGCCAATAACTTTAAACTTGACAGTCTCTTAATCTTTTTCTGTGAACACAGAAAGAGGTTTTCTTGTTTCAAAAGCTACCATGGCATTCAGTTGCAACCATTTTATTGCTGGAACTAGTTGATCTCTATTACTTGTTTAATGAAAATGTTGCTTTGCAAGAAGGGAGAAATTCCAGCTCAGTCCAGCAAATTTCAGCTTTACTCACCCTAGTAAATGACAGATATATTTTTTTATACTGTCCTCTTTTATAGTAATAATACTGAACTCAACACTGTACTAAATCAGCGTCAAGGGAATAGTGTTCAGGATATGACAAGAAAGCCAGGAAGCTTATAAAGAAAGAAAGAAGATCTGTCTATGAAAAGACCTTAAGGCAGGGACAAGAAGCCAACATGGCATAAAACTTTGGAAACCAATCCATAACTCTGCTAGAGCCAGCTGGGGTTTTGTGGGCACAAGAATCCATTTTCTTGAATTTACTCTAGGATTGTGATCTTAACCTGGTCTGGCAAATCTAAGTAGAAAGAAATCAACATGCATTGGGACTCTGGCAGAAAATGCCTTAGGGTAGAATTCATCTCACATGGCTTCAGCCATTTACTGTCAGGCAGCTGCCCTAAGATACTTGTGTTGGGCTCATCAGTAGAGTGGGACACACATCGCTGGATTTATCCTCTTGTTTTCACAGTAGCCATGGATTACTAAGCTTAAACTGTGCACCTAGCTTTCAGTTGGGTATATAAGAGAGATGAGCTCTGTCCCAAATGTCTCCAATCAACTGGTGTTCTCTCTAGCACGGGGACAGCATGCCTCCAGCAGCAAGTGACTGGAAATGAAAATCACTTTGAAGGAATGTTTGTGGCCCTAGCCACGTGGCTAGGACTTCTAGCACTAGCTGCACAAGGGCTAGGAGCCTTCCACTGTTTTTTTTTCTTTTTTTCCTATGGCATTTTACTCTTCTGCTAAGTCTTCAGATTTCTGCCAAGAGTAGGAAGTTATGCCTTAACCTTCAAAGAAAGATTCTACTTTTCCAGTGGGTAGATGCTGGTAACCTAAACATTTGCAGCTGTGAGGTACTTTGGATAATACAGGGTGCCTCAGGGCATTCAAGGCAGAAAGTGTCTGACTCTGCAGAGTATGCGCAAAATGGAGAATTTGAGAAACTCACAATTTGAAAAAATAGTCGGTGGTGATGTGAGATAGCCATGCTCTGAAAAGAGGGGAAGAGCCAAGATTTATCTCTACCTAAACTAAAAAGAAAGCTCAGGGGAGGATTATTCTTCTGAATAGGTGTTTAAAGTAAGCCCTCAGTTTCTGAAGTGAAGATTTTTTGGGGCCTGGCCATGGGAACTTCAGAGCTTCTCCATCAAATGTGATTTCAGGTGTTTGGCACTCTGAATTTGTCTCCTCTGTGCGTGCTAAGTAACAAAATGGTTTGCGATAACATAAGCCCTGCTGCCAGCCCATTGACAAGTCCTTTTTGTTTTTGCAGGTCATCTTCTGGAGTGGGACCAAATTATCCTGTTGGCTCACCTCCTAGTCCTTTTCTCTTCTAGTTTTATAAAGTTTCAACATCTCCAGAGATCTTTTTTTGGATACATGAAGAAGCAAAGGATTATTAGCAGTTTGCCGTGCCTCTAATCATCCCTTTCCAAATAGTTTTACACATCTCCGTGAGAAGAGATGGAAACTTAGACAGTAGCTTTAAGTAAAAGGATGAGTGAGGACTGAATGACTCCAGGACTGGCCTGATCCCAGAACAGGACTTTGCTGGGGGTGCTCATAGCTCCTGGGGTCTTTTCCGCAGCCTGACAGGCTGCTTCTAAACAGTGTGTTGGTGTGTTTATCAGAGTGAAAAGGAAAACAAAGATAAGCAGGCAGCAGAAAATAGTGTACCTAGCACTTAGGAGGACCTACGTCTTTAGGCAGGGCACAGCAAGTGTGTGGGCTTGTTCCTGGTGAGGCTTTCTTAGAAGAGCACGTCATCAAAATGAGAAAGGAAGCAAAACTCCACAACACCATTGACAGAGGCTCTGATTCACTGAAACCACAGATAGGGACATCAGAAGACGATGTGGCATGGAGAGCAACACTGTGTGCTGCTGCCATGGCTGCAGACACATAACTCCTGCTCGTCTGCCACATCTGCAGCATTTGGTTCATACCCTCTTCAGGGCATGATCTACCTATAAACATTAAAGTAATATAGTGCTATGTTGGCCATGTTTTGTCTGCTTTTCCTACTAACTCATTATACTGGAGGTGTATGATACTACTGTGCTGTACTTCCACTTACAACTCCATATACTGGGCCGTACTCACACTCTGCTAGTGGGGGACTGAATTCAGATTATTCACCAGGTGGTCAATTTTGCAAGAAGCTGCAACCCTTACTTTGCTCTTCCAGATTTTTTCTTTCCAGCTTGGACATCTGTAGAACAGATGAGAAGGTACCCAGGAGATCAGGAAAATTGTTACTTCGATTGTTCTTGTGTTTGAGTTGATGACAGTCTGAATGCTTCAGAAATCATCAAGTTTTGAGGTCAAGACCAGCAAATACAAGAGAGCAGCTGAAAATTCACTTGAGATCAGGACTCTGAGATCAGTGACACACTGTGTGGTCTGGGCTATGCTGTGATCTTCTCAAGACAGGTGGTGGTTGATGGGCACAATCAGAGAATTGCAGCGCGTGAAGCAAATTTTTTTTTTCAGTGCAGTCACTTGTTTTGTGTCTGTAGATGTCTAGAGAGATTAGATGTGACAATACCTTACCACATATGAAATGCGTGCACTCTTACTCTTGTTAGGGAGCCTTAGCATCAACGAAACTGTGCCATGTGTACACTGATTGGACACTGTTATTTTTAGTGCGGTAAGCTGCTGTACCCAGAGCAGTGAGGTGTTTCCTCTGAGCCATGCAGATGCAATGCAAGTGACTCCAAATGAGTCACGTAGTGGTTCATTCCTCCAGTGGTTTGCTTAGGTAAGAGCATTCCTCCAGACATACACTTTGAACAACTTCTATGAAGTGCATCTAGCTGTTCTACCATCTCAACATTTCTGTATGCTGGCAATGCTTTTTCAGATAAACACATTTCATGACCTCTGCTTCATCAGATTTTTCTGTTTTACCTTGAAGTCAAATGGTCTTCCTGTTCTGCTGTTTTTATTCCAACTGCCTTTGCAGACTCTGGAAAAAAATGGCTGTGGCATTGCATGCACAAAAGCTACAAGGTTTGTTGGTCACATCAAGCATGATTACCCTTAATTGAGTAGTTATTTTGTTGAAACAAAGGCCAGTACTTCAGATTGCACCAGCTTTACCAGACGAACGGTTCTATCAGACACTCACAAAACTGATTTTTATCAGTTGCCCAAAAGTTTTAACAAATTTTTTTGGCATCTGATGGTACCAAATCATCTCAGCTACCACCTTTGTAACAAGTCTTTTTCAGACTGGAAAATATATACTACTTTCCTAATTTCGTAGCTATACTTTAACGTTCCCTAGATCAATTTTTTTTGCCTTCCACTGTGCATCAGCTAGCTCACACATGAAAGGGAAGGATCTGTGCTCAGGGTAAGTGGGGAGCGGAGGACTAAGTAATGCAATGCATTTGAGATATCAAAAGGAAGTTCAAACTCTGAATTTCCCTCTGGAACCAAAATAAATCCTCAATCATCAATTTATAAAGAAGCATAAGAATAACATAGAAGAAGTGAACATGTCTGGCTCCAACCTAGCTGCAAGACTCTCAATATGCAGAAAGAACTGAACAGTTGCAGATTCCTCCAGCCTCACATAATGTAATTATTTGACAGAATAAATGATATTTATAGAATAAGATTATGCATGATAAGTAACTTGGCTGGCTCAAACTGATTTCAGTGTCACTCAGATACCTCTTCTCTCCTGTTTGAGTCGGTCTAGACAGAAATGATGGAGTTTAAGACTTTGAAAATAACATTGTTTGTATAAAAAACTGGACTTACAGACATTTATAACTTCCCAAAACTTGGAGCCCAGCCTCTGAATTCTCTATCTATCTCTTCCTCAGTACTTTGGTGCCTGCGTTGAAATTACAGTGATACTTTAAAAACAAAATTCTTCATACAAGCACACTTCTTTTGTTTTCTCTGAACAATGCAGGGGGACAGATAGATGACGATTTACCTTGGGCTGTGATTTCATGTTTGCTTTATGCATGCTGAAGCAAAGGCCAGAAGAGCCAGTCTTGTCATGTTGTTTTGCATCCCCTCATTGCTACTGATTTGGCTGTGTGGTGCATTAAATCAGGGAACTGGTGGGAATGAAACATTGGGGAACATGATGGGATTTCTGCTAACATCATTGCACCTTCAGATAGATGTTTTCCCTAGTCTGGCTCCCTCCACTAATTACTGCTGTGGTAAGAACAATTAACGATCTGTACAGAAAGGAAAACTACACCCATTTAGTAGCAGCCCACATTTTAATCAGCTTATAGGAACTGTGAAACCAACTTTCTAAGAGATCTGTACTGGGCAGATCAGTCTCTGGAGATACGTATCTCTCCCTTTGGCTGTAGAAGAAGCATGAACCAGCACACACCATGCATTCAGTTTTCCTATGGCTACAAACAAGTGAAGTGAATCCCAACCCCAGAGGTTATGATAAGTGCCAGAAATCCATTTGCTGTTTGTTTTCCTGATCTGATTGTGCTAAGCAGCCAGAACACATTGCGGTGCCCTACCTGCAGTAAGAGCAGTAACAAGTGCTGCAGCCCAGTGAGAACAGCACTGCCACTCATTTAGCTTTTGCATCTTCTGACATTTCAAGGAAGTAAGAACGTGAATGTAGAATGAGTGAGATAAACAAACAAAGTAAACACATCTACTCTCAGGTTGCTCCAAGGATTTGTATCCTCCCGTGTTACGAATATCCACTTGCCTTGACCTGCATTTTTGGCATGTGCAGCAGTACTTGACAACTTCCTAAACATTTCTGCTCATCTGGGGCCACACCAAATACCTGTCTCTCTTCCCAGTGTGGCAGGACTGGATGGCATCCCAAAGTGGTTCAGCTTCTACCCACCAGCCTAATCCCTACCTCACGTGAATTTTTTACCTGCTGGTCTCTTTATTGGGTTTCCTAGAAAAAGAGCATTTTCAAGTAGGATTTTTAACAAGAAGGGTTTTTGTATGACTCACAGGAACAGGAAGGTGCATCTGAAGGGGGGTGGCATGGTGCATGATGTAAGTGGGGAAGATGCTGGGGATGGTGGCAGTGATTTGTCTGCTCTTATCTTGATGTAGGAGGGCTGACAGATTCTTCTGGGTGCACAGTGAAGGAGGTATCAGTGATTACATTGTCCTGTTTGTTGCACCAGGTTCTGAGAAATGAGGAGAGATTTCCCTCCCTAAATGTAACTGTCTGTGAAAGAAACTTTGCAGGCTGTGAGTGGGGTGAAGTGAGCTGGGAGGCTGCACCATGAAGCAGGAAGGAAGCAGGAAGGTTGCTTTCAACAACAGAGTCTAGCCTAGTCAAAAACATGCTGGAAAGGGGCTTTCTCTGAGACACGGAGGAGAAAGTGTTGTTTGTTCAGGCCAGCGAAGCCGCTAAGACCTACAGGGGGAGTGAGCAGGTGTGAAGGAAAAGGTGCAATGGGAGGGTAAGAGATTCATGTCCAAACCATTTCACGTAGTCTGCTTTACCCAGTAGTCTGAGCCAAATCAATTTAAGGAGATATTTTGTTCCAGTTTATGAGTTTGTATTCTAATAAAATGTTGCTTTAGAAATTGGAAACCATTCGGTATTTCGTGTTGCACTCAGCTTCCAGAAAGAGTGGGGCAATTCTGCTCTGGCCAACCTGGGGCCCTGCTGCAGGGAGAAGTAGAGGTTGATGAGGACAGCGTGGCGGAACAGTTAGTAGCACCCAGAAGAAGAAAAAAAGTCAGATCTGAAGGCTGGAACTGTGCAGAGCTTTGCAGATTGAGGGATACCTTGCGCTCTGGGTCTCAAACACTTCCTTTTCACTCAATTTCTCTGTGTAGTCAGACTTGGAGAATATTCTACTCTTGTCAGAGGTTTCTCCATGTGTGATGAGCAACCCAGAGCTATTTCTGTACACCCAAAAATCTCAGATCCATCTGATGTGCATGCAGAGAAGTTCTACTGTGTGGTTGTAAGGCAGTCATTGGAGCTGTGCGGTTTCCAGAAAAAAAGCTGGATGGACTAACTGTACATGCATGTATCAATGACACAGCACTTGCATACTATTTGCAGGCTTCCAAAAAGCACCAGATCTACAGTACATACTCTGCAATATAGATTTGCACATGCACAGCCAGTTGGATGTGTCCAGAGGTGTTGGACTTACTGAGTATCTGCACACCATAAGGGAAGCATTTGCTTCTTCCCAGAAGCATTGGATTTACTGTGTGTACATAATGCAGTGCATGTGTCCATATTTTTGTGTGGGAACACCTGGGCAGAAGTATGGGAGCAATAAACAAGTGTTTAAGGTCAAAGAATATGAATGGAGGAATAACGTGTTAGGTGGATAAGAAGAAAAAGGTCATGACAAATGGCAATTTGATGGGTGTAGGAGAGCTTGTTATGGCCGTGGCAATCCTTAGCAGCGGGATGGGGACTGAGCTGCTGCATGCTGTGAGCCAGGGTCCCACCCACCAAGGCAAGCTTGTGGGAGCCCCCAGAAACCACCCCCTTCTTTTGGCTGCATTCCAATGGGCCAGTTCAGTGAGCTGAAGGGGCTCTCCTGAGCCAGGCGAGGGCAAGCACAAGAGAAGGGAATCTACATCCCGATGAGGGGGTGGGCAGGTGCAGGGAAAATCCCTTCTGGCATCAGCTGAGTGTGAAATCAGCTCTGCCTCTTGCAGGCAGTTCGGATGAGGCATGGCAGGCTGGCGGTTATGGTACAAGCCTGTGGGGACAAACCCTCTCTCAATTAGGGAGGGGTAAAATTGCACTTAGCTCAATATGGTGATGGATTGCAGTCTGGAATATTTTAGCCCATCAGTATTTTTTTGTTTGTTTGCTTGTTTCTTATCTAAATGCACAACCAAATTGGAAGTTTGGAAGTCGAATCTCGCATTTACTTGAGATCAGAATTTTGACAACCTCCCTGTGCATGCAAGCAGCAGGCTTCTTGGGGCACTGCTGGGGGATGCTCTGAAAGTCATGGAAAATACACACATTTGCATGTGAGATCACAGAGTGCCCACTGGGGAGCCTCCAACCACTTTGTGGGCTCCTGGAGGTGCAGAGAGCACATTTCAGTCTGTACCACCAATCAGACAGGCTCCTGCTGGCACAAGCAGGTGAATGGTTCCAGTGCATGCATGCATGAATCAGATTAAAAGATCAATTTAATACTTTTTATGAAAAGTAGTCACTACATATGGTAAGGTCATTTTCACGTCCGGTGTCTCAGCCATTCGCTTTTTAGTACCCCAAAGGGGATTACAGCAATTGAACTAATTGCTTAACAAATTGCCTTTGTAAACCAAAGGCATTTTTGAATGGTACAGGACAAAAAACTTTTGTTTTCTTACTCTTCTATAACTAAAGTTGTCCAAACTAATGTTTTTTTAAACTTTGGCATTATAAGTGGATCTCAGGCTGAGCTTTTATTTACCGAGTCATAGCTGGAAGCCAACTCTGATGTCCAAGTTGTAAAAAATCCCCGAAAACAGCAACTTCTAATGGAAAAGCTGAAACCATCCAAGCCTTGGTGAGGCAAATGCGCCACTATAATAACACAAAATATCTGTTTTTTCTATACGCAAAGCCTCACCACAGTCTTTTTGTGAGGAATTTATATTGCTAGAATACAATTCCCTAGTGGAATGTTTATTCTTTTCAATACTGATGAATTTAAAACCTTATTTTCACTTAGATGAAGGATTTTTCTTCTTGTTTAATATTGCAGTGTTCTGAACATCCCTGTAAATGCTGCTCATCAAATATTGACTGCTTTGCTGCCATGGTTCTAGTAGAAGTTGCAAGTAATTATGCTAAAATTTGACTAAATTTTTTTTAGGTATGTCTTCCAGAAGAGCTTCCCTGCATAGCAGAGCGTACACTTTCCTTAATCTTGGCATTTTGCTCTTCGGCTGCCGTCATTCCATCTGAAGCATTTACTTTGAAATGCCTGCCAAATATTTTTGTCCTGGTACCACAATAACAGTGCAGCAATGTGGGAGTGATTCAGCTGGGTGCGTTTACAATGAGAGCAGCCTGCAGAGAGGCTCCAGAGAGCGGTCTGTGCTCTAGGTTGTCCTAGTGAGCTCCAAATCCAAAGCAGATCTGCTAAACTTCATTAAAGATCATGCTTTCATTCTTGTAAGTTTTTGTTCCTTCTGATAAACAGAACAACTTGGATGTGAATTGTTCGGGTCTTGTCCATTTTACGTTTAGAAATTAATTCCAAAATAAGTGCATTCTAGAAAGAGTTGCATTAGGCAATGCCTTCAGTAGTACTAATCTGCGTAGCTCTAGGGAGATCAGAGAGCTCTCCTGATTCACACCAGCTGTCTCCCTGGCCTGTTTCTGTGGGTAGTTAACTCTTGATGAGGTTGGTTAGGCAGCACATCACATGCACTAATCTTTTACCTTAGGAGAATGCAAACAGTGAGGTACCTTGCAGGCCCTGCTGTTAAACTGTAATGCTGATGTATAGGGAGCATTTTGCAAAAGTCAGGATCTCCAGGCTCATTCAGATCCTGTCTGCCTTGTAAATCTTTCTTGCCCCACTTCAATGGAGATAAGAGGTTCAGCTGAGAGAGACCACCCAAGTCATAGCTCATTTCACTTCTGCTGACCTTCTCTGATATGCCTATCAAAGCAGCAATTAAAATAACATAACAGGAACTTTGTGTAGTGCAAATGTGTTCCATCAATCTCCTTTTCATCTGACTCTTCAAATACTTCAAACCTGAGTAAGCAGCTGAAAATTTTGCAAACAAGAATGAGCAAATGTAAAAACAGATTTTTTCCCCGTTCTGGAGCAGAACAATCTGTTTACCTTTCCGAAGGAGCTGTCAGCAGAGTGGTCATCATGAAATATGAAATCACAAATGGTGCACTCCTAGGAAAACAAGTACATGCAGAAACTTGTTCCTTCTATTTTCAAGAGTGTTTTCTTTTTTTTTTTCCTCTGCTATTTGAGTTTGGCAGCAGGGGTTTTTTTTTAGTTCTAGTGCAGCCTTTTAACAGACTTTTAGTCGCCTGTTGTAATTAGCTAGGCCTGAACAGGCAAACGTTACTCACCTGTTATCAGTAGTTGTACAAGCACATGGGTCAGGAAAACCAGGCAAGTGAATGAGGGTCTTGTGGTCAGGCACTGGAACATCCTGCCCAGGGAGGAGGTGGAGTCACTATCCCTGGCGGTGTTCAAGAAGCGTCTGGATGAAGTGCTATGGGATATGGTTTAGTAGTTTAGTGAGTGGTAATGGTGATAGGAGGACGATTGGACTCGACAATCCTGTAGGTCCTTTCCAACCTTGTGTTTCTATGATTCTACGAGGGGAGGACCATGATGCATTCAGATTCAATGTGCTGCTACATGTACAAACAATAAGAATCCTCATACACCATTTAAACAGTATGCTATTCTACTGTGCTGTCTATGCTACCAGTGTCTTTCATTGCTCCAATGGGTAATTGTCCAGACATAAGATTAGGCCTCTACCTGAAAAAAAGATGTTTTTTTTAGAGGATCCGAAGAATAAAAACACATTGGTGGAGGCCTTGCATTGCAGTTAGAATACGCTGACTTCATGGAGCAAGAACTGGTTGCTTCCTTTCAAGCACTCATGGAGAGCCCAACGTAGAGCCAGCACAGCAGATGTCAGCAGAGAGGAGGTTTCACAGCTGGGGTTGGAGTTTGCTTGGGCCCTACAGTTGTGCCTCTCTGCTGGCAAGCCAACACACACACATATCCATCTCTCTCCAGACACATCTTGTGGGGATGTGATATACAGTGCAATTCCTTATGTGGGCTTTCTGAAGCTTGGCTCTATATATATCTACCCTCTCCTGCAGCTCTGAGCCTCACAGACTCATAGAACACACACATCTATACAGAGAAATGCAGCAGAAACCTCTTGCTTCTGCAGTGTTTGGGGTTTGCACACCCACACAAGGGCTTTATTTAGCTTTCTCTGTAATCTTTGGATATGGGATGTTCTTGCTAAATCATCTCAGTGTCTAGGAGACATGCACTGGAGGAAATCCAAGTACAATTGTCCTCTCCTCTGGAGCAGGACAGAGCCATTCTCACGTGTACCTTGACCCCGTACTGGCTGTTAGGTCCCTGTTGGAGGCATATACCTTTCCCTGCATAGCATCATGGCCTCCTGTGCCCTTTGCAGAGGCTGGGAGAGTGTGAGTGAAGTTACATACTTTTTGACTGATCGTTGTTTGAAGGAAAGCAATAAGAAGTTCTTGGACATTTCCCTCTTTCAAGAACACTTGTAGAGGTGGCAACTATAAAACAGTCCTTAGCATCCCTGTATCTGGCCCCACTAGAGCCAGGCGCACTGCATGCAATTTCATGTGGAATAGGACCTTGAAGGTGTTTCAGGCTTCTGTGCCTCTGTATCTGCCTACATGTTAGCAAATATGTGAGTTAACCGCATGGCTACAGTAGCCTCTATTGATATACTCCAGCTGGTGGTACAGAGACCATTCCTGTCACAGCAGAAGGTGATGCTGTCTTCTCTACTACACTGCATGGAAGGGAGGAGATCCAACACAGGCATCACATCAGCCCTTCACTGTTGTGCTTATTTGAGATGGGAGGTAAGAGTAAAGGAAGATAGCAAGGTGCTGGGGGAGCATATCGGGGTTCCCAGAGCACTGACCTGGATTCTTTGAACACAGATGTGTGATTTCAAGGCGCAGTTCTTCTTAAGACAGCAGTCTACAGTATACATTAAGTGAATCCTCCTTTGGAGATGCTCACAGGTTTTCATTAACTTCAGGAAAAAAAAACTGCTATTTGGAAAGATTAAGGTATGTGAGACAAATTTGCACCTGAATCCCTCTCGTAACACCTAGAAAGACATCTTTCAGCTGAGCAACAAGGTTAAAAATCAAAGGATCGCCCACAGGAAATTCCTGTCTTCATCTGCCTGGAGTTAAGGATATTCTTCTTTTCCTGTTTGGGAATTTCTGTAACTTCTCTCACATTAGTGATTGGTACATTCTGGGAGGCTCAGAAAGCTTTGATAAACTAGCAAAATCAGTTACCTGCTACATCCTTCTGAGTAAAAAACAAATGAAAAAAAAATGTTTCAAAGGCAGTTAGGTGGAAATCAGAGATAAATCTGTGCAAACAGGAGAATGAATGAGCTGTGCAGATGGTTGTTGAGAGACGCTGGGCTCCTGCACTCCACCATTATTTTTGCAGGTGAGATCTTTACTTTCTAAAGCTGAGGAAGTCTAAAGCCTGGATGGTTTTGCAAGATACACATCTGCCTTTGAATTCTATTGTAATTATCATGGCATCATTTTACATAATTGACACCTTTTACAAAAAAAAAAAAAAGTGGTTTGGAAGATATTTTGTTTATACTGTAGCTAAATTCTGCCTGAGTTGTCTAGTCCCACTGAACCATACTGTATATTCATCAATGCATAGTTCTCTTGCATTTCAGTATTTGTTATGAAAACCAAAATTCTTACTCTGAGATATTTTTGCTGGCAGCACTTCAAAGAGAACAACTGCTTTACTTCATGCCAACCTCTGCAGCAGTGGGGAAGAATACCTCTCCTAGGATCATTTATATCTTTTTAACTTTTCAATGTGGATTTGTCTGAACACATTTTTTTCTTTCAGTTCATACCTGCGATGACAGGAACTTGCTTGATAAGACACTGACATAAGAAGTTAAGGACTCTAGTTTAGTGAAAATAAATTGACCTGTGAATCAAAACACCTTTTAGTTTCTTTCTCCATTTGTTGGCAAAACAAATAAAAGAATTTCCAAGCTGCAGAAACACAACATCCTACTCATTTCACGGAAGGGCAGCCATTATGCAGTGTTGCTGCCAGAGCTGAGATGGTAGGCAAATCCTCCAGCTCACGACACAACAATAGCAGAAAGGTACATTTTATGCTGGTTAGGGTAGAGTGAAATCCACTGGATTTATGTCAGCAACTCCACCAGTTATTTCCCAGAAACTTTACCATACACACGTGCAGGTCTTCCATTCTGGGCTATGCCTTGACTTGTAGTATAATCAAGACGTTTACAAGACCAAATAAATTGTTGCCATCAGCTCCCATTTATCTGCTGTTTCAATTCGTTCCAAAAGAGGTTCAAGAGTTACTGTTTGTTTTGCAGAAGGAAAGCATCAGATGTGCCTTGGTGGGAGCCAGGATGGCAGAACTGGAACCATGCACTGCCAAGAGGGTCTCCTTCAGCCAGCCAGGGAGGCTGTGCCCTGCTTCTCGTGGCTCTGCCAAGGATGATTAAAGCACAACAGGATCACACTAAACGAAGAAAAAAGCCTACATTTCTCTGGGATCTCCCTATTTCCATGGGTCTGGAAATACATGCGGCTAGGCTGCCTGGGGCTCAAAGCACCTTACAACATAGTCTCCTTGGCTCCCAGCTGTCCTCATGCTGTGATGCCAGACACTCCTGTGGCATGGGGGCTGGAACTTGATCCCTGGGGTCCCTTCCAACCCAAACCATTCTATGATTCTATGACACTAGTGGTACCATGTAGCCCTCTCCTCTTCTCAGAGAGGATGGGAATGTGATGTCCTTTCCTTTCCCAGAACTGTCATGAGCTGCCCAGCCCTCCTTCTGCTGCGGCACAACAGTGGTTTCCCTGGGGCTGGAAGAAGGACATCCCTGTTCTATTTCAAACATCTTCCTACTGCGGGACATCCCTCTCTACATCTGCTGTGCCATCAGCACAGCAATACTGGGATCAGTCAGGCCAGCCTTAAGATTACCAAGTTACTGATATGTATGGAGGAGAGCAAACCTCACTGCCTCTGCCTGTGTGCAGACTCTGACAGATGTTGGTCATTTGCAGATGTTGTTCAGAAAGGGGAGATGTTGATACAGTCACTGTATGGCTTGGTGAGCACAGGTCTTGTGTTACAGCAGTCTAGCTCTGAAGCCTGGGTATACCTGCTGGTAACTGAAAATGGAAGATGGAGCACCAAAAGATCCAGCTGCAGTAAATACTAACATAAATCAAAAATAAGGTGGGGAGGTAACACTCGAAAAAGCTCCAAATTGCAATACTTGTGTAATGTCTCTTTTTCACCACACATGGCTTTGCCACTTGTTCCTGTCAAGGATTTCTTCCTGGAAAAGAAAGTTTATTCACAGGTTTTACATCTTAGGACAAAGATTATCTTTATATCTTAGGACAGGTCTCTGTCCCTTGAAGATAAAAAAAAAAAAAAATGCAGTACAAATCGAAATTTCTTCTAGTGTTCAGTGTAGAAAAGCTATGTTTACGTTAGCAAGCGCTGCAGGCCAGTGGGACTAGACCCATAGAGCAAAACAGCTGGTGTTGAAGACTCAATGTCTACGTGACGTTTCTTTTAAGGCAACTTGCTTTGGAGTAGTGCTAATCTGGTCCCACAGACCAAATGCCCAATAGCAGTTGAACTGCATTAAGTGAGCCAAAATGAGGTAAATGGGGTTGATAGGGAGATTTGCTTCTAAAGCACATTTCTGATCTGAGCTAAAATTTGAACATTCTATAGTGTTAGTGCAGGTATATCCCAAGTCTCCTGCGTTCCCTTACTGGATGGCCTTTGCCTCTGAGCAGAGTTCTTCAAGAGAACAAGTATTCATCTAGCAGCAACCAGAATACTCTTGTCTTCATTTGATTATCATGTGTCCCCGTGTGGATGTTCATGACAGTCTTTAAAGGTATTTGCAGGTCATCACATGAGTCACTCAGCAGAGATGGCAAAAGTACTACTGTGTGTTAAGGAAGACTGCTCCGTGGGAGGTGTCCTTGCCCATGGCAGGGGGGGTGGAACAAGATGATCTCTAAGGTCCCTTCCAACCTGAACCATTCTATGATTCTATGATTCTATGATTCTGCAGAAGTACAAAAGTACTAACAGGGAAAACCAGAAGAAATGTCTGAAGTGTGAAAACAGATTATTCAAAGCTTCTGTCTCGGTCATTTGTACTTTGTTGAACACAAGTAAATGTAGTTACTGAAAACCTTGTAAAAGAGCAAGTGATGAACACTTGGAATTCATGCACATCTTTGATATATACAAAATAAATTATAATTAAACATCCCAGTGGTTACACATGCAATAATGTATTTCTGCTACCACATGCTTTCAGTTGTTCTTTATTCATATCTTTTGTGTTTCTCGTAGTGTTCTCTTAAATATCTCTAACTTATTTTCCTGCACCAACATTGTCTTTCTTTTGCTTGGCAGAGATTGTTGTTTTTTCAGCTTAGCATTGGGGGCATTCAAATTATTTATTTATTTTCATGTAAACAGCGTAAGGGCTGCCAGAAGAACTTCTTGGAAAAGTGCTCGGCTTAGCCTCATTCTGTCATCTGTATGGTAGCCAAGCAGGGTATGCTGTTAGTGCTCTGCGAACAATGGGCATTATTGTTATATTAACTTGATTTCATTTCTTGGGGGAGAAAAGAAAGATTGGTGGATTTAGTGGGAGATAAACTAAATAACAGGAACATGTCCAACATGGATTTTACTGAGAGCAACAAAGTGTCTCCAGTTAGCATCACTGGGAATGGGGCTAAGCTTTTGGGATTACATCTGTTTCACCAGCTAAATGTTGGGTTTTTAAGCTTACCCAAGCGCTTTCTCTGTAAATGGAGAGAAGCTGTAACCTCCAGAGGGGGAGTGGATGCATCCCAAGGTGCCTGAGAGAGGTGTGATGAATTGGCCTCCCTCTGCTGATAGCATCATTCTGCTTTTCACATTGTTAATATCACAACATTTTTACTGGAGTATCTCAACCCATGAATACCCCATAGCAGTGATTTGAATACACTGGGATGCTGCTAGAACTTGGGCAGCATTTCCAAGACCCACAGCTACGCAACCATGAGCGTTGCTCATGCAGAGGGGCATCAGGGAGTGATGCCTGAGTGCAGGCTGAACAACCTGGCTCTGGAACAGGAGCTGGCTTCAGGGCACATTGCGCCTGACCTAATTAGCCATGAAATACCCAGTCCTTATCACCATTTCTCTTAGCAACAATATTGCTCTCGGGCTAGAAGACTGATTTCCAAGCAGCTTTTCTCTATGGCCAAAGGTTTCATGTAGAGGTCCCTCACTTCATTTTCCATCTGTAATGATTGCACAGTCAACTTCACACTCTGCACCTGAAGGGTGGAGCCTTTTACTGGTACATTTGCTTTCATTTACAGGATTTACTAAATGATATTTGCAGTGGCTTCTGTGCTGAGACGCATGGATGGGACCTTTGGAGGAGGAGAAATTCAGACATATCAGAGACTGTTCTTATGTGTCTTTTTCCTGTTGCTGTTAACAGTAGAGTTAGTGTGCCATCATGGAAGTAAATATATTCACTGCTTTTGAAGAAGTCTGAGTCTATCTGCTACCTGTGCATTTCTGGAAAGATCAGGCAAGAGTAGCTGCACTGAAAATCAGCGTTTGTACTGTCTGAACTAATAAGAATTGAGTTTTCAGAGTTGAGTGGTAAAAAGTAGGACAAATGTTCATGCCTTCATCCCATATACGCTGCAGATGCTGGCACTGCTCCCCTGTTTATTGCAGATCTATCAGTGGGACACACTGAGACACCTTTGGTGATGAGACTGATCTAAGCCAGTTTTTTGTATGTAGAATGGAAGAATCACAGTGGAGAAGTAAATTTCAGAGCCGAATCCTGGGAATTATTCTCATTTACAACAAAATGTCTTTGGCAGGGACACAGTAAGTCTCATGCACCCAGCACGAGGCTCTGGCTCTGCTTCCCATCCTGTTCTCCCCAGCTGTTCTCCCCAGTGAAGCACAACCAGAAGTCACAAATCCTGGCTGCTACCTGGTTTCACAGTGTCCCCAGCTGTATGCCCCCCTCGCATGTGTTTGGCCATTGTCAGCACTGTTCTGCCTCATCCCATCTGGGAAGGTCTCCCTATCTGCTTAAAGGTCCCTTTGCCTTTCTAGTTGCACTAGCTTAAATACAGCATGGAGGAGCCAAGCCTGAAGGAGCCGAGCTAAGAACAGTTTAAAATAATTTCAACTATAAGTGAATTCAGGGTACTTAATGTTTTGAGCAGTTTTTAAGCTGTTGTAATGGAAAATCAGTGCAGCTCTGACAGTAGTCAAAGTGGTGTGTAATGAAGCTGCAGCTGCAAGATAATATGAAAATATGGCAGAAAGGGCTGACTGCCAAAGACAAGGGGACAGCTGATGTCTAGAGAAGGAAAAAATCTCCAGGGTTAACCAGCAAAAAAATCTAAAAGTGTTCCAAAATATTCCACCAAAGAAAGTCCAAGTATTAGTGACAGATGTTAATTATGTTGCTTAACGTTTCACTGGCAGGTAGTCAGATACTCCTGAACTGAATGTGGCTCTAGAGCTTAACTGAAAGGAAATAGAAGCTTGCCATGAGGCAATACTGGTTCCTGGTCCTGGGATGAACGTGGAAGCTGCTGGGAGATAGGGGCACACATCTGTTTAGCCCAATATCCTGTCTTCAGCAGTGGCAGATGCTTTGTAAAAGTAAAAGAAATACAGCATGTATTGAGCATTCCTTCCCTTTCTATAATCTCCCAGCTCCTGGCAGTCAACAGTGCAGAGACTCCCTAATGCCAGACATTGCATCTGGACCATTGTTTTTAATAGCCTCCAATGGACCTATCTTTCAGAAATTTGACTAACCCTTTTTTGAAGCCATTTATACTTGTGGCCTCTGCAGCATCCTACAGCAACAAGTCCCTGGATTGTGTTATGCTGTGTTTTAGAAAGAAATCTCTTGTGTCTGTTTTAAGCCTGGTTCTCAGCAATTTCACTGGGTGTCCCAGTTTGTGCACAGTTAAAAATAGTGAGCAACTATCCCTTACTCAGACTCTTGAGGCTGGCTCATTTTAGAGACCTGCTTTTTCCCTTATCTAAGCAGAAAATGCCCATTCATTGAAGAGTGAAAACTGCTCTGTATCTCCATCACCTCCTCTGCTATACACTGCTTCAAATAGGGTCATACTACAGTTTTTAAAATATGAGTATACCATGTTATACAGTACTTCCTGTATCTTCTGCCTAACGATAATGTTTATATACTGGAGTGCATATGTGCTCAAAAAGATAATAAATGCTTGTAAAAACAGGCTCCTCTATTTGTTATTCCTGATACGGTGTATCCCAAGGCAATGAATGGTGGCAAAGGTAGGAGTGAAATGTTCCTTGTTTCGAGGCATCTCTAGTGTCCGTCTCCAGCATGTCTGCAGGGACCACCTCCAGCCCACGTCTGTGGCAGTGTGGCCTCTCGTCTGCATACACCAGAAACAAAAAGGCAAAAATCCAGGCTGGAGAAGACAATGTTGGTAGTGCCTTGTGAGACACTGCTGGCTTGCTGTTCCTGCTGCAGGGGACCTCCACGACATACAGCAAAGCCAGCCGTGGAGGATGGAGCACTCTACACTCACCAGCATCCACCAAACAGAAGCTAGGGGTTATGGTTCCCCTCTCCCAATAATGCTTTTGGGTCTAGCACCACAGGGATCATTTGATAGGAAGCCTGGAAGTAAGTGTAGATATCTCTTAACAGCTTATTGTGCTGTGCCTGTTACAAAACGTTAACAGCAGAAGGATGTGAAGGGCTCTCCAGTAGGATTAGTTTCTCCCTCCTTGACTTTTCTTTGGCTGTGGAAAAAACTTTCACTGTCCTGCAAGGGAAGGGTGAGAGAGAAGCCCTGGATTCAGGACCTAGCTGTAGTTTGCAGGAAGCAATGCTGATTCCCATGGCCTCCCTTTAAGGTATTGGTACAGCTAGCTGCTTGTGCTGCTTTCCAGTGAAGAGTCCCTCACTCCCACGCCCCCACAGCACTTTCCACCCTCCAGCGGGAGGCACTGCTGAGGAGTATCTCAGCCACATGAAGAGAAAAACAATTTCCATGCAGCTCTTGATTCACGAGTACTTACCCAGCTCAGGTGATTAGCACAAAATGTTGACCTAAAGCCACCAGAGTGAGGCAGCTCTGTTGCTGTTGTAACTGGGCTTACCTCATACCCTCAGATCAGTATCTGATTTATCACCACAGAGGTTCTGTCCTAAAGTACTGAGTCTAAATGTTCTCCTGCTCCCTTAGTGGAGAAATCACGGAGAGATAGGTTTAGAGCCAAAAATTCAAAGGGAACTTCCAAATATTTTAATCTCTCCCAGCCCTTGAACTTTTGGGTGCATTACAATTGAAATAGGTGAAAGCTCCAAAATCTGAAAGGCTACTTCATTAAGCACAGAAAATCCAGATGCCTGCTGAAAGACCAGGTCTCTCTTTTAGTTAATATCTCACTCTGCAGCCACTGGACTTCACCTGTGATCTATGTGAAGGTGTACACAGAAGACATCTGCAAAAAAATCTGGAAAATAGAAAAACATAATAATGAGCTAAAGTAAATGCTTCAGTGGACGCATTCATTGGAAATAGCTGGTCTAGCAATGGTGCATTAAACACCAGTTAGGCCCCTGAGATTTGGACATGAATGTACATGTTTTCTGAATTGATGCCATGCTGCATAAAAATGACATTTTGGACTCTGAATTCTCAATGCACAAATACTTTGGCACCAGAAGGGGAGCATGCAAAGAGTTAGAGGCACAAATCTGCAGGGCACATTGAGGCCCTTTTGAAATACAGCCTTGGATTTTGGCAGCCAAATTTAATTTCATAGCCAGAGGGTGAAGAAAAATATATTCAGATTTCTATAGTAAACAAATCTAGCAGACCTTAACCTTAGCAGTGAGTGTATTACCACTTGCATTCAAAAATTGCATTTTTAATGTGTCATGTCACTTAGCGTTATTTAAATCCTTTTATTCCCCATTAAAAAAAGATGCATTAATATGTACTACAGGAGAATGTGCTCTTGGAATGACAGTACTTGGTTTTAAGGCTTGCATTTTTTTGAACAAGTTTGTACATACTTCCTCAGCTCTAAATAGAGAGTATCCCTCATATTTAGCAGTTCAGAATTTGAAACAACGAAAAAAGGTGTGTTGCACATGAAAATTGAGCCTGGATAATTGTGAAGGTCATTTTGACAACCACTGTACTGTAGCTGGAAGGTCACTGCTGGACTGCAGAGCAATTATAGTCCTCAGCAGAACTGCTTTACTTCTGTTTTACACCAGAGTAACTTAATAAAGTAAAATTGGACTCGTGCCATAAGATTTAAGGAACTGTATTTTGAAGCCTCCTTCACACCAAAGTAATTTGCTGTGACATGTTGCACATGTCTCAAAAACACATTAGGAGATAAATCATTAAAATGGGCTGCCAGCACTGCCCTGTAGCTGTGCACTGAGGATCTCGTCCCAACTTTTGCCAGATTTCCTACCTACTGCAGGACACTGGTATCAGAGAATGTGATCAGCAAGCAGAAACTAAACAGGTCTTCCTTTCAGAGGTCTGCATCCAGTTGTGTCCCCAGAAATAAGGACAATGTTAATATTTTTCTTCCCTACAGAAGCCTTAGCGTGATTTCTGACGTGTTGTGGCTGGCTGATGGGAAGCGGTGCTACACTGTCAGTTTCCAGCTGGGGTTTTTGCTGTGACTGCATGGAGACCAGGAAGACCCTTCACACACAAATTTGAGTCTGAGTGTCCTCTTTGGGTCAAAGCTGTTTACATGGCACATTTCCTACAGTAAATGCTGACCAAAAAGATTAGCCTGCTGACCCCACACACTGTGCATACTACATCACATTTCTCCTTTTATTGTTCTTTTCATTTGTATCTGTCCAACCAAATTTTAGCAGTGAGGTTGCCTGCAGGAAGATGCTTTGCACACAGATGCTACCATCACCATTTCACCCCTTCAGCTTTCAAGTCCCAATTCTGTTGTAGAGCCCAACTTGCTGCTGAAATTCTGTGTGACAGCAAAGAGCCACTCACCTGCTGTTCACAGCCAGGCTGCGACCCAAAATGAGAAAATACCCACAAAATGAGAAACATTTGGAAAGCTAGTAGCACCACAAATCAGTCTGGCTTTAGACAAATTGCCTCCAAACTCACAAGAAGCCTACTGGACTGAGAACTAGCTGCAGGTAGAAGTCTTTCGGAGAGAGGGAGACTCTGGCTTTATTCCTCTTGTTGATCTTCTCCTGAGATGAAGAATTAAAGGTTTTTTAAATCTGCTTCAGAGCCATGAATTTAAAAAAAAAATAAATCAGTTTAGTACATTCTTTCTGTTTCTCTGTTGATAAACAATGAGTAAAATGTCTTAAGAAAGGCTCCAGCCCCAAAACTGATTTTACAAAATCTCATGCTTGTACATTAAACCTCCAGGGCTGTCTGCTGACCATCAGCTACAGAGTCAGCATCCAAAGGACAGAAAACACAGCCACAGAAATTTCAGATACAACCATGATCTTAGAAACCACTTGATTTCCTTAATTGCTGGCAAATAAATCATTAGAGACAGAAATAACAGTCTTTAAATGTGATTTTTATGAGCTTAGGCTTTTCAAAATAGTTGTTCTTGTAAAAAGTTACAATTCAGGGAACCTTTATTGCATCTATCTATCTATTCAGTAAGTTTTTAAGTTGCAAACCGATTCCCACTCTGCTCCCCACCATAACCTGAAGGGTGGATCAAAACAAGCAGCAGTTGATCAATTTACTTGCCTGGACAAAGCCGAAATGGCAAAGCCTTTGTTCTCAGTTTTGTTTTGTTTTGTTTTCCTGAAAGACATAGCCTTTAAGGATTGTATCTTGAGGAACTGCTTTAAGTCACATTTTACTTGTCTCCTTTTCCTTTAAAAATAGAACTGTTATTAAATTACAAGGAAGTCTTGTTTTCTGATTCCTGTAAATCCACCTTTTCAGCCCATTCCAGTTACTGACAAGGAGGTGGAGAAGGGGGGGAATCCTGCTTAAATTCCCAGGCAGGCTGCAGGTGCATTTGTTTGTATTGAGAGGAACGTCTAACAGAATCCTCCTTTGTGACACACTATAGCAACTTTTCAATTTTCTCTCATTAGTTGGTGGTACTTCCTCTTCAATAAGGTACTATTGTGCTGCCTCTAACCTGATCTCTGAAACACTGTTGAGCTGTCAACTCATCAACCATAGAAAATGGATAGTTAATCTTTTCAGGTGACTTATTTCATTTCCTGCAGCTCATGTAAAATCCGAATGTTTAGCTACTACAAACAGTGAATTCTTCACCTGGACTTCACTAATAAAGCAACAAAGATTATTCCTTCTTATGAACTTTTTTTCTCTCTTTTTTATTTTTCATTTTCTTTTCTGCTGTTTGAAAAATAAATACCTCTGTGTGAACAAAGCCTTGTTTCTAATGTCATAATAGGACACTTAGTAAGCCAGTGTCTAACTATGTTTTCTGACATTTTATGCTGTGTTTGCGTGGAGTCTAAAGATTCATCTTCACCTTCCATTTTTCTCTGGTATTTTCAGATTTTTTGTTCCCATTCATTGCATGTGGGGCACAGAAAGCATTAGACTATGCAGTCTGTCTTTGAACACTATCATGGAGATTGAGACTGCTTTGCGCAGGTACAGTCTCCCACAGTTTCAAACTTTGGGGAGTTTTTTCAAGGTCAGTTGGAATCTCACTCTCAAAGAGGGTCCATCATCACAGCTTATTTTGCTTATTCTCCTGACTTGCTTCAAGATTGTCTTCTGTGCTTTGATATCACCTTCCTAGCAACCTATCCTAGTTAAGTAAAGATAGATTGTGATAAGAAGCAAGTGAGGCATTTCCATCTCAGTAGAAATAAAGCCCAAAATCATCTACAACAGGTGGTGCTCCATGGTGAAGCCCAGCATCGTAGAAAAGAATAGACTGAACAGATTTTTGCAAAAGTGATATGGCACACAATTAAAACCATTTTATGAAATAAGGGAATATATCTCTGAAGGTAACACAGATGTCTGTGGCTGTTTGTTTGTTGTTTACTTCGTGATCTCTGTAACCCATCTGTGGTTGGTCTTTCTAGCCAGATCCTTTGTCATGCTCAATACCCTTGGTGCCTCAGGTGGTGATGTCCTGAAACTTTCAGGCTCAGAGAGACACTTAGAGAGGGGATACAGCAAGATGCAAGCAAAGGATCCTGAGAAGCAAAATGCTGGTGCGATCCATAATGGTGTCTAAAGATTAGTTCTGAAGAAATGCCCATTTGAGAGGTTCCCTTTTTATAAATTGGGTATATAAAACAGTGGAAATTGCATTCCTAGAATGAGGAGAGAAAGAAGCTGCATTACAGAGACAAACTTTGAGTCTATTGGTTTAGCTGTAGAAGGAGGTTCCATCTCAGAGCTGGTGAAAACAAAACGTTCGCTTCTGAGAAGGGTTGCCCTTTCCTTTGCTAAAAAGAAAGAAAAATAGTTTTTGGAAGATGTGGCATGAAATCCAATCATATGCACAATCATATGTGGTTTGCCAGTGACAAAGGAAGTTTTCTCTTATGGACTAGAAAGCACAAGACAGTAGTTTCGGAAAGCTGGACCAGAGCAAATTCCTGAAATTTTCAAGTATAGGAATCTGCCATGCATTCTTTTCACATCCCAATACACTTCTCTTACTTGTAGCTTATTTCTTAGAAAAGTAGGTTATTGCTCAGGAATTTAGTACTCAAGAGTACAACATGGGAAGAAAATAAAGGGAAAAGAGAGAGAGGGAATTTAGGAAGAAAGTAGGAAAGGGAGAACACAGGGTACAATTTAGAACTATAGAATAATAAAACAGGCCTACCCTAGGTCAAGAAAGCAACTTTTCTCCCAGTGTTTCTTCTTGTAGAGTGACTATCACACTGGAACATATCTACATGTTATCATACAGAACTGCAAGCTCCCTAGATTTGGGCTGTGGATTAGTATTCGAAGAATCTGATAAGAGTGGGCTTCATTCCTTCTGAGATCACTCTGACACCCCTCCTGTGCTATAATGTATTAATACAGTCATGATAGCCTGGAGATATAACTGTGATGGCACAAAACATGATGTGCCCCCAGTGAGCTCTCAATCCTTCTGTTTCACAGTGTTCTCACTGCTCAAAAGCATTGCAGTTTACAGTGCAAAAAACCTCCAGCACATTAATTTTACGGTGCTGAATACCAAGGGAAGCATGATAGATAACATTTACGTTTTGTACCAAATAAATTTCCAGTAACAAATATTATTACAACAAATACCAAAGGAACTTAGAATTGCTAAGTTATTTTGGAATTGCTTTTCCATTGACTTTTGGAGTACCCTATAATCCTTCCCTATATATCAGTTCAGAAACACTGAAGCCTCTTTTATCACAACCAGCTGACCTAATCTCAGCTGTTCTTTGAAAATAAAAACACATGTTTTCTTAGTTACTCCATGTGGTGATCCATTTACTCCCTCTCCTATGATAGCTTTTGATGCCAAAACCTACAGCTTTATGAAATTGCAGTAGCTGCTCCATTGTTGGACTTGTTCCTGACTTCCAGTCAGGATCCCCAATTTCATCCCTTATACCTCAAAGATTTCCCCCACATAAGCCTCATTTTCCAAAGTTTTGTCCACATTGCATTATCATGTCACTGAGTTTTTTCCCCAAGTCTGATCGATGGGAGCTAAATGCATGGTATGTCAAATCATTCTATTCTTTGTTTCTGGAACATTTTCCCATCTCTTTTTGTCTTGTCAGGCCTTCAAAATGACTTGGCCCACAAGCACTGAACACGCTTTGTTTTGTTAGTCTCACTAAGAAGAGACTGTGTTTGGGCAGGTTCTATTTAATGTAAACATTCATTAAAAAAAAAAAAAAGACCTTTTATTGACTTGAGGCTTCGGTACAGCAATGACTTAGCTGAATAAGAGAAAGGAGAACATGGATTTATAGTTAGGAGAAAGAAGTATGGCAGATTACTGACCTGGAAAGGGCATAATGCTGTAGGAGCATTAACTGGGAAGTCATGGAGGAATGGGACAGGAATGCTGCCTGGACACAAGTAGGGGAGAAGGTGAGAAGATTCAGCATGAAATACTGCTATTATGCTACAACTATCTGAGCATGGAAACAGGGAGTGCATACAGCATGTAGTGATAGGGACCAACACCACTTCTACCAGATCCCTCATGCCCTGCTCCATGTCTGTGAAGGCCGTGAGACAAGCCGGTTGAGCAACATGGACTGAAGCACTGGGCTGAAGACCCACCATGCACACCTCTCTGTCACTCTGCTACAGCCTTGATGGTGCAGACATTGACAGGGGGAATGAGGACAAACTGGCTAGTAGTGAACAGACTGTCACTACTTGAGGCTGAAGTAGACCAGAAATGAAGGTGAAGGGGGAAGGAAAACCACAGAGCAGGTCTGGTGAAGGCATATTTCCCTTTCTGTCTATAAAACTGGAATAATTTGGGTTTCTTCTCGGGTGTTAAGCTCTTTCAAGGCAGTACTAATACTGTTTAGATCTCTGCTTTCCTGTAAGACCTCAGCCCAACTGACTGAGTGCTGAGATGTCACATAGTCCTACCTGCTTTGGTGGGCTGCAACAACAGGCAGGAAGATGTCGGTGCTTAGGTAAGCCACCACGCACCTCCTCTGCACAGCAACAGCACGTCAGCTCAGCTCTCCTGCTCCACAGAGTTTCAAACCAAGGCTCACTGAGGTCTTACAGCTTGGTGAACAGTGAATGCCATGGCCTCAGCCCTGTATTAAAGAACCAGCAAAGGATGAATTATGGCAGCTAGATTTCCAGAGTGGCCAGCAGCCTTCCGCCTCTGCTGCTGGGACACACTCAGCTGCAAGACCAAAGCAGAGCAGAGTAGGAGATGGTAGCAAGGGTTTTTGGCTCAGCATTCAAACTTCAGCTCATCAGGGCTTTCTTGGTCATGGCTCCCAGCTCATCTTTCTGCAGCAGCCACATAGCCCCTCCTTGCTCAGTAGAGCAGCTGGGGATGCAGTGGCTTTAGAAGAAAGGGAGAGGGAAGGAAGTGGAGAGCACAGATGATGAGAGACCAGGAACTGGTGAAGGCTAAAAGGACTTTTTGTGGGTACAGGACTTTGCCACAGATTTCTCAAGGCTGGGTTTGCCTATTTCTCTAGTGATGTAACAGTACAACAGTTCATGGGGATGCTGTAGGCAAGGCAGAAGACTGAGTCAGTGACCTTGCTTAACATCTTTGCATTTATCTGCAGCTCCTGCATCTGCAATGCAAAGGCATAATGTCCTTTAAAACAAATTATTTGCAGATACAAGCAAATCTGATATAATGCTTGTTTGCTTACTTTTACTATAATGCTTGCTTTTACCTTAAAGCTATCTGCATGATTCTTGGAAGTCCCAGGAGATCTCTTCTGCTGCATTTCTGCAATGGATTATTCTGAGATTATAAAAAGATTTTCAAGGTGGAGAATAAAAGAAAATTAATTGTCCTTATAAGGCACCTTGAGACAGAGGGCTACTGACAGCACCTTGAACTGTTCTCTTGGCAGTGCTGCAATGATAAGATAAATTTAGTTTAAGGATGACTGGGAATTCTGAAGCTAAGCATTCTTTATCTGGAAATGCCAATTCATCAGAAGTGAAACAATGAGTGGGAAATGTTTATGGTGTTTTATAGCAGAACAAATTCAAAGTTTCATTAATGTAATATTTCAATCTGATATTTTAAAGCAAAAAATTAATAATCTCATATTTGAAAAAGTTTATGTTTCAAATTGTTACCTACAGAGAAAGCTATGCATAATGCTTGTTAAATGGTCTCAACAAAAATCTCGAATAAAAATAATTTTTAAAGTTTCTTTGAAGTGCTTTTGCAAGTTTTTATTTCACGAAGTTTTTGAGATCATGGTTATACTTCCCAAAGTGAAAGGAATGGCAAATGAAAAACACAAAAATATCCATAAGTAAAGAAACTATTTCCCACTATCTTTGAGAATGTCTGGGAAACATAAAGAAACCACTGACAATTAGTGGCCACATAAAATAGTTTGTTCTTCCGCTTTGTAATCATAAAATACATTCATCTGGCAATACTGGTTTTGGAAGAGCTGGTTTAATGGATCCATACGTGGCAAATGTTACATTTGCTACAGCAACAGTAAATTCCTTTTGGGAATTTGCAGCACCATCTCAGACAATGCATGCAAGTGTGCAGCTCCTTTTCAGAGTGATCCCTGTTAAAGAAATAACTGCAAAAATAACCAAAGAAACAAACTAGCTACCATCCCTTCCACAGCATACAGTATCAAACCTGCCTTGCACAGATCTATGGTTCCCACTTAGTGTTCTTCACTTACTAGAGTCCAAACAAAGTATAACAAAAGTTCATTACTTAGTTTCAAATAAATACATTATTCTCCAGTTTTGATTTTCAGAGAACTTAAACATTGGGAAGAGTAGCATGTATCTTCAATATAAACTTGGGGATTTTACTTTCTCTTTGCGTAACTTGGCAATGTGTTGTGGTATAACAATATCTTTTATACTCTCTGTTAAGGTTTACATACCAGTCATAATTGTCTCAAATGTTGCAGCAACATGGGCACTTTCTGGACACCTGTACTTCACTGTCCTCTCTCTGTATCTAATTTGCTAGTTAAATGTTTGCTTGCTCTTGGGAGTCTGAACATTTTTCATACTGTCCTCTATGCCCATATGAAATGAATTCTGTATCTTCCGTCTCTCCTTGCCTTTGTAAGTTTCACTGCAGTGGTGACATTTTTGGACTCCAAATGCATGTCTTTTTTCTCTGCCTGGTTTAGCTTTTACTGCATTCACTGCATGATACTCTAGAAAGATTCCTACTGAATGCTTGACAAGGTGTTGTTTCTTTTTGCCTTTCTTACAAGTACTGTGAACCTGCTGAGCTCTGGCCCCGTGGGGCTCAAACTCTTTCTTGCTGCTGAGTCTGCAGTTTGCATTTGCCTGTGGTGAAAAAAATTAAGGCAGTTTGAACCTAAGAGATTCATTATGGAATGTTCTGTAAAATGATGCTGAAAGTAGGCATTAATCTTTCTGGATTAAAATTTATTTGAAATGTATAGTTGATTTTGTTTTTTTGGGGCTGCTGTTTTTTTTCCCCCAATCTTTTGAGGACAACCTGTAATGTTCTTAATTGTTCAAGACTGTCATGTCCTCCCTCCCATTTTTCTTCCACTTTTACTCTGATTCCTGAGGAGTAAAGGGCTGATTCTTCTGGCTTTTTGAAGGAGATGTCACTGAGGCTTAATTTTATATTTTGAATGCTAATCATGATATAATGAACAAATCCCACCAGCCTCTGACTCCGTTATGGGGAAATTGTGACAAGCAAACCTTCTGACACACTCATCACATGCCATCTGGAACTGCTGGGGTTGTCTCCTCTGTTCCAATATGGGATGCTATAGGTTTGTTCATGGAACATGAGCAGACAAATGGGATGGGACTTCAGAGATTATCAGAACACAAAATATCAGAAAGAGAACTAATCCAAAGAGAAGAAAGTAGAAGATGAGGAAAAGAAAACTGAAGTGACTGAGTAGGAGTGAAACTAAGAGGAGATATGGGCAGACCTAAGACTAATGTGAGTCATCCATGTCCATAATGGTCCAAAGCCAGCACTTTTGTTTTTCCGCTTGAAAACTGAAAGTGAGTAGCACTTTGAGAGCTACAGCTCAGGCTCACTTGTACTTGGGAATTCAAATTAAAAAATGTGTCAATATTAAAATTAGTTAATCATATGTCTTTAATTTTTGTGCATTTGAGGTGCAAATTCCTGAAGGATCTTTACTGTAAGATAGAGCCACAGAATCACAGAATTGTAGGGGTTGGAAGGGACCTCGAGGGATCAAGTCCAACCCCCTGCCTAAGCAGGTTCTCTACAGCAGATAGCACAGGTAGGCATCCAGACAGGTCTTGAATATCTCCAGAGGAGGAGACTTCAAAACCTCCCTGGGCAGCCTGCTCCATTGCTCCTTCACCCGCACCATGAACAAGTTCTTATGCATATTTGTGTGGAACTTCCTATGTTCCAGTTTTTAGCCATTGTCCCTTCTCCTATTGCCACACATCACTGAAAAGAGTCAGGCCATGTCCCTTTGCCGCCTGCACTTTAGATATTTATAAACATTGGTAAGAAGGCTCTGAATTATTTCATATTGTCTCTTGCAGGGGTTTAGGCTGGAAATCCATGGTCTACTATGGGCCAAAATTTGCCAGCAGACATAAATTCTAACTGAAAATAGAAATGATGAAGAAGAAACCATAGGTGCTTCCAAAAATAGATTTCAGATCTTTCCCACACAAGTGGGAAATGAAATTCCTTTTGAATTCCCTGCAGCTCATTTCTACATTGAGCAAACATGGAAGGAGAAGTACAGATTGCTGGGAATAGAAAGGGATGCTGCGGAATTTACTCCGTCTAACGGAATTGATCATGGAACAACAGAGGGAGATGATGCAAATAAAGGCCTGATGTGTGTTGGAGGGCAGACATGGGGAGGCAAAGGTGGGGTGAGGGTCTGCCTGAGCTCAGCTAGGTTGGTGGTGTCTCTCCATATCTGAAACTGTCAGACTACAACTAACAAATCCCCCTGCTTTGATCTTGTGCAAGTGGAAATCCAGCTAATACTGCCGTTTTGAAAGCTTGTGGGTTTCTTTCATTATTTCATTGCCTATGTTGAGTAAAAGAAACTTTGTGGTTTGTTTCAAATTAATGCCTGTCCATTCATTACTTCAGTGACTTTGAATATTTCCCTCCTGCTGGCTCTCTCTAGGGTCAACCCCTGGCTATTGTTCAAGTTTAGTGGGTTTCACTCAGCTTCTGAGACTTACTGGTAAAAGGAATGTGCTCCTGTAACCACACCGTAAATAACTTCCATGGTGGTGGCCAGCTTGAAGTGGATCACAGGCCTCAGGAAAGAGGTCTCGGGGAGAAACGTGCCCCTGCATCACCTTGGTGTCAAGCAGCAAAGTCCTGCTCCCCAGAGTCACAGGCACTCAGAGAAGGGACTGATCTCCACAGGAAATTCCCTGTGAAACACAGCTCTGGATGCACGGGTGGAATAAATCTGTTACAGCTTTCCTCCCACTTCATCCATACCGTACCATACTATTATTTGCCATGGGCCTTTTTACATCCTCAAACTCCTTCATCAGATATTTCAGCCACTGTTTCCTCTGTCCTCAATTACATTTTAAACTCTTTGGAGCAGAGGTGATTCATGCTTTTTGTTTTTCACCTTGCTTTTCATTTTGGCTTGACACTGCTGTCATAAAAATATTTTAAAAATAGCACTCACAGAGTGCAATTGATTTGGTGCCATTCAGGAATGGTAAACTGTTAAAAATAAATGATAACTTGGTGAATATCTCTAGCTGACAGCATTATGTCTTGTCAAGAGTTAGTATTTTTTTATTTGTTTGTTATGTAGAAAGCTGTGCTGTCAAAAACATGAATTTCTGGCTTATGGAAAATTTAATTAAAAAAAAAGACTTTCTTCCAAATTGAAACAAAAAATCATGCTTTCTCTCTTCTTTCTCTCTTTTTCTCTGTTGCTTTTTCTCTGTTGTTCTCTGTCTCTTCTTTCTCTTCTTTTTCTCTTTTCTCCCGAGCCAGAGCTCTCTGGACCATAACTCCAGAAAAAGTCCTGGGGTCTCCCTGCATTTCTTGTTCTCCCATAAAGGCATGAAAAGCCCAGAGACATTTCATCACTGAATAGAAAGTATCATTTTGGAAAGAAATGTTTAAAACTTCATTTAAGCGAGCAGTGATCCAAGGATTCAAATCCAAGGATTCAAATTTTCTACAACCTTCATGAAAACACTGGGGAACAGAAGAGTCTTTTTGGTTTCTCTGCTGACCAAATGAATATTTCAGTATTTCTATACCTTTGGCAGAAGGTTAGAGCAGAGCACTGCAGAGCTTCCACAGCTTCATATACAGGACAGTCTCTGGGAATGTGAAGTACCTCCATTCAGCTTTCAAACTAATGGAAAGATCTGGAAGGAAACAAGTCATTCACCAGACTGCTTGAAGACATTTGTTGAATGGCTGGGGTGAGATACAGTCATCTTCCTCTCTCATCCGTGGGACCAATGTGGGATGGGGAGTGGGCTGGAATCTGCACACTTGTCCACTGGAGGCAGGAGATGCAAGGACATCAAAGAGGCTGAAGTAAGCTGAGGGTAACTCCAGAGGCCACCAGATGTACACGCTCCTTTGGTGGACATTGTCTGCTTCTAAGTGCATCCAAGAGTGATGCTTTCACTGACAGTGGATGGCCTAACCAAAAAAAAAAAATCACCATTTCTGGGACTCCCATATTACCTTCATTAAGGATCGTTGAAATGGGTAACTCAAAAGTGATAATTCTGCATCAGAACAGAGCATACAGCAAATTATGCAGATTTGTATAATGAGAAGAAGAAATACTAAAGTATTTCCTCAACAGAATCATAGGACCCTTAGAGTTGGAAGGGACCTTTAGAGGCTTTCTGGTCCTACTGCCCTGCAATGTACAGGGACATCTACAGCTAGATCAGGTTGATCAGAGCCTGGTCCAGCTTGGCCAGGTTCATTCCGAGAATACTTTCCAGCCTCTGACCTGAATAGGGTAATTATGTTTTAGAAATTGAATCTTTTGTTACAAAAAATCCTGCGCAAAAAATAGTAATAATAATAACAATAATCTCATGTATCAAAAATAGAGAGCACTCTAGCGCCTCTACCATTAGGAAGAGTCTTTGACACACACAACAGTTATGCTGTACAGCTCCACCAGACAGCAGAAATAAAGACAGCAAGGTTAGCACAGTGGGGAAATAACCATACAATCATCGAATCATAGAATGTCCCGAGTTGGAAGGGACCCACAAGGAGCATTGAGTCTACCTCCTGGCTCCACACAGGACCACCCAAAATTCAAACCCTATGTCTGAGAGCACTGTCCAAACACTCCTTGAACACCAGCAGTTCGGGGCCACGACCACTGCCCTGGGCAGCCTGTTCCACGCCCACCACCCTCTGGTGAGGAACTTCTTCCCAACCCCCACCTGACCCTCCCCAACACAGCTCCATGCCGTTCCCTCAGGCCTTGTCGCTGTCCCCCGAGAGCAGAGCTCAGCGCTGCCCCTCTGCTCCCCTGGTGAGGAAGCTGTAGGCTGCCATGAGGCCTCCCCTCAGCCTCCTCTGCTCTGGGCTGAGCAAACCAAGGGACCTCAGCCCCTCACATGTCCTCACATGTCTTGCCCTCCAGACTCTTCATCATCTTCATAGCATCCGTTGGATGTTCTCTAATAGTTTTATGTCCTTCCTATAGTGTGGCACCCAAAACTGCCCTCTGCTCCAGGTGATACTGTATCAGCACAGAGTACAGCTGACACTTGCTGTACACTTGCAGTTTCAGTGTGGATGAGCAGACAGGCTTTTAGATGTGCAAGCCCTTCTGCAAGCACAAAAGATCATGGCCTGCATGACTGACTTTTCCCAGCTGTCCTTCATGGGCCCTGTGTCCTCAGGATTGTTTCCTCCATGTTAATTTCCCACCTATTTGCATTTCAGGTTTTCCTGTCTTCTGGGGCCTCAGCTCAGCTAAAATGGTGGGTCGGGAGCAAGCCAGCTACTCACCTGAACCTTTCAGAAATGGATCAAGCAAACTCATTGTTTCCTACTTTCCAAATGCTTATGGAGACATTTTACTGCTCAAACAGCAAGGTCGTTCAGTGTCTGTGGTCAAGAGCCTGGAAGTGGAGCAGAAACCTTGGAGGGAGCACCAGGACACCCCACAAAGAAGATAGCTGGAGCATCTCCAGGGCCTGGAGAGTTTTTGTTGCCTGCACGTCTCTCTTGCTGGAAAGAAAATCAAGCATCCAAGATTTGGGATCAAAAATAAAAGTGTCATAAAGTGTTACCATCGAGAAGGCAGGCTCTGCCAGATTTTTCAAAACTTCCCATATCTTCCCTGCCTTTTGACAGCTTCTCAGATAACTCACATGGCGAAGTAGACATGTTGCTGCACCAAGCACCAGGTGGAAAAAATCAAAGTAACAGCCTGTTGCAAGGCTCTCGTTAGCATGGCAAGTTTAATATTGACACCTGGCATGCAGACACCCTGGCCTCCACATGCAAGCCTCCAGCCCTGCTTTTAAGGAGCTATTTGCTATAGTCCCTGCACTCTAGAAATTGCTCCTGTTTGTAATTATTTCATTTCATTCAATGGTGAAAACACAGGGAGCAAAAGAGTTTGTTGTTTTTTAAGTGTCAGAGCCATTGGCTGATTTTTCTGTCTAAAATACTTAAGGGTAAAAAGTACATGAAAGGTTTACTTGTGCAGCTCTCAGGCTGGTACACATTTATTCCAGGAGAAGTATGGCTGGAGCCAACAGCAAGATGTGTAGGAGTGACTGCTCACCATGGTGTGCTTGTGGTTCACACTCTGGAGAAATGAGAACCCATACATCCTCCTCAAGTCCCACAGAGCAAGAGATCATGCCCTGAAATCTGGACCCAACGCTAGAATACTACCTGGCCCAAAGATCAACTGGTGATGCGACTCCACTTGGCACTTTAACATAGTTTTTTTTTTTTTTCTTCTGAATAGTCATATTTGTCAAAATAGCTAACTTGGGCTTCATCATTGTGAAAATAAGGTTTTGATGTATTGTGCCTCTTTGCCAGACGTTTAACAGTAATCTAAATAAATGGCTTGGTTCAGTGGTTCACAGAATATGAGTCAAAACTCATATTTTTAGAGGGAAAAAAATCTTAAGAGTTCCTTGCTGCTATAATTCCTGAGCTGCCAATGTACGGTGTCTCACTTTAAGGTATTTTGAAAATGGACTTTGTTAAAAAAGCTTCAGCCATTGTCCTAAACAGCTGACAGGTTCCCACCAGCCCTCCCCATGCCAGCTGGCTCGTGTAATCACAGACTCTCTTGGCAAATGGTCAAATACAACACACATTTTAAGCAGCTGGATTAACCTAGAGATTCTTACCAGAACCTTTTCATCTGTTTTTCAGAGACAGACCACTGCCGTTTAATTATACTTTAATTGAATGAAAAAACAAGTCAATACCTAATTAATTGGGGTTACAGAAGAATGACAGTGTGGAGCCCTGGATCCTGAAACAAGAAATTCAAAGGAAAGTCCTGCTAATTTTGGCTGCATTTGAAATGCATTTGTGATTTTTAATTCCTTATTTTTAATTTCCACTCTCTCCTCCCTTCCTCTCTTCCTTCCTCCCTTCCTCTCTTCCTTCCTCCCTTCCTCTCTTCCTTCCTCCCTTCCTCTCTTCCTTCCTCCCTTCCTCTCTTCCTTCCTCCCTTTCTCTCTTCCTTCCTCCCTTCCTCTCTTCCTTCCTCCCTTCCTCTCTTCCTTCCTCCCTTCCTCTCTTCCTTCCTCCCTTCTTTCCTTAATATCTGTTACAAGTTCATATGGGTAACAGAAAACAAATCATAGATTCAAAGAATCATAGAATCGTTTGGGTCGGAAGGGACCTTAGAGGTCATCTTGCTCCAGCCCCCCTGCTATGGGCAAGGACACCTCCCACTAGACCAAGTTGCTCAAAGCCCCATCCAGCCTGGCCTTGAACACTTCCAGGGAGGGGTCATCCATAACTTAGCCGTTACCCCTTGTCCTATCATTAAATCAGTGTCGTGCTTTAAAAAGTGCTGTTAAAAAAGCTTTTTCTTATCTTCTCTTCTTGCAGCTTTGCATCATTTAGAGTGCCATTCACTTTAATTTTCTATCTCAGAGTATAATCAAAACAGCAGTAGTCTTGCTTAAAATTTCACAGTCTACATCATGATAGTGCTTGAAGGCTTCTAAATGAGGATGACTTGTTCCTCCCCTAAGCCTATTTAGCAGTGGTATCCAGAAGTTTGAACTTGTGGAGGACGGGTCTACTTATGTGTCCTAATTGTTTATAATGCTTAGTTATTAGAGACAATGCCACCTATCCATGATTTTTGCTGCCATCAGAAGGGAGCCCAGGGAGATTAATGCTTCTTGTAAGGCTCGAATGTCACACTTCTCATCCATATTGCTGCCTTCCATTCTGCAGGAGCTAAACAATATGCCACATCCTATATAACTCTCAAGACACCGAAGTGTAAAGAACTTATGAAAAGAGTTTATTCGTTTGCCTTGCTGTGTTTATACAGACCAGATGAATGATGTAATAATTCTTTTTATTGCATCAGAACAGATTGTTCTGTTTTGTTGTGATTCTTATCCAAACTCACAGCTGAAGGTACTCTTGATTATCACTGGCAGCTGGGTCGTGTCTGTTGACATGATTCAAATGCCATGAAGTTAATAATGAATTATTTAATCTTTAACATTTTTGCTGTCTGAACTACGTGAAACAGACAAAACCAAAGAAGCAAATAACCTCTTCTATAATGAACGAGAATGTAAAGTCATGCAATTTAAGCCACTTTCCCCCAATTACTTTACATTTGTATTTTTAATTATCAAATTATGAGAGCATATATTTTTAATGTAATCGCGAATGGTGCCCTGCGTTGCTCACAGAACGATCACATTTTTCCTATAAGCTTACATCTATGTTGGAACACCATTAGACATGGCCAATTTGGGTGACTGAAAATATTTTTGAGATTAAGTCTTTCACTTATCCACTACTACGTCTGAAAACAACACTTAGGAAAATTAGGTAATAAAAAGAAACCTGATCAGAGCAACAAGGTTCAAAGCTGACTTCAGTTTTGGACAAAAAGCTTTAAGAGAAAAAGTTTGGCATACATACACAAACACAGTTTATCCCTCGTGGTGTTGTCACATGAGAGTATAAGGGAACATTACCAAGTTGGTAGACATTGACATAGAAGCCACTATGTTGGATGTAATTCTCTGAAATTGATCTAAAATTCAGATTGAACCCTATGGTGTAAGGGCTGACACTTGCTGCATCTTTGGTTCCATGATCTAAGTCTTTAGCTTTATTTTCCTGCCAAAGGTCCTGAATGATTTCTGATCATCAGAAGTGATATGAACCAGAAAGCAGGTTGAATATACCTTTTCTCTGATCATAACAAGCACCTCATGAGGAGAAACAAGATGAGGACTTTTGAAGGTTGGGCCATGAAGCATATACATGGAGATACGCCCATTTGAGTTTAAGAAGAAGAAGGAGGAGGAAGAGTAGGCTGACCTAGGAAGGGGAGCAACGGTTATTTTGGTCCCCAGGAAGAGCTGGCTTGGTGAAGGAAGTCATTTTTGGAGAGTCTTATGTAGCTGGTGTGAGAACTAGCTGTGAGTTCAACTGCTGGCTCTCCCAAACTCTATGGTAGGACATCCAGTGCATCTCTCACAGTGTAGCCCTTTCTGGTTCACTGCAAAGGGCAATCAAAGCATAGGCTAGCTCACAAGAAAAAAATTGCCTTATTTCACCTGTAATAATCCAAGTGACAATGATGTGAAAAAAAATTCAATGGCATAAACATATTTTGAAGATTTCAAAATGGTTTCAAAGCCAGTGGCCTCCTTTTTAACAGCAAGCCTAACTTTGCTGTTTTACATATATGCATTTGTAGTGTTGGTGGAAGCTTCAGAGAGTGAATTGTAAGCTGTCAGAGCTTTAGTGAAAGGTGCAATATTGTTATTTGTTTAAATGAGAGGGTAAGTACAGTGTTGACGAGGGGACAGAAGGCACTTGGAAAAACTCGGAACAAGAATACTTCGGTGTTGCTCAGCCTAGACGGAGGGGACACAGACTTGCTGAAAGGGTGCCTGTGCACCTCAGCAATAACATTGAAGGTGACCAGACCACCCTCTAGTGGGTTGAGTGTGCATTTCAGCTTCTAATGTGGTATTGCTGACACTATGAAACCATGTTTCTGTTTCCTTTTGCCTTGGAGATCTTTTCAGATGAAATGTAAGATCAGATGTGTATCTGTGCAAGCGGTGTGGGAGGGCTCATATCCTAAAGGCTCTTCAAACTTTCCCTGCTTGAAGTGTTTCTGAGTCAGATCAGTGAGACTTGGTGTCCCAGTACAGAAAAATGGAACTTACTCTCCCAGGTCTTTGGTTCTAAAATGTTAAAATAAATATGTTTATTTTCAACACAGAATCAAGTTTGAGTGATACAGCAAAATAACAATAAGGAATTGTTAGAATATGGGGGGTTGAGTGTAGGAAAAATAAAAATGAAAGATTTATTTTACAGTTATTATTTCATACTGCTAGAACTTCTTGCTGAAAAAAAAGGGCAAGGTAAAACTTCAGTTGACACACCTAGGAAAACTCCCCTGTCTTGATGTGAAATGCAGCCATCAGATCCAGCATCAAGTGCACTTCAAGCATCAGCTCCTGCAGAAGGGATAGGGCATACAGAGCTGCAAAGAGGGGCAGGAGAGCCTTCCAGCAGGACTCCTGACAGCTGGTCATCCCTGGAGGCACACATGAAAGCTGCCCCACAGCTTTTGTAGGCCTACATTTCAACCATGACTGGCTGGCAAGGCCAAGATTGCCAAATAGATGAGTCTGACTCATCAGGTCACGGAACTGGGGGAAACAGCAGTCCAGTGCTTTGTGTGGGTGCAGTGTTAACTGCTGTGGGGTGCCTAAGAAAAATGATTTGATAGTCATGTGTAGCTCCCATGTGAGTGCCCTGTGGTCTAGGTTCAGGACTCTGATGTGAGGCCTGTGTGCTCAGGAGTGCTGATTTCAGTTTAGAGCTCAGTTAGCCAGGCCTTGCTGCTCTCCTGCTAAATCTTCTCCTAGGCCATGAGGTCTGAGGGAAAGAAGCTATGTCTTTGTCTACATATGGAAAATATCAGGTTTGTTTTCAACACCATTGCAGCCTGAATAAATTGAAGCATTATGTGTAATAGTAAACATATGTTGTCCCTGCCTCGTGCCCATGGTGTTCCCTAGTTGAGGAGCAACCTTCTGAAAACTGATGTCTGTAACCACTGCCTTGTCTTCATTGCAGTCTTTCAAACTCTACTTCAGCTAAAGCACCTGAAAAACATCAGCTAGTTAATCTGGCAAAGTGATGAGTGACCTCAGGTAGTACCTATGAAACAAAAGAAATATATGTCTCTCTCACCCTTGGACTATTGTTTGGTTTTTGACTTATCACTTCTATTACTGTAGCCCCAAAAGGTTAGTGACCAAAATCCTTAGAGCTGTTATGAGCTAGCTGCTCTCCATGTCTTTAAGTGAATGTACAAACGCATACATACAGACACACTTTGTGCAAACAAGCCTGAGATCTGAATAGGCTAAACAGTCAGAGAGATGAGACAGAAAGCCTTGTTATTCCAATTTTTGAGGTCTCCTACATGTTCCATATCTTCAGACTTTTGTTTTGATAGGTCCTATGAAGTCGTATTTTCTAGTCTCATTTCATACAGTCAATTTAAATAAAAGTTTTGTTTTAAATCTTGAGTCTGATAAAAATATTTCATGATGCAAAATAAGCTGTTTTGTTAAGCCTTGTATTTCTTCTAGAAATGAAAGTGTTTGTAGAGAAATCAGACGACGTGGTGACAAAGATCTGAAAGTTAACAAATGCCTTTGTTAATATTCTTATCTGGTTTATGATGACTCAACCTTCCATCACTGAGATACAGTTTCTTTTTTGCTGTGTGGTGGGGAAGACTTAGGATTTAAGCAGCCTGCATTGAAGAAACACTGATAAGGTAGAATGGCTTTGAGGTCTTAAAGAATGTGATACAAAGTTGTTTTTCAAGACTTTTTCCACTGGGAGTTACATAAAAAAATTCCAGTGAATGTAAAGACGCTTGTGAAGCAAAAGGTGCCTTTTCTTTGTTACCTTTCACTGACCCCTCAGAAGTAGCCTATGGATCTTGGGAGGTTTGCAGACCACAAACCAAAGATGGCTGTGCTATGGGGAATGTCATTGTTTTAGTTGATTGAGTTCAAGTGATTAAAGCTTCAGAGAATTTTTTGTTAGCCCTTCAACTATTCAGAGAACATGAAAGGCGACTTTCAAAGCATAATTTCTTCAAGCAGTCTTGTAGAGATTGATTATATGGCTGTATGTCTGGTGAATGGCGCAGGCATCAGAAGCTCAGTTCCAGCTTCCCTCTGCAGCTGCTGAACAGCCCTCTCCACGCATGCTGGTTGAGAGCAGCTCTAAGGCCGCTCCATCTCCTGCCAGCCACAAATGGCCACAGAAAGACAGAAACACAGCAGACAATCAGCATATGGGCTCTAACATCTTTTTCCACAGTTACATTGATGGTGAAGAGTAAGGGTTTTGTTTTCTGTCCCCAAAAAGAAAGCACCTTACCATGCTATTCTGAGCTTGAGTCTTTCACTTGCAAAAAGCACTACGTATCTGACTGCTCAGTACCTCTTACCATCATATCCAAGAATCTCTTTGAGTTCCCACGTCTACAAATATATGGAGTTTGTCTTAAGGTACTTCAAAAAGTCTCAGCTGCTCTCAGTAAGAGGTGATATGTCTGAAACAACTCTGTGTGCTTGGTTGCTTGGTCATCATTGCTCACTGAAATTCAGGGTAAATCATGCCAGAAGTGAAATAAATCTTATATATTGCCTGGGCAGTTACACTTGTGAGATGGATAAGATCATTCCTTGGCTGTGCATAGCTGCTCCTGTGTGACAGAAACAGCAAGCATTAATAAATCTAGTACAGTCACATCCTGGGTACTCAGCGCAGGCAGACTCACAGGTGGATGGGTTCCTCATGAGTGTCTGTATGAGAAATGCTTGGCATGGATGGAGCAGCTTCCCTACACAACAGATCACTCTCATGCTAAGGAGATCAATTTCAGCTGGTTCCTCAGAGAGGTCAAAACACTCCTAAAGAATATGCTTTCAAATCGTAACAGCTCTCAGCAATCAGAGAGGAAAGATCAATGTATTGTCTCCCAGAGAAGCACAAATCACTCTCACCCTGAGCCCCAGGAGGAGTTTCCAGGAAGGATCGAATTCCTCTGAGACACATCTGACTTTCTGCCAGAGCTGTCAGTGCTGCAAGCAGTGTGCAGATGGCAGGCAGGGAGTGTGCAGGTAGCATGTAGATAGCTTGTTTGGCCTGGGCTCTACAAGCTGAATGCATTTTGCAACAAATAAGCGCTTTGTGACTTCCTCGCTCACAGTACATACCATGTGTTTCATCCAGGTCCATTTTCCCCATGTGCTGCTGTACAGTCCTGGAGTATTTAGAAATTTCTTGCAAAATTTCTTCTCATCCTGCACACCTGAGCCATTTTCTGTCTGCTTTTCTTTTTTTCTTTCTCCTCCTTTCTTCCATTGCACATTCTCTCTCTCTCCTCCCC
>WBMW01005912.1:148529-220110 GCA_013396635.1 Penelope pileata
CCTTACACCCCCCCCCCCCCCCCCCCATACTGTTCTTTCCATTTCCATTTTTTCTATAAACCCTTGTATCACTGACCTTCCTGCAAGAGGGACCAGGAACTTTTGTACTTGTATTTCAGGTACAACTGAGTTCTTTTCATCCCTATTTTGTGTGGCTTAAATGTCCTACCTTTTCCCTCGCTCTTTTTCTCTTTGGGAGGGCACTTGTATACAGAATTAAGTGTGAGATTTGTCAGAACTAAGACGTCAAAGAGAAAGATGGGGACAAAGGTATGCAGATAATTAGCAAGAGGTCAGCTCTGTGGCTGGGTGTCTTCCCCATTTTCTCCTTTTGTTTTTCATTTTGTCTGCTCATAAAAGGGTTCTGCTTAGTGACACCTTCAAACATTCCCTCAAAATTTTTAATTGATTGAAAACGACATGAAAAATCATTGTGCTGTGAGAAATGTCAGGCCTCCTTTCACTCAATCAACAATAACAGACAAGGTAACAACTGCATGGATGGGTAGGTCTTTATCATATCTCTCTTCAGTCATCTCTTTTTCTGGCTGAAAAGTCATACTCTACTCAGTTGTTCTTGTCTAGAAGCTGTTCCATATATTTCTTCTAAAATAGATCTCTCAATTTATTTAAAACAAACAAGTCTTTTTTTTTTTTTTTTAATTGAGTTTTATTTCCAAAGGAAACAAGGTTTAGTAGGGAATTACATTGTCCATCTGGTGTCCACCTGAGAGCCTTCCTGTGTAAGGTGATTTGAATTCATAGATTGATTTCAGTAAAACTTGGTAAACAGGGAGCAGTCTCCAAAATACTGCGTTCTTGTGAATTTCATGAATGTTGTCACTTGGCTCGAGAAGACAGGCTAAAATCAGTGCTGTAAAAAAAAATCAGTGTAGTAAAGGAGGGCACAATTTTGTCATCTTTGCAGTTTCTGAGTTTGCAGCACAGCGAGCATCCTGCCGGTCGCCGACCGCTCATCTCATTTTGGCCGGCAACCTGTGTTTGTGCAGCTCTAAGCCTGACACTGTGCCAGCTGCTTCTTGCTTGGAGGGCTGTGATTGGAAACGGGGTCTCTGAAACTTGTATGGAGAAGAGTGAGGGTTGCGAAGGAGAAGGCTCAACAGAAGGCAGCCTCAAGCAGTCCTTACTTCTTTCTTTACCTTGGAGTCAGACGCAGAGACTCACTCCGGGGCTATCTACTTTGCACAACGAAGCTTTAGGTGAAGATACTGAAGGGAATATTTTTAAAAACCAGAGGAAGTAGTATAATTTAATAGCATGTCTTTTCAGCTGGGCAAGAGTCCTCTCGTTGTTCAGGGTGAGCTCGGCATGCCTACCTGTGAAGCCAAGTTGATCTGTACTCCTCAAGTACCCCACAGACAAACAAATATTAAAACAGTTCTAACATGATTCTTACGGATAGCCATGTTTTGCAATGTCTGCTCCTTTTGTGAAATATCTGATCATAATTAATGCCATAGGGACTTCAGTGGAAATTCCTTGAATGGGAATTGTGTAAAACACCTTGAAAACACTGCAGAATCATGGTCATGCTAGGAGAACATACCAATCACAGCTGAAAAGCGTGATCTGGCTTGATGTCAGCCTCAACCCCAGACACAGCACATACTCTGTATTTACTGAAATCCCAGCCTTTTTTACAGAGCCTCTAGGTTAAATACAGTTTTGAAATGGCTCTCCTTAACCTACAGTCATAAAAAGTATGAAATAAAACAGTTGCTGTGCTGTACTGAAATAGACAAACTGTTCCTGCTAAATTGTCTTGCAAGTGCATGTCACTTATTGAAGGGTATGAAGAGCGGGAGGGAAGCCTATGTTTCCTAATAGGGCCAAGTTACTCAATGAGCCATATAATCAGGTTGGTGCCATTACAGCAAAACTTTTTTATCCAAAGCCATTCTCAAGTTTCTCTGAGACCTTGAAATTGTTAAAGAGTATTGAGAAAAACTTAGAAAGACCTAAGAATAGATGTGTGTTGCAATGTGTGCCTGTCCTGCAGTGAGAATATTCTGTAGCCTACCACACCATGATATGAAGTTCATTCTAGTTTTTTTCTGTCACATTTTGGCTAAGGACAATGAGTAGTTTGTGTACAACCGTATAAAACCATAAGCAAATTAGATAGAGCCACAGCAACATAGGTAAGAAAAAATACTGAGAACTGAATTCCATCTCTCTTATGCAACACTGAGTACTACTTCAGTCCCAAAGCAATTCTCACTTGAGTGACTGGGATGGCCATAGCTACACTGTGGTTCAGGTGAGCTCTACAGCCACCAGTCTGCATTTCAGTTATGTTTTAGCACCGTGTTATTCGTTTTGGCTCTATTCTCTGTACACATTTTTTTCCTCAGGAAGACTGAAGGGAAAGGTAGGAATGCCAATGTGCTCTGGCAGCCTTTATAATTAGCAAACAGTGTGGTGCAGCAGGAAAGCAGCTGTAGAGCTGAAACCCCAATATTTACACTCACTGCGTTCCATGGAGACATCTTGTACTAGCTCTAACCTGGTCCCACAGAACGAATGCCTGTTATCTGTTGAATTCACATCAGGTGGAACACATCTTCCAATTCGCTCCGACAGGTACTGCACTAATGTGCTCCCACTTCATTTTGCACCCAGGTACCTTAAGTGGGGCAATGGGGAGATTCCCTTCAAAAGCAGAGTTCTGATTTGAAATGTAATGCTAATAACGTAGATGCGCTCTGTTCACAGTGAGAGGTGGACCAGCCTGGCAGCATACACGACACTGTAAATCTACCACTACCCACAGATGTAACCAATGAATAATCTCCTGAATTAACTCAGTTTGGGCTATAGTATTTGAGCTTCTGAAAGAGCAGCTAATTCAGCTACTGTTTCAATGAACTGCAGGATTTTACCACTGACCATACTTTTCAGTAATTCCCTTCTGGGCTGCTTAGGAACATTCTCCTACAGCTTATACCTACAGAAGATGGTCAGAAGAGGGATCAGGTGAGGTGAATATGTTCCAAAAACAAGCAAAAACACAGTGAACCTGAATTCCACTCCGGCCCATCTCCTGCTAGACAAGGCCTTGGAAATGTGAGCAGGATCTCTACTGTTCCATATTCCAGTAGGAAGGGGCAACCATGGTCAAGAAATAACAGCTATATCATCTCAACATACGTATGAAACCTGTTCAAGGGACACAGAAAATGAAGACCCTCTAATCTAGGTCAGACCTACTTACAAAATTTTTCTTTTGCTTCTCTATCTGCTGTACTTCTCTATAATGAAGTACAACACCTCCCTGCGGGAACCATGTGGGCTACTGTCGTAGCTCATGAGTTCAGCTCAGAAAGTCAGCCTGGAGAGGACAGAGGACTGGAGCAGCCAAAACTGCAGCTCAGACAAGGTCTTTCAAATCAATGCTGAGCCAAGAGAACATGCCAACATTTTATATTTTCTGATACTGCATTTTCAGAACTTACTATCCTCCAAATGGTTTGTTGGTCTTTCCTGAACAAAGAAAATTTGGAAACACTGAAGTTTACCTCCATTAAAACAATTCTGATTGTTTTGCTCCTGTGCAATTGTCCCTTCTCCAAGCAGGTACAATTAACTGAGAATCCTGTCTAGTATGAGTGTAATTTACATTTTCCCCTCAAGACTGAAATGTATTCTCTTCTACGTTGTCCATCTACCTAGCTCATTAGGTTTTTCCTTATAAGATTTGTTACAATTCTCCCTGGTCTTAATCAACCTAATTAACACAGTCTCATCTGCTGATTTCTTCAGTTACTATTTTTCTGATTCATACATATATATGATGACACAGATCCTTAACATATTTTCTGATCAACATTTGAAATTTGACTGTTTATCGTTCTCTTTTCTGTCTCCTATATGGTTTGAGGGCAATAATAATACCAATTCTTTTTAATTTGAATTGTAGCAGTAGCAGAAGTGAATGAAAATTTTCCTGATAGAAGGAGCTCTCTTACTAATTTAGCAGACTGTCAGCATGCTGTATTCAACAAGTGTGCTGCTCAGGAAGCTGCTCAGCTCCCCAGACTTGGGGCTTCCCATAGTTGAATTGATTTGATTTCTTCCCAGTGATTCTTTAAAAAAACGCAGTTCTCTTGTACTTTCAAGTATGCTTTCAAGAAATAGCCATTCCCTAGCAAATAACCTCCTTTCTGTCTCTTTAAATCCAGAATAAAAGAAGGTCCAAAAATGCTAGATTTTCTGAGATGTGAGATGTGTTCACTTTCATTTAAAAATCTCTTGCTAATGTCTTAGTCAAAATTTTTTCAATAAGTTCTCCTTTACTCACTTTTTTGCATTCAGATCATTGTAAACTTCTGGTAAATTTAGATTACAGAAATCACACAGGTTCAGTCTGCAGATTAGTTATTGCTCTATTATCTATTGTTCAATTTTCCTTCTTCCATGGATGGCCACAAAAACATCGTTTTTGAGGCAAAAAACAACTAAATTTGTTGGGTTATTTTAATTCCATGTAACCAGTTAAAATGCCAGAAGCTGTGATGGAAAATAAACTAGCTCATGATACAACCTATATCAAATGACCTCTTAGTCATTAGCTTCATAAAAGGTATTAAAATAACCACCATTTGTCGTTGCTATTGTTTATTTCAAACTCTTTCAACAATTGCTATATAAAGAAAATGCCAAATGCTAAATAAAGGACTAGCCAATCCCACTCTTGCTCTCAGCTGCCCTTTGCAGGCGTCTTTCTGCCTCTTTCCCTGTACAGACAGCCTCAGAGGATTTGCTGCTTCTCACTGAAAGTCAGGGGGAGGAATACTCCTGGCCAGTAATATTAGGCATACGATATTCTTCAGCTTACAGGACAATGCTAATAAAATTTGCCTGGCCATTTGTTTTTAAAATAACAACAGAATAAAACCAAGATACAGCTAAGAAACACAGTTAAATGCCTAGTGTCTTTTAAATAACCTAAAATATAGGAATAATTTAGGAATACAGAGTCACTCCATTCATTATAATTCTCTGGCCATTCTGCCACAAAAATGCTAAAGGCGACATAGCCAGGCAGCCTTTCATCCTTTCATCTAGCTTTTGGAAATGTTAAGAACATGAAAGTATATTAACAGATGCACTGGCTCAAAACAAGGGTCCATCTAGCCTACAGGCTCCAGAAGAGGCCATCAGAGGGTAGCCTGGGAAGAGTAAGAACAGAGCAAATGCACGTGGTACACTGCATATACCCCTAACTGCTCTCCAAGCCACGACCATCTCCAGGTTTGGAATTTCCTGAGCTTCATGTGGTTTTTCTATCTAGTAACTGTCAATAGACTTCTGCTTTGAGTACTTGTTCAGTTTCCCCCAGAGCCGACATCAACTCTGCATCCACAATGTCTGTTAGCTAGGAGCTTCGCAGGTCCATCTTCTAAGACATCTTGAGGTTCATGGCATCTGCCATGAAAGCATGACCACCAGAAAGGTCGATGATTGCTGTGATCAGACTGAATTGATATCTAATGCTTAGACTGTGAAAGATTCAAAATGATCAGCTCCACCTGCCCCATTTTGCACCACTGCAATCTGATCAGAATTACATTTGAAAGCAAAGAGCGGTGCCTCAGACATAGAAGTACTTTTTCTTCTTTTCTGTTCCCTGTCACTACCGCTGAGATGCCAAGAACAGAAATGCAGACTCTCACTGCTTGTTGGTGCTACTGATGATACCCATAAGCAAAGTGATAAACGTGTACAGATATCACACGGTCTGGACTGAGACAATCCATCAGTCTCTGCAGCTAGACGATACAGTACGCAAAAATTCACTGACAGTTATAGTAGCCCACCCACCACCTGCCTCACACTGTTCCCTCCTCAGAGTCTTTTGAGTTGTTTGATATTACATTGTCTGCATGTCTGGATTGCACTGTGCTGTGGATCTTGGAAGAAAAAATTAATCATAGGAACCTGGCTGCATCACTCAGCCTCTCCCTGCTAAGGGAAATGTGTTCCCTGCAGCAAATATGAACGTACTTACCGTTTTAAAGGTCTCAAGCAATTGCACTTCCATGTTTCCCCCACAAGACTATTCAACACTTCAAAGTAGCTCATGCTTTTCCTGGCATTCTGTCTAAATATTCCCTTCTTAATCTCATCTCATTACCTCCTAAGTAATTGTATTCTGTCCTTGGGGTCTATACACTTTGCACATTTACAGACTACTATGATGTTCCCCTGAGTGAAAGCCTCACTTTGAGGCAAATGACACATTTTTACATTTGAAATCTTTTCCTTCAATTCTTCACAATTATGCTTGCAGTCTTTCATACTAAGATAGTCTTTACAGATAGACCAGAAGAAAAACTTGTGACTTCAGAGGTTTGCAATCTGCCCTGCCTTCTTCTCCCACTTCTCTGAGCTCTTTTCAGCCCACACATACACATGCAAATAATCCTTTGAACTCAAATGCTCTTTAAATGCTTTGAGTTTACAAGACTAGGATCAATATAGAATGCAGGAAAAAAAAAGAAACTTGAAGGGAAAACATAGTGGGAGAAAAATATCCCAAACTCAAAAGGCCTACAGTCTGCTGTTGAGGAAGATTTTTCAACCTTTTCATAATCTGTGCCTGGCTTCCATTTTTTAGATGTAGTAAATTAGAAGTATTTTCTTTCCCTTTCTGCAATTCCACTTTATAGAAAAACCCTAATAATTCTTAATTTATTGCCTTTGTTGCATCCAGTCCTTCTGAAAATAGTTCTTCTTCTCCCTTTTCCTTCACTGAAGATTCTCCGTGACATGCTTACATGATTGCAGGTGATTTATCTTTCTGGTCTTATTTTCATCTTCCCTGAATGACTTCCAGTTCACTGCGAATTATTTGATAGTATGGTGATAGGTAATCTACAATTGCCATTTCCCTGGCTTTCTAGCAAATAGTTTGTTTGACTTGAAATATGGACATACTAGAGAGAATGTGGTGTTACAGGGTTATGATGTTCATCCAGCTCCCTCCAAGCCTGAGAAAGTGTGGTGGTTAAGCAGGAATGCAGTTAGTGATATTTCTCAATTCTGTCTGAATCCAGAAGTGCTGGATTTTGCTCTTTATTTGGCTTCATGGCTGGTGGCCAGGACAGGCTGTGTGGCTGACAAGCCCAGGACAAGTCCAGAGACTGCTCATAGTTAAGGAGATGCTGTAGACTGAGCCAAGATGCTTGGACCTCACCATGGACTAGCTGATGAGATAGTGAGGTCTTACCCAGCTGGGCTGCGTTGCTACTGGCCTAGAGATAACAGTATCAAACCTACCTTTGTTATGACTACACAGTATAGGACTGATTGAGATGGATCAAAATATTTGGAAGACTGGATGTTTTTTAAAATGAAGATGGGATACATGGCACATTTTACTCTTCATATACAATTTCACATTTGTTGTAAAGTGCTTGAATATTTGGATTTTTTTCTGTGGTTATGATTTGGCAGTCCTGTTTTCTTAGCTTTGTCAAGCAGAGAAAAAAGAGAGAGAAAATAGAGAAATGCCTTGTTGCATCCAACATGAATGTGTCTGCTTTTTCATGCTGCACGCAACTGTGTCTTTTTGTTTTGTCTTGTATATGAATGGTCATCCTTTCAATAAATGCTAAACGGAAACTCCAGTTAAATAGTCTACATGAGCCAGTGAAATCCATTTAAAATAAGTAGGGTTATGCAAGCCTGTATGAAGAAAACGTAGGGCCAGTGTAATCTAAATGTGCAAGAGAAGTGCATTTCTGTTTTCTCTAGTGTCCCAGGTGCTGTGAAATCACAATTGCCATTCCCATCACAAGGTGAAGCTCCTGCTGATTTACAGCCTGTAATCACTTGCTAGGTTGGGATGTCATCAGTAAATCTGACTTATGGTTTTTGAGGCTGCTTCCATTCTCTATGGTGAGGATACGCTGTCAGAGTCAGTGAGAGATATTTCCAGCTGCTGAAGGAACCTGCTGCCGACACCACCTTTGTGTGCCTATTTCCAGCTCTATCCCCATTGCGTGACAGCCCTGTTCAGCCTCAGGCTTGGCTGGGAGGGGATGATGGGGCTCCCAGAGGACCTACGGCTTCTTCTGGAGGCAATGGAGGCAGAAACACTGCCAGTGTGGAGGGAAGCGTCTCCCAGTGACCCAGCAGGGCTGAGCTGTTTTACGTCAGCTGAGGATTTTATCTCGTGCTTGAAGTACATCCTTAAACTGAATGGGAATAGCACTGCTAAATGCCTTTCTGTTTAAATGATGAACTTGGAGACTGAAAGAACATAAAGTATTTATGATATGGAGGAAATGAAAGTAGCTGCTAAAGTGAAGCATGGTTGAAATAAGGATACAGAGGGAATCTAAGGCATCCCCTCAGCCCAGTCTTACTTGCCCTAGCATTACCATGGGGGTATTTCCACTGCTTCCCACTGTTATATCAGTGCAACTGCAATCAAAATCAAACCTTTATCGTCTGTTACTTACTCACTTTTAAACAGAAATACTAAACAAGGAGATTTGAAAAATACTCTCCACAGCTTCATGCCTAACCCAAACTTTTACATAATCAAAGTGGCAAACAAACAGACATCAAGCAACTGTCTCAGTGAAAGCCCTGAGCCACACTCGTGGTTTCACACCAGGTTCCTCCAGAAGGAAATAAGAGGTAGGTGCCGAATGGCTGATGGAGAAGCCCTGTACTCCCCATCCTGCAGACTCTTGGTATCAGCCCTGCCCTCTGATGCTGCGGCATGTGGCGTGAATACTATTTGGCACGTACCTATGAGAAACCAAACACACCTCTCAAAACAAAGATAGTTTAAAATAGTCTACAGAAAAAACGTGTGGGCACGCCATGCCTATCAAGGTGGAGCAGGATGTGGGTCAGGATGTGAAGACAAAATCTTCCAAATCCACGAGCAAATGGTGATCCATTCTCTGGTGTGTCACTGTGATTACTGTGACACAGAGGGAAACAGTTTTACGTCTTATCATTCCTTATTTCATATTTGCCTTCTTTAAAACATTTTTGGAAGCTCTGCCCAGCTCCCCCGGCCCTTGAATGCAGAAAGCGTTGAGCACACTGTGTGCTCTGAGAACACACCAGGTGTTCATGGAGTGAACATCTCCAGTCCACCTTGCTGAATGGTCACAGGGAGTAGCAAGGACACTTCGGGTCATGTCATGTGCAAGTGTGAAGAGCAAAAATGTCAATCCATACATTCACAAGCTTAATTTTTACTTCATTTTAAAAAACGTGCGTTCTTTCTATTTGTTATGTTAGCCACTTATATGAAAATGGAATAAATTGCTTTCAAGCCCACAGCACTTGGATAGGCACCATCATTCTGCTCTCTTTGCTGTTTAGTGGGAATATTATTGGTAAACGGCTTTGCCAGTGACTTAAGCAGAAAGCTGAAGCATAAGGAATTTTTACAAGTTTTCCAAGATTTCTGATGGGAAATCTCTAGCAAAGAAATCCCTTTTGAAGCTCCTGTGAGGAATAAATGAGTTTGTGCAAAAGCATCATTGCTGAGCTAATTCTTTTCTTTCACATTTTTTAATAAATCCATATTTCTACATCAGTGGGTGCAACTCTCAGCTGGACCTCATTGGCACAGCATCACTCATTGAATGGCTATGACAAGTCAACAAAAGTTGCCTGTAGAGGTTCTCCACTTGCACCCAGCAGAGGACAGCACTTGGGGACACCAGCAGGGACCCAACCTCAAGGGCGGTGTGTGAGCACCTGGGGACCTTCCTCACTATAATGTGTACTGTCACGTGTGACCTTGTGTCTTAGTTTCTAGCTGGGACAGAAGTTGCCTTTCTCATAGTGTCTGGTATGAGGCTATGTTTTGGTTCTAGGAGTAAACAAAACTGATAACATACTGGTTGTTTGTACTTGTTGCCTGCCAGCATTGAACTGAGCCAAGAATGTTTCAGTCTCTCAGCTTCTTGTATTGCTCTGCCAGCAAAGGGATTTGGGGGGCAAAGGGAGCTGGGAGGGGGCAGGACAAGGGCAGCTGACCCAAAATGACCAAAGAAGTATTCCATACTGTAAGACATCACGTAAATATAAGGGAGGGGAGTTAGCCAGGGTCGGGAGGGGGCACTGCTCGCGGACTGGCTAGGCATTGGTTGGTGGGTGGTGAGCAATTGCTTTGTGTGTCACTTTGTGTATAATCACTGCTATTTCTATTTACTTCCTTTTCTGTCTTAGTAAATAGTTTTATATCAACCCACAAGTTCTGCTGTATTTTCTCCTAATTCTCTCCCCCATCCCACTGGGGGTGGGGGGCGTGAGCAAACAATTTTGTGGTACTTCACTGTCTGCTGGGTCAAACCACAACACCTTGTCACGCAGACAGCCCATGACTTCCGCTAATTCACTATACAAGGGAGCTTAAAAATACGTAGGCATTTGCCAATGCTTGCATGTGTTAAGTACTGTAGTTTATCTGTTTTGCTGCTGATATTGATCCTGAAGGTACAGTTCACTTCTTGCCACTTAATTATGCATCATTTATAAATCAATAAAGCACTTTGGTTCTGCTCTGGTGTAAACCACATAAGCTGAGCAGTTTTTCCTTGTGGCAGGTGCACAGTCTGTGTAATTTGGGGCAGAAACTATCTTGAGGTCTGTTTTCTAGTTACAGTTACCATTTGGATAAGGTATTGCTAATGTGGTACCCAAGAACTCATCACAAATGTAGAGGAAAATCTGTTTTTTATCCCTTCATGGTACTTTAGTAAATGCTGCCGTTTAGGAAAGGAGGCAAAATGAATACATGCTTTCCCTGAGGTTTGGTTTCTTTGAATCAGTTCCTGCATTAGAAATTCAATTATAGCTACTGCCATTGAAATGCAGCTACCGTTCCTATTATCCAGACAAGCCAACATGTGGTAATTTAAGGCAGTGCCAATGCCAAATAACACAGCTGGGTCATTGCCATCCAGACCCTCTGCCTCTGCTGGCAGAGCTCTGGATAACCCTCCCAGGAGGTCACTGCACAAGTAAATAAGTGACAAAAGGGAAAACACAGCCAGTCCCACAGTGACAAGAAACCATGCCATGTGGATTTTCTGATTCCTTCTGAATTAGAGATGGATCATTTCTGATGGATCATTTAGCCTTCTCGTTTCCACCACATGCCAATCTGATTACCTGTTCTGTTTAAAACATACTCCTTCAAATGGATAAGAATCTACTCATAAAATTTCCCTTCAATTCTCAAATATCTAGCCTTAATTCAATAAGAAGTAGGATGTCTGTAGGTAGCATGTCACATATTTTGCCCCTTTTAACATAACTTTTAAAGCATAAGAAAAAGCCATTTCACTGCCCAATTGGATTTACAGTCTACTAGGACAGCAGTTAATTAAAAACTAACGGATGGGTGATCTACCGCCTTAGCAAACCAAGTCAGACTCCAAATTTCTATCTGCATATGCTGTTGCTGCTGTTTCTCTTTTTTTTACCTTCCCAGGGTCAAAGGCTGTGACTCGCTGCATTAGCAGAGGAGGTTGTCCTCAGGAGGCAGCTGGGTCCTGCAGGATGCAGAGGGAGATGGGAGCCAGTCTAGGCAGAAAATAACGTGAAGGAGTGTAAGTTCTTTGATAGTATTTTAGGCAGATACCATGGCAAACAGAAGGGCACTGACAAATTTGGGAGAAGAATATAAAATAACAAGGCCTGAAAAAGGACTTTGAAGCATGAAGGAATAACTGGGTGTGGAAACAGCGCACAGGAAGGTGACCAAAGAACAGTAACGTTTCTCCTCTATTTGTTGGATAAATAAAGTAGATAATGCATCTTTTCAACTTCTTGAGAGCTAAATATTGTGAAGGCACAGGAAAAGGATTTGTTTTATCAGTGCCTAGTGTCTTGGACCCAGTAAAGTTATTTAACAGTATTTCCTCTGGGGATGTTTATTGGAAAGTTGGGGTTATTTCGACTACATTCTACTCACATGGGAGCTACCAATTGTCTGTTGCTTAAATGCAGCTCAATTTTGTTTGATTGGAAGGTAATACTAAAGAAGACATAGAGTTCAATTTAAAAAAAAAATGGGTTCAAATGAACACAACATTTGTAAAGGAGAATCATGCTTCACAAACATTTTTAAAATTTGCCAAAGGAGATACTAAATGTGAAAAGGTGGATTTCTTGTTGATACATTGGGTTGAGATTTCCCCAAAGCTTTTGACATAGTCTTCTACCAAGAAATTTTAAAGAAATTAAGCTCTCTTGGAACAGGAGGAAAACATCCTTCTTGACTGATGACTGGATAAAACATAGGAAATTATAGGTAGGAATAGACAGACAATTCTTGTGGTGAAGGGTTTACAGATACATAAAACTTCTCCACAAGCTCATAATTAAAGTATAAAAGTATGCGAACAATGAAGTAAAAAAGTCTTCTGATAAAATTATTCAGTAAAGTCAAATCTAAAGTTCATTTCAAAAGTTGCATCAGAATTTCATAGTGCTAACAGATTTGGCAACAAAAAGGAAAGTGGAACTTAAGGTCAGTGCACACAGACATATAGGCACATAGGACAGAATATCTTTAATGATAAATACGCAATGATGGGGTAGAAACCGACACTCAGGAAAAAATCTTTGAAGTCACTGTGGTTGTTTCCTCAAAAGCACTAGCTCTGTCATCCATGATGGTGGAAAAAAGACATTAAGAAAAGTGTTAGCAAAGATTAAGAAACTGCTTGAACAAAAGGTTGTTATGCCATCATATTGACCTCTGATGCCTTCTAATTGCCCAAAAGACGTAGGAGAATTGGAAAAGGCACAGGAAAATACAATCAGGACTATAATATATGTGGAGACCCTGACAGGGAAGGAGAAACTAAGTAAAAGCATTTCTCCACTTGCAAAAGCAAAGACCAGGAGGGATACAAGGGAGAACCATAAAATTGTAAGTGCTATGGAGGACATGAAAAAGGAAAATCTTAATGTTTTTAACATGAGTTTTAGGGGCAGTTAGTGAAGCTGGTTGGTAAGTAAAAAGTGTTATTTTAAACAGGGCAGAATAAAGGTGCAGAATTTGTTGCTGTCAGATATTGCACGCTTAAACTGTACACAGGGATTCAAAAGGATTTCTGCAAGTTCATCAGAAGTCTAGTGGTGGTTATTAAGCAGCGATGGTATGAATGCAACCTTAGTGCAAGAAGGGCCCCCAGCACTGATGCCCAGAGCTGGGATCCCAGGGAAAGGATCATTGTGCACTCACATAGTGTCCTTTGCTCTCTCTTTTTCTGAACCCTGAGAAAGATTACAGGGACATAAGAATGTGCATCTCTTTAAGAAAATATTGTATCGAATTATGTTCCTGCATTTATTTCTCTTGCCTGGCAAAAAAACGAGAGCTGAAAGGATGGAAAATTCCTTTCAAGACACAGGTGTTCGAAAGAATTCTTTGGGCCAAGTTTGACCTCAGGGATTTGTTCAGTCTTATCATGACCCATGTGTTGGTGTATGAGGGGGTCTCTCGCTACCAGCACTGCATGTTGCCCGCTAAGTCAGCATCATCAGACTTCAGAACTGTTGGTGACTTAAAAGCAAAAAACCATTCATCACAAAGTGGGGCTCAGTAATGTGCCTCCTGCCTGTCATGCCTCGAGAGGAGCCAGAGACGCTCAGATATCTGTAGCAACAAGCCTGACACTGACACAAGTGAAATTTATGAAAAGCTACTTTCGTCTGCAAAACTTTATTTTTTTTTTCTTTTGCCAGTTGCCGCCTAAAGCAACTAACTCCCACTGTGTCATCATCACATGCACCGGCTTTGCTGGCCCATGTCTTTATTGCATATTCCACATAAAATTGATAGCAACTTCCTTTCTGTAGACAAAACATTTATGATTATCTCATTTGTCCTAGCAATAAAAATAGCGATGCATATTCAACCTGTCATAGAAAATGGCCTGAGAACACTTTATAGATACTAAAAAAAAAATCCAGAAGGACTGTATGAAAAGACAAAAGAAAACAAATAGGTCTTCCTTGGTTTTTCAGCTGGAATTTCAAAGCATACCACATTTCTTTCCAAACCACATTTTATTCTTCTCAAATATTTGGAAGAAATAAAATGACATGTTTCTGCTGGACTTGATATTGTTTTTATAGGGATTTACTTGATACCATCTTTTCTTTTGCCTGATCTTTTAAGGTTTACAAATTCACCCTGCTCACCCTACTCCAAATCCTAATGAAAACCTAGTATGGTAAAAAAAGTTTAAGAGCCTGGAATATCCACACACATTTTTAGAATGTTTACAGTGCCAATTCTTTTTTCTGATATTATACTTTTAAAAAGTTTTGGTGCACAGATGGTAGCAATATACAGACTGCCTTTGTGAAATCAACAACATAAATTCATTAATCAATACACTAGCTAATTTCAAGAGCAGAAATAAGGAATGTGAATACGGAAAAATGTGCATACGTAACTTCTGACTGCCATAATATCTTTTTTTTTCCTTGAGGAGCTCAAAAAACTATTAAGGCAGCTTGTGTTTCAAACAATTACTACATTACTCTCATTATTTCTTATGGCTTAGCTGCCTTTTTATGCACATCCTATAGCAAGGTCTGCTGGGGAGCTTCAATGTCTCAGAAGACCCAATATCTTGTGGAGTCCTGAGGCATGAAAAGGCAACTATTCACAGGCATACTGGGGTTGTGAGCTGTGAAGTGATGTATGTTTGCTCTTGCTCTGAGCAGGTGGGATGGCAACATACAAGAAATGTGTCTCTGTGCCACCCCCACCCCCACCAAACTGGTGGCTCCCAGGAGCAGGCAAGATAAGCCCAGCTTTAGTGGAGGGGTGAAGGAAACTCTCAGTGCAGCCAAAATGCGAGGGGGTGGACTCGAGGCATGCAGTAAGATCTGCTGTCAGTGGCTTGGGGCAGAGCTAAATATGTGACTGTCTCAATTTTGCATCACCGGTCCTTACCCCAGAATTAGAAGAGGCATCACATGGAAAGAGATCCTGCCAAATGCTGTGAGTAGGGGAGCAGGAACAAGTGGGCAGCAAGTTCCACAGGGTCTGCTCACCTGCATAGGCTTAGACCCAGCACTCTGTTCCCAAACCAGGCCATATTTGTTTGGTGACTGTCGTCTTAGTTGTTCAAATTCTCTTTATGTCTTTTGCACTTGCATTTTTATTTCTCCTTTGCCTTTGTTATACTTGTCCCTTGTTCTAACAAATCTTCTCACTCACAGCTGTATTTCTGAAGCCCAGAAGAACAAGATAAATTTCATATCACTGTTCTGAAAGCAGCAGTTCATTTAAAAATACTGAATTAAAAAGTGTCAATCCATTCCAAAACTCTCTTCTAATTTTTTTCATTCAGAACTAGTCAATGAATTTGCTCAAAATTTGCAAATACTTTTGGTTTTTCCCAGATGTCAGTAATTGCTATATTTACCACAGAAAAACAACACCCCTAATCTCATCCTTCACAATGATTATGCGTGACATGACAGCTGGCTTTCTAAAATGGAAATGCACTTCACTTTCCTAAAGTACCAGTAGAAAAGGAATAGTGCAAGAATCTAATCTCTTCTCACTTTAGCCTGGTAAATGTCGCAGTGTCTTCAGAGGACTCTGAACCAAAGCTTTCCACATTTCTGGCCTTTTGCTTTGAGTCTTCTTTCCATTGAAAGAAGGCCAGATGGATTCCAATGTGATACAGCTTATTTCAGTATATTTAATAGAGGTATGCCTTGGGTGAATTTTCTTGATTTTTGATCTATTTCCCATTCAAAAAAAAAAAAAAAAAACCCAAAAAACCAAGAATGATTAATAGAGACATGAGTTGCATCTTCAATTAGCTGCATACGTGTATAATTGTAAAACCTTAATACTATGTCCTTTGTATCACAAAGTGGCAATCAACTATGTTAATTCAGAATTAATCCACACAATAGGAGACCAAAAATTTCTGCTGTAACTGTTGCGAGTGGACTAGTTTCTGAGAGGGACAGTTTAGACAGAACAAATTGCTTATAATTATATCAAGAAATTTAGACTGTTTTTAGAAAAACTGAGCTGAAAAGCCATAGACATTTTCGGCTTTGATAGAAAGCCAAAACCTTTCTATGCAGAAATGTCAATGCAATGTTGGAATTGCAGATCAAGAACCTCATCTCTTTAATGCCTTGTACAGTCAGTTTTGTTTCTTCAACATCAGCAAAGGATTTCAAACATTTTCCAATCCTAATTTAGGTAATCAGATAACAGACATAGAATCAATATTTTGTCCATGAAATTGTATTACATTTACCATCACAGAATTATTCCTTTTGTTAGTTAAATGTGAAGGTTCTGTTAAACATAATCCAAAATCTGTTCAACATAAAGAGAACTTTTCAATTATCTTCCTTTGGTGAAACCTTTGGTAACATCATACTGTTGCTTCTGACTGTTCAGCTTTTCAGGCTGTTTTATCATTCTAGTAACCAATGATAACTTGTCCAATCCTTTGCCCCCATCACAAAGTTAATAGAAAGCTCTAGAGTCTGGAAACATGGAAAATCAGATTCAGTATTTATATAATAATTTGTTCATTACCAGATGAATTGATTGGGGAATCAAACCAAATTGGAATTCCAGTCACGAAAGAGACTTTAGAGAGGAGGCACATAAAAAAGATGTCCGTCTTTTTGCAGTAATTGGACATTGCAAAAGCTTATCCTCAGAAGAGATTCTACCTTTCTTGGAGGTCTTTATTTGTAGCAGGAGCATGAGTCTGGCGCAGGTGAGGGTCTGTAGTGTGTTATGGGACGGTCTGACTAAGAGAAGACTGAGTAGGGAATCTGTGAGAATGGGGAGGAATGGCACAGACCTAGAATGATCCTGCACACACTTGCTTTCCTTGTAAGATCCAATACCAGTGTGCACTCAATACCAGTTATACTCCTGCACGAGTAATACAGAAAAATTTTGTGGGTGGAAAAAGTGGGAGAAGGAAGAAGGAGAACTCAGCTCAGAATGTCATGGGTACCGGAAAGTTTGGGAACAGTCCAGATTTCAGAGATACTTAACTGCATTCTTCAAATATCTCTGTGAAACCCAGTTACACATCACACAGAAATGGTATACTCATTGTACTGGGATCATTTCTAACTGGAATTTGGCCAGACCTTTTTAAGCTGAAAGGCGAGCAAGGGAACAATCCTGTCATTAAATGTCCTTGTCATTTTATCTTCATTCCTCTGATTCATTGCAGATGTTTCTTTGGAAAGTGTTTTAGTGCCTTTCTCGCTTCAATTACCATCAGTTCACACTCAGTTCATAATGGCAGAATAATTGAGCACGGGACTAGTTCACCATCCTTGTGGATCTATCTGACATCTACTTGAGTTTCTTCTATTTCTTTATCTTGCAGCAGTTTTTTCCTTAGAAAATTAAATTTAGAAGTGTTTGAAGGTTTAAAAAAAGGACAAAGATTGATTACTTTGGTAACTTTATTTCAACATTAGATTAACTTTTCATGGATTATAGTGACAACATCTGAGCAAAAAAGACCAGTGTAACTGAGATATATGAATTTATATGAAGTCAGCACAAAGTATAATTCAGTATTTTTTTTTTCTAGCAAAGTCAAGTTAATAAAGCATCATAACAATATTCATTTTTTTAGGTAAATCTCATTACTAAAAATCTAGGTTCATTAATTTGTATAATGCTTACAAAAAATAGTAAAATCAATTTACAATTTATTGTTCATTTTCTTATCTGTAACTTCTTGGAGAATTTATTATTAATGCACTAGTATCATTAATAAAGAGGTTTTGCTTTATAAGTTCCATAGTTTTAATTCAAGAATGTCCTTTAAAACACTTTGCGGACACAGGTTTGGTGACCAGCTAGTGTAATTCTACTGCGTAATGTTTTTCACTGCAATTCTACTGTGTAAAATATTTCACTATGATAAAATATTAGGTTAGCTATATAAATAATGTTAGGTTGTTCGTAATCCTTAAAAATTAAATAGCAGAAAAAATATTATCAAGACACATTTAGCAACATTGCAATTGCTCTTGCATAATAATACGTCTAAACAGCAACTGAAAGGTTGGTCTCTATGAAAAGTTGACAATTTTAATTGTGCAGTGTGGTGATCTGGCAGTCTTTCTGGAAACAAATCAAGATATAAATAACTATAAAGTACTTTCAGAGCTATGATTTCAAAAGCTGAGATAATTTCTGAACATAGCAGACATTTCTTTGCCAGTCTAAGGAAATATCAAGTTTTTTGTGTGCTTAGTTTTAACTGAGGTCGGTCATTGTATTTGTTATGTCTGTATGTTTGCAAACTCAAATTTTATTCCTCCTAAAAATAAGGATGAAAAATCACCCAATCATTCTGGATCAATCATCAATGAATACCCAAGCAAAATTCAAACAGAATCTGAGTTTTAGGAACACAATTTGTATAAGCTTTTTCTAATCTTGAATACACACACTAATAAATGTACACTTGGACACCTTGTTCAGTGTCATGCATCCTCTTCAGAGCAAAACAAAATAGTGTGGCCTGTTAGTTCTTCAATTCTCGCAATTACAAGAAATTAACTCACAATTTTCCTACTCTGTCCTCTGACAAAATGCTAAAGGAATTTAGAAAAAGAGGAATTTTCTTTTATTTGTTTGCATTGTGTCATCCCCTTAACATTGAATTTGCTGTTCTGACAACATTTGCATTGGTAGTGAATGGAGAGAGATCTCTACTGACTAAGTAACAATCTGAATATGATTTATTCACTGCTTTGCATCCAGTTCCACAGACAGAACAACCAGCCTTGCTTGAATCGTCTCATCCTTGCCCAGGTTTGGCAAGGGTGGATATGTGCTCTTCATCTTCAGTTCCCCCTGACCCTCTGCCCAGCCCACAGGCCCAGTGGTGGTATCAGTCTAAGAAGATGTTGTTCAACACCTTCATGGATCTTCTCAAGTCTATAATGTATTCCCATCATTATCCTCACCCAGCCCCCAGGAGACAGGAGCCTGCAGGGTTCCTATCACGATGCTGTGTCACAACAGCTCTAGCACCCCTAAGGTCATGCAGAGTGAAGGGGTCATGGTGGTGCCAACTGCCAAGTTTAGCAGAGTTTAGATATTGCACTGAAAGGCAAGGGATCACTGCACCACTGACAAATGATTAGATTTATTCCATTTCTTTAGCTCTATTAATTATGTAAGCATGGGAGTCGTCATGCAGCCAAATGTGGAGAAAGTCCCTGCAGATTTAAGATCTCATTCCACTTTCTGCGTAACACCTCCATTTCCTCTTACTGTACCCCTTCTTACAAAGACTTTCGCTGCCTAATATTTCACATGTAGTGCCAGGAGGCTTTTCCATACTCATTCCACTGGCTTAACCCCTACAGGATGCAGCTCTGCTGTCAGATAGGTCAGGAGTTCAGTGCCTGATTAAACTTTTCCCTTGATTTTATCCTGATCTGCTTTTACAGCTGAGGTATTTGGGGAACCTCAATCATCCCTTCTAGGTACAAAAAATAGAAATTTTCTTCCCTGGCAGGAGACGGGACTTCAGCTGAATTCACATAACTCTGTTGCTTAATATTTCCAATGGCTTTCAGATAGTTGGTATCTTGGAGACTAAAGCTGCTCTCATACCTGTGGAGATTTTTTTTGTGTGAAGCAAACAGAGTTCAAACTGAGTTCCCTGTCTGCAGCATTCACTACATCATCATCAGGCTCCTCGTTGTCTGGATTGCAAGTTGGATGAGGCTGCATTTCTCTTCTCTTTTTTTCATATCCCAGTTTCTTACTTATGCCCCAAAATTCTCCAGGCACAGAAAGTGTCTACAAGACTTTAATGAGGAGACTACTCTAGGGCAGGGCAAACTTTTCCTAACCTGATATTTAAAGACACAGTTCAGGAAGTGCTAAAAAAGTGCTGAAAAAGACGCATCTATAAGATCTAATAAAATTGCATTCTCATTGCCTTTGCATTACAGTTAGAATATCAAAGATTCAGATAAGGTTCATCAGAAGAAAAGGCCCTTTTACCATGCTCAAAATGCATTTCTGTGCTGATTCTGTTGCTCTCAACAATTATTTTTTGCAGGTTCAAATAAGACCTTTTAACTGCATGCTTATCTGAGTATGTTTATCCATACCCTGTAGTCTTAAGTTTCAAAACTTGCTGACATTATTGTTTTGCATAACATATTAATATTCCATATGTTTTCTTCACAGTGGAAGTGTCTATTATTAAAGCAAATAAGTTGAGCTGGTTTTTCCCTCTGCTATATAATACATAGATCACGCCGAAATCAGTGCTTCCCATTTATTTCCATGGAAACTACAGTAGATACAAAGAGCACAATAACACTGTTTGATAGAGCAAATTCTCAGCTACAAAACACTATTTTTCAACAGAGTCACCACTATTAGCTATGTATTTTCATCAGTGATGAACAAGAGCCTGCATGCCATGCTTGTACAAATCTGCACCAGCAGAGGTGCCCCATGGTCACTGTCGCCACTGCTGAAACGCACCACCCACTATCTCACTGTACTCACATTCACTGGTTGGTCTACATAAATGTTCAGTAAGCATCAATGAATGTCAATGGGTGCCATTTTTTTCTGCATGGAGGAATTCATTCACACATCTTTACTTCAAATACTCTTCCATGTCAGATGCCATCTTGTCAGACTGCCCCTCTGCTGCCATCTGTCGCGTGGAAACAAAATGTGACGGAATATTGGTGGGAAGGTTCAACCTCTGCTGCCATACCACCAACATCTGCTCCTGATGTTATGGGCCAACATAATAAAATAGAAGACATTACTTTCAGAGCAGTCCTCGTCTATATAGTGTATATGTATAAAATTAATCCAACAATGTATATATGAACATTTATTGGAAAATATCCTCAGAGTGAATTTTTAATGGCTTGGCTTGTGTTTTGAGCAGTGGAAAATAAGAATATATGTAGTGAAACACTGCTAGAACTTCAGCAAAAAGTAAAGGTACAATGGGTCTGTGTGTTGGGCGTGTAAAGCAGAGTTGGGAAGGAGTCAACATCAAAGAATATTCCTAATATCCATGCAATAATACTGTCTTTGCCACTGAGCATGCCATGGAAAATATGGTGATTCAGTTACAGGACCCAGTCCTTCAGACTGCTGATCAGAAGTAACTTTTATCGTGTGAGTCACTCAGGAAATCTAATTGTACAACCCACCTGCATGACATTGCTCGTATGCAGCAATACTGAAGTGTAATGAGTGATTTATAGAAAAATCCTCAGCTTAAATATATATTTTAAATATTTTTATGCTCTTTGAGGGCACCCAAATCCTTCTTGAAGACTTTAGGCCTATATATGGAATTATCTATAAGAAAAAAGAAAAGGAAAAAAAAGAAGGTAATAAATAGATTATGCACAGATTTCTCAGAAAGTTATTTTGTTAATGTAACAGAATTTACTGACTAAGCCTCCTCACACAGTGAGAGAAAATGTTTTCCTGTGGCTTTTATCTTTATTATCATCTTCACCTTGGGACTTCAAGCTATTTTTTAATACTTCTCTAACGTTGCTTTTTTTCAGGGCCGGGAGAAGTATGGGACAGAGATTACATTTGATATTTATATTATTATTATTACTGCACATGTGCTTGTGTCAAGCTGTAAATTCCTCACTAAATTTTTTAAATCCCTCTGATGTCTGACAAGGAGTTGGAAATATATAAATATTACACTTTATGTTTTTTTCCGTGTTACCATAGTCTGCAGTTCTATTATAAACTGTCATCTGTAATATAATCAAAGGAAAATTGGTAGGAAACCTTATTGTAGTCCAGGGAACATTCCTTTTTACATGGACTTACTGACTTTAATAGGATTTAGCCTGTCTGGCTCAATCTGAAGCTTTTAGAAAAACCAGGAAAGACTGAGTCAGAAAAGAACTAAGTTGTTTATGGGATGTCCCCAAAACTTACCTTGATTTACAGTGCTGTATAATGTCACAAAAATGTTTCCCTACTGAGTCAGAGTTTTTCAGTTGTTAAAAATATGTATGACCTGCAGTGTAGTCTGTACATTTCTTACTGCTGACTGACACCAGTCAGTTCGTAGCGTCAAAAGTTGGTATCAAGTGAAGAGGTGGGTAGGTTTGCTTGGCTTTCTTTTCTCTCCTTGATTTCCCTTTACTGCTTGTCTTTTGAACACAGTTTGCTGTTTACAACAAAAGTGCAAGGAAGAGTTTTCCAGGGACCAAACAGGACATGTGGTGGGAAGGCACGGTTCAAATACAGAGTAAGGCTCTCTTTGCCCCAGTGAGCTTACAGTTTTTTGGATGGAAAGTAGTTTCCTGCTCAGCAGCAGTGCTCTCCTCTGGTGAGAGCAGCTATCACCTCTCTCGACAGTGCAGTGTGGGACGGCGGTACCTGCTCAGGTCCCTGCAAGAAGCTGGGAATTAAGATCGGATGGTGGTGGGAGGGTATGAACACAAGGAATGACAGGATCATGAGGGTCAAGACCTGATGAGCCAGTATTTATCCCAAATCCTTACTGACAAAATTAAAAAGAGAAACTTAAAAGAAGAGGGTAACTTGTGGTTCTGCCTCACCCATCTGAATGCCCTGACCACGCCTCTCACCTTGCAAGAAGGTCCAGTTTCAAAATAAAGGACTGGATAGGTACCCTGGGGAAATGCTGAGGGGTGTTGCAGAGGTGGGTCTGGGCCTGGGACAATGTTTTTGCTACTGGGCTACTGTGTCTGTGGCGAGTGGTGGAGTTTCCACCCACATATTCCGTATCTGATGGAGCCAGTGAAGTTAGATGTAAGAAATCACAGAATTACAGAATAACTGAGGTCAGAAGGGATCTTATAAAATCGTCTAGTTCAATGCCTGCCTTGCTCAGGCAAGATCAGCTAAAGCACTGATCGTTAGGCACTGCAGAGAAGAACCTGATTCCCTCATCTTATGTGAGCCAGCAGTTTGCACTTGCAGCCTTGCATGCCAGGCTCGTAAAAATCTGCACGGCCATCTGGAATGTGGTTTGTCTTTCATGTCTCTGTTGCCACTGCTGAAATGCACCACCCACCACCTCACTGTGCTCACATTCACTGGTTGGTCTCCAGAAATGTTCAACAAGCATTGATGAATGTCAACAGGCGCAATTTTTCTGCATGGAAGAATTCAATGACACACATTTGCTTCATACACACTTCCATGTCAGGCATTGTTTTGTCAGACTGCCCCTCTGCCATCTGTTGCGTGGCAACAAAACTTAATGGAACACGGGTGGGAGAGTTCAACCTCTACTGCCATATCACCATCACCCACCTCTGACATCACAGGCCAATATAATAAAATAGGATGCATTACTTTCGGAGCAGACCTCAGACAGCATTGCCTAACAGCCTAAGTGGAGAATTAGACCAGGCAGGCTGGTTTTCATCCAAAGAGTAACACAACAGATAACATATACCGGTGTACAGAGCAGAATCAGGAGGCAAAGGGATAATATTTGTTTGCAAGTTTGGTCTGCCAATGTCTGAGTTCTTGCATGTCTCAGTCACTCCCTAAAATTTAGTCCAGTTCAGCAGTACCTGGAGAACATTGATATGAGATGTCTTATTGGTTGCTTTCAGGGGATCAACAAAGTCCTGACCTTTAAAATGCTTCACCAAAAACGTTATGCTTAAAATTGCTTCACTAGTATGTGGGGCCAGGGACTTCAAGATATCAGTCCTGTTTCTAATGAACAAATCTCTATATCAAAAGCCCACATTAAAAAAAAAAAAGTCTACATAATTTTAGCGTAAACTTAGTGAACAGGAACATGTAAGGCAGTAGCAGAGTAAACATTTATTAAACATTAATTACAGTAATTATATAATGATTATAATTCAGTGGAACTGAATCCTAATCCCATTTCTCTTGACATACTAGCATATTCTTAGCCAGCTCCTCCCAAATTCTTTTGCATTTTTCTATTACCCTTTTCTATGTGTTTTTATTCTCAGTAATTTTCTTTTCTTGTAATTCAAACCGTTATATTTCCATTTCTCTTTTTAATAAACATCCTTTGCTTCCCTATTATCCCTAGAATTGAAATCTCCTTTCCATTAATTTATTTTTTTACTTATTATTTTAATTCTCTTACAACAGCTAGACTTTACTACAGTTTTCTCTGTGGTATGATGTTTATAAATTTATTTCCTTACCACTATTCCTGAGGTTATTCACACTGTAGCTTAGGACAAAATTACATTCCCATCTAAGCCTGGTTTTCAGCCCATCCCTTAACATCCAGCTAAACCCATTGAAATACGATTTGCTACAGAAAAACTGTTGGAGGAGGTCTGGGTTTTCGCTCTATTTCTCCTGCTCTTTGCTTTGCCGTCTGTACCACCGGTGAAAGCTGCCAGCTGGAGTTTGCCAGAAGAATGGCACTGGTAGAAGGAAGCACTGTGAAAGGAGCAGGTAGAGTTGCACCACGGGTGTGTGGTGAGGGGAGCAGGGTCCCTGCAAACCTGAGCACTTGCTTTTAGTCATGAGACAGGATCAATGCACACGGCCTGAGCAGGGGCCATGGCAGATGAGCAACCTCAGAAACTTCAGTGAAGAAAACAGGCTCCAGAAACAGGGAAGAGCGATTTGTTCACTGCTTATATATTCACTGGGTGTTGGAAGGATACACTGGGATATGATTCATCCAACCCGTCTGTAGCTCTTTACACAGCAGAGGAGCTACACTTCAGATGGTCGGAGAGCTGGAGGCTGGGCATCAAGACAGAGGTGTCTAGAGGTAACTGAGACACTGGAGAACAACCTCTCTGGCCTCTGGCAACTGGATGAGGGATTGCTGTCTTTTATAGGCCCTGTGTCACATCCGTCAGCCTCATACAGATAGATGTATTGTGTCTGAGCATCTGAAGTGGCAGTGGGCACTTAAATTTAGTCAGCTGAATCCCTTCAAACTCTTTTACAGAACTGTTTCAAGACAGAACCTAAAGCAAGTTAGGAAAACTATCCCTGAGAAATGCTTATTTCTTCCCATTTTGTTTCAACATGTCACTCAGGTGTTTGAATGTCAATAATGTCAACCTCAACATAAGCTCCTAAGGCCACTTTCAGCATCCAAGAGCATGCTTCCTTTTATTCCACTGCTGACCTGTTAGACCTCCTCAAAGCACGTACCGACGCAGGACCTTCGGGGGACTCACCATTGCTTGTAAGGGCAGTTACAGAATCACAGAATCACAGAATCACAGAATTGCAGGGGTTGGAAGGGACCTCAAGAGATCATCGAGTCCAACCCCCCTGCCAGAGCAGGTTCCCTACTGCAGGTTGCACAGGTAGGCGTCCAGGCGGGTCTTGAATATCTCCAGGGAAGGAGACTCCACAACCTCCCTGGGCAGCCTGTTCCAGTGCTCCGTCACCCGCACTGTGAAGAAGTTCTTCCGCATGTTGGTGCGGAACTTCCTGTGCTCCAGCTTAAGGCCGTTGCCCCTTGTCCTGTCCCCACTGACCACCGAAAAGAGGTTCCCCACCTCCATTTGCCTCCCACAACTAAGATACTTGTAAACATGGATCACGTCCCCTCTCAGCCTTCTTTTCTCCAGGCTGAACAGACCCAGCTTACTGAGCCTCTCCTCATAGGGGAGATGCTCCAGGCCCTTTATCATCTTTGTGGCCCTCCGCTGGACTCTTTCCAGCAGATCCCTGTCTTTCTTATACAGGGGAGCCCAGAACTGGATACAGTACTCCAGCTGAGGCCTGACCATGCATTTAGCTCAAGAATTTAAAAATAGAGCTCAATCTTACCTCTAAAATTATGTGAGATGAATTGCCACACAGATGCCCTCTCAAAACCCAAGGGTAGCTACTGGCAATCAGCTAGTTTCTCTTGTCTTGCTTTCTTGGGGTTTTCTTTCATCTCATCATAGGCAGAGTTGTAGCACCAAAGGCAGCCTTACAAAGCTGGCGATGTACAGCACTGATGTATATCACTCTGATGTACAGCAGGGAGCAAGAGGAGTTACCTATAGCAAATCACAGATTTGCAACACTCCACTTCAGAAGACAACAGTGATAACAAGTAACAACTGCGAGATGCCCACGACTGAGAAATCTGAGTAGAAAGCTCCCCAACATTACAGCACTGGAGATCCTGAAATATTATTGTGACAGAGAAAATTACATGGGTTCGTAACCAAGAATTTCAGACATGTTAAATATTGGGTTTCTTGTTAAGGTATTAAGGTACTATATTCTTAGTGAGAATGTAATACAACTTGATATACCTTGAAACATACCTTCAGCATTATGTTGGTTTGGTTGGGAAAGTAACATATGCCACATATATAATAAAGATATTTTAAAAAAATGGTCAGTGCCAACTAGAATAACAACAATCTACACTGCAAGTCATGACTTTATTCATGAGTGTCCTTTTTAAGTCACAGGCTTTAGAAGACTTTTTAGAGCAGAACCCCAAGAAGCATGTTAAAGCACTGATTCTGTAAGCATTCAAAGTAGGCCTGCAATGTTTGTCTTGTTGTCTTTTTGCCACAATGTCAGAAAGAAGAGTGACCCCCTTCGGTTCCATGCTCCTTTTCTATCACCTTTACCATATCAATAAGAAAATGTGGTGCAGCACTGAGAGTAACATCTGCAGAAAAAAAAATCCCAACAACTCACACTTCATGAAACATTATAGTGGAAAAGAAAATGTGTTCCAAACCACCTTGAGGTTCTGGAGTTAATTCATCGTTCAGCATGAGTGACATGGACACTACAGATTTCTGCATTGTTTCCACTGTGGAAAACCCAAGATTTTGCTGTCCTGTAGTACAGAAAGCCATACAGTCACACAGCAGTCCATATATTTACCCTTGTGCATTTACCAAGTATTCATTATCTACTTAAAAACAAGCAAAGGAAAAGGGAAAAATGCAGGATATTAGTTTCACAGTGAACCGTTAAGGTAATGTCTCACTAAAGACAGGGCATGCTTCTAAGCTTCTCTTTATGCAATGGGTTCAAACAGGAAAGTTTTACCATTCATACAGAACAAACTACAGGATCAACAAATGAACTATTGAAGATAACTATTTCACTGGCACTTTTATTCTTGTGGCTGCACATAACAGGAGCAAGGTTTGAATCATAGTAACTAAGACAAGGATAGGTAAGACAAAAACACCCACTGAGGTATCTCAATCACATCTCAGATCAGTGGGAAACAAGAAGAGAAAGAAAGGAACAAGCCCCTTCAGTTTCAGCTAAGTCTACTAGACTGTATTATTTTTCCCATAGTGCAACAAAACAGTCCTTAAACATATGTGGTAACCCTCCATTGTTTTCCAGAATTCTTGAAAAACACATGTTCTTCAGACATGGTTGTGAAAAAAAATCAGAGATGCTGCAGAAATGGAAGGTGTGGGAGTAAAGTAGGCACGAGTAAATCCACTCAGATGGCTCTGAGGCCAAGATCCACTCACCCCCTGTTGCAGGGATGGATGGATGAGATCTAGTGCATTATTTCTGAAGGAAGAGTTCCTACTGCTTGGGCTGTTACTGACTAAAATCTTAGCTGACCTTTGTACCTAGACAATTGCAGATCTCCTCTTTTCCAGATAAAAACATTCTCTTTCATTGTTTCTCCATAGCTTTTTTATACTCCAGTTCATTTTTATTTCTGGTAGAAACTTCTGCACTTACAAATGCAACACTACCTGCCAACAAGCCCCATCTCTGTTTTCTGTGATAATATTTTTCAATATTTCCCCTTCCCTTCTCCGATGTGTAGCTTGGGTATACTTTAGATAATGGAGCTTTACTGGCACCCAGAAACTGATGATTCAGATCTTTTCAGATACTTATCACTTAAACTATAACTGCAGCAAGTGTTTTTGAACAGCTCCTCTCACGGAGACACTTTATACAGTGAATAATCTCCTCCTTAGAAGCTGGGGCATTGTGGCAGTTATATGGCAGCTGAGGAGCTGTAGCAACATTCAAAGCATGTGTTAAGTTATACTGTTCAATTAGGATACCAAGAGGTATCTCAGAATTTAACTTGAGTTCAGTGCATATGCTGGGGATTGACTCGGAAAATATGGTTTTGAAAAGTCCACAGATAGGAAGAATATAAGGAAGTTCCAGAAACAAGCAGCAGATGGTGTCCAAAGAAGTCTGGATTTTTTGCAATAATAAAAGATGGGTGACTCTCTTGACCATATGATAGTCTCTGGCTACAAAAACTTGGGATTTTTGTAATTGAATTACTGGCACTTGAAGACTTGAGAATTTGAGAGAAGTTATCCAAACCTTAGGCACCTAAAAGAAGACAAATTGTCTTTCTTCCTGTAAACAGTCATTCCTGTGAGAAGCAGCATGCCTGTAGTTCCACAGTGTCCTATAAAACCTCTACTCTTTCAGGTGTAATAGGAATGAACCTTTTTCATTAGTACCAGGACCCTGTTCAGTTGTAATTATAACCAATTTGTATCAATACACAGCTCAGATGAGTGAGGTAACTAGCAACAGGTAGCCACATACTTTTGCATGCAGATCTGAACAAATGGGATGCAATGTGAAAACTCCTTTGTATTTCAGTAGGACTGTAATGTCATCCTTTGTTATTTCTACAATAAGGTTCCTTTAAAAATGCCTCTTAAAAGAAAAACATACCTTCATGTTCCAGGTATGTTTTCTGAGACTGCTATGTTTACATATTTGAAATCAAGTTCTTAAATTGTCCAGAATGTTTCCTTCATGGTTATCCCCATTGAAATGAATGGAACTCCTTGTAGAACTGAAGCGCTGTCTTGTCAGAATAAGTCTGGCATATCTCAGAAAATAAGTTATCTGTGGACTACTACCATTCACATTAAGGTTCAGCTCTAAGGAGCATTCCTGCCAAATTATAGACGTTGTTTATGGTTGAAAAGCTGACGCACACTTTGGAATCAGGTCTCCAATGCAGGACTCTAATTGCTGTAGGTTTAAGGAATGAACTTTTCTGATGAAACATAGTAATTAATCCTACCTGTTCTATAGATGTAAATGTAGCTGTCACTCATGTCAGTGACTAAGGGGACATTCACTGCTTCAGCTGTAGAACAATAGAAACCTGAAAATGACTGTGCTTATTGATTTTGAAACAATGAAAAACTGTGGTAGGTACATTTTACAGCCATGTCATAAAACGTATCTGATTAAGAACACATGCTTTTTTGATCATTAGGGTTTTTCCAATTGGATGAGCCAAACTGCACAATCCTGTAGAATTTACTTTGATTTCTATAATGAATCACTAAAGCAAACCCACAAGGCTATCCTGTGCAATAAAAGATTAACTATTTCCTAGTACAGAGAATCACGTTTATGGAGATGTGCCAGTAAATTCTCTAATTTGGACTAGCAGAGAAGTGCTTCTGACTATACAGTAGATTTGACAGTAATTGAACCTGATGCCTTTTTTGTGACACAAAGTTGTGTATGGTTGCAATTTCAATTAGGTCATCATTGTAGGTCTTGGAAGACCTAGAAAAAGAGGTATGCAGACACCAAAAACTGAACCGAAACAGACTGCTGGCCTCATTTAGACTTCTTGGCACAAAGGTAAAATGATTACATTTTGAAGCAATGTGCAGAAAACTTCTTTATTGCAAGGAAAAGAATAATATTCTTCCTTGCTCTTATATTCACTGTGTCTTTTACTGATAAAGTCTATTCTCATGAGTTCATGGAATTCTACAGAATTGCTCACACAATACCTTCAGCTTGTACCTTGAGAGGCAAATTACGAGTGAGTTTTACCACTTCACAGACTTTTTTCTGTCTGGAAAGAGGCAGCTAAGCTTTCCAAATTACCTTTCACATCTTTCACTACCCGAGCATATTCTTTCGAGTTCCAACTCCAAAGAGGCTGTGTCATGACAACAATGTTCCCTATAAGGAGGGATAGCATGGGCTACCTGCAGCTTTGAAAATCAGGAGAGGCTAGAGAAAAGGGAGACAGATAAATACGGCAATTGTCAGTGTAGAGGTGTGCTTTCTGCTTGACTTTTTTCTTTTTCTCTTTAAGTCATGGCTTGGGTACATTTAATGAATTGCCATGGAGTGGATAGTTAGTATTAACAGTCCCAATGAGCGCTGTTTTCCCAGATAAAACTATGAGCTAAGACATGTTAGCTTAAACTTCAATGTCAAGGGTTTGATGTAAGACACTTTATCCTCTGTCTGCTGGGAACTCTGCATCACTGCAGCAGACCAGTCAGCGTGCATATGGCAACTCACATATATATTTGTTCACAGTATGCTGCTCCTGAAGCAGCTTAAGGAAACACACATATTTAAATAAACTGTGCTACCACTTGAACACAAGAAGAAAATACCTTTGTCACTGTTCACAGTCCAGCATAGTCTGGCAGTGTTGGATGTGAATTCCACTCCCATCAGTGACATTATTTTTCAAGAACATGATGTATTATACCTCAATTTTTCACCTGAAGTATTAATATTGACTTTTAGTAAAGTACATGAGGACAGTAGCTGATTTATCATTCAGCCAAATTTCTCTATTTATACATCCCTCTGGGTTCTATTTTTGGACGGTCCTTTCAGCCTTAGTAAAAACTTAGATATTTCTCCTAAAAAATGTGGGACGTGGCCCTTATTCTGTTTGGCCTGCATATTTCTGAAGATACTATGGAATGAACGTGTTAGATTTAATTGACGGTTCGTTGGATTTTTTCTTGACCATTTTGAATTTTTACATTGTAAATTTTACATTTACATTGGTAAATGGGAACTTACAATTAGTCTAATTCACCAAACAAGTGTCAGTTTGATATAAAAACTCTATGGAAGCTGGAATTGATGCTGGGAAATGTTTTTGTGTCCTGCTTAGTATAAAATGAAAGGACAAGACCTGAGCTGAGCATTTCTGTATCCCTGCAGGAGCACAGATTCACAGGAAACTAGGACAATCCTAGCTGAAAGAAAATCAGCATTCCAATCTGAAAATGGTAATCTTGGTCTTATATTGACCTTATATTTTTTTCTGTCATTAAAAGACAAAATGCTATGGCTTGAGTGTTGCAAAGAACCCAAATAACCAAGGAATCGTTTTGCTATTTTCCTTGCAGGATCATGGCTTAAAAATATGTATATTAGGAAATAGTAAAGCCTTAGATATTTCTGAGGTGGTTAGTACATAATCATGATTTCATTTTTGAGAGAAAAATTGTCTATAATTCAGTAGATACAGCCTCCTGTTTGATTTCAGAATTTCTGTGATCCTGGAGAAACAGTAACTGGTTGTTAACTGCTTGTGATGTGATAGCTACAGTCCACTATGATCCCACAGGCTTACAATGAGACATGGTGCTCACTGGCAAAGCAAAGCAGCTTTGGGCAAGAGGGTGAGTTATAGCAAGTCTTTTTTTCCTTAGACTGTAAAGGGAAATCTCCACAAGCGCTAAATGCAGAAGCACATCTTAAGAAGAAGAGAAGGGAAATGTTGCAACAGGGAAATGTTGCTCAAGGCAGCTCTTTGAGCCACTGTTGTGTGGGGAGCATGAGGTGTCTCCTTAATATGGGGCTGTTTCGAAATTTTCTTTAAAAGATGCTGACTATCTAAATTTGGGCCAGAATTCAGATGAAGACAAAAATTGATCTCAAGATAGCCCTAGTCATTTCAAATGGAACTTATCACTGATAGAAAGTCTACATTTTAATAAAGTAAAAGTAATGGAATATATTTGAAAATGATTTAACAGTCCTTCTCATGGGTTCAATTTTAATGAAATATGAGCCAGCAGCAGTAAGTGAAGCCAGTGCTGAGGTGCACTGAGGAATGTCTTCACACAGTCATTCATATAGGAGATAACACTTGAAAAAATAGCATAAAACAAAAGAAATCTATTGTGCTGGCTTTACTGGGAAAGTAATTAGATTGACTGGATGTTTTTAGAAACATAACCCTGATTGCTACTGTATATGCTTTTGCAGCTCCCAAATTATTTTCACACGTTGATAATTGATTTTTTTTCTCCTACAATAGTATTATTTATTGTCTGGTAAGCAGATAACTGATTCATCAAATTGTGTAGTTCCCTGAATTTTGACCTTTGCTGATGTCTTTGAATTTGTGGCAAACTACTTTAAAAGAGCAGAAACATATCACAGTCAGCAGCCTTACACCAGTATAAATATTTTCTACTGTGCTAATGCTCACTTTCTGGCAACTTACCAAGAATTTTGCATAGGAATGCACTGAGCTGGAGACCCCTATCTAATAAATTCTATCTGACACACTCAAACATCCACTTTTATTACCATGTCTGAGTTTCTCATGCTCATACAATTTAAAGCTACAGCTTCTCCCTTTACTTCTTTGAAGAAACAGTAATATTTTCAAACACAATGTCACAAGGGTATATTACCATGAGCACTTTCATCTGTGGAAGCTTAATACAAAAGAATGTGCACTACATATTCAAAAAAGCACATTCTTCCACTGATCCCACTGCCCTTTCAGGAACAGCCCCCAAACAGTACAGAGAGAAAAACTGTATTTCTGTGACATTAGTACTGTTCGTTGGCTGCAAATATTCTGCATTGCAGAATAATCAAGATTTTGTCCTGAAGTTCTTGGATTTATACATGAAGAGCAATGTTATTTATGCCTTTGATCTTTCAGAAGAATTTGTCCCTCCAATGCTTTGTCCAGAGTCTAGTTGTTGGAGATACATATCTAAAGTAAAGACGCTGTGAAAAATACCTGTGACATTGCCTTGATGAATTGTCAACACTAGGGACCACAGGCCTTTGACCTTGTTTACCACGCTTTACCTCAGCTGGTGCAGAAATGTGTCTGTCTTGCACTGTAGAAGTGAGGTCTGCAGAAGAAGGGTGCTGCTCTTCACTGTCCTGGTAATACACATCTTAGAGGCTGGAAATGGGATCACATTATTTGAAAACTGGATTGATAGAAATCTATTGCTGGTAGAGATTAAGATCTGACCTAGACGAGATTTTTTTAGAATTGTTTGCTCTTTCTGTCTTGATCAGTAACTTTCATTGTTGTCTAATATTCAAAACGTCGCTTGGTTTAAAGCTGTAATAAAAATAAAATATATGTTTGAAAGGAGTCTCATCAGTGGAAAGATCTCCACAGAAACAGTTACTTTTACCTGCTTGTGCCAAGTGGAAAGTCTGCTGAAGTCAAGGACATCATGTGTTGACACCAATGAATTTCTTATTATATCTGTATGATGTAAATTTGTAGCAAAGCAGAAAAGTGAGTCTTAAGCTTTGGAAAATGTAATTTCATCTAATGCAGCACTTTATGGTTTTTTTCTGACCAAGAAAAGCAAACCTGACCTTTTATTTTTGGACAAAAGGTAAATGATGAAGAAACTCAGATAATTTGGGCATATAATAGATAAATAGATGATCTTTAATAATAATAAATCTTTAATAATAATAAATAATTACTAGATGACATTTAGGGTCCCTTAAAACCTAGGCCATTCTGTAATTTTTAAATTTTCCATAGCAACAGCTGTTGAAAAAAGTAAGCACAAATGCAAAGAGATTTATTTCCATATTTTTTTCACCCAGAAGTTTTCAAAATAGATAATTTTGAACTGAAATTCAACGACAAACAAAAAAATTCCCGAAAAGCCATCTATGTTGTCATCTTAAAAGTTTTGCTAAAATAGATTTTAAAGAGAAAAAGAACACTTCAACTAAGTTTACACACAAGTATCTTAATTTGTTTGGTTTCAAATACTCATTTCAGTGTAAAAGAGATAAAAGCAGATATTTTTTGAAAACACGCTTGTTTATCACTGGTTCAAGACATTAACGCAGCACAATAAAATCCTGGGAAGAATTTATGAAGATTAGAAAATTCCCACAAATCAATCCTGAAATATAATGTGGACAAATCCATAAATGTGTATCCAAAACCAAACCTTTATTCATTTCATTTGTTGAGTTTCACCATAATGTGAGGTTGGCATGTTCTCTATAAAGCAGCTGATTTGGATTGGCTACAGAGGGAGCCAATTTGTCAAGCATCACAGAGAAAAATCTCCTAAAACCCCTGATGGAAAGAATTATGCACTATTTAAGTCATGATCCTGGAAAGATTCCCAAGAGCAAGTTCTTGCATCTGGGTCATGGCAACCCCCATTATCAATACAAGCTGGGGGATGAAAGGATAGAGCACAGCCTGGCCAAAAAGGACCTGATGGTACAGGTAGATGGCAAGCTGGACATGAGCCAGCAATGTGCCCTCGCAGCCCACAAAGCCAACCGAATCCTGGGTTGCATCAAAAGAAGCGTGGCCAGCAGGTCAAGGGCAGTGAACCTACCCCTCTACTCTGTGCTGTGAGACCTCACCTGGAGCACTGCATCCAGATGTGGAGTCCTCAGCACAGGAGAGACATGGAGCTGTTGGAGCACGTCCAGAGGAGGGCCGCAAAAATGATCCAGGGGATGCAACACCTCTCCTATGAGGACAGGCTGAGAGAGCTGGGACTGTTCAGCCTGGAGAAGAGAAAGTTCCAGGGAGATTGTAGAGTGGCATTTCAGTGTATAAATGGGGGCAACAAGAAAGAGGGGTCAGACTTTTTAGCAGGGTCTGTGGTGACAGGACAAGGGGAAATGGTTTCAAACTAAAACAGAGGAGATTTAGGTTTGATATAAGGAAAACGTTTTTTACAGTAAGGATGGTGAAGCACTGGAACAGGTTGCCCAGAGAGGTGCTGGAAGCCCCATCCCTGGACACATTCAAGGTCAGGCTGGACCAAGCTCTGAGCACCCTGATCTAGCTGTAGGTGTCTCTGTACAATGCAGAAGAGTTGGACCAGATGGCCTTTAAAGGTCTCTTCCAACTCAAATGATTCTATGACGACTCTATGATGAAGGACACACTGAGATGTTGGATTATAATCTGTGAATATTTGTACTGACATCATCTAGGCTGCTCATACGTGTGCTGAAGTGGAGCATAGGCATGGCAGAATTTGTCCTCTGCAACAAATATGCAGAATTATCAAGGTCTTTGAAGCAGTCTGTGTAAAAACAGAAGGTTTGCAATAGCAAAGGGTTGCTCCTGAGGATGATGGGCAGCTGTACAAAGCAGCCTGTGCACAGCGTCTCAGAAACGGTGATGCCTCCAACACTGGCCCCCCACACTACCTATGCTCCCTCCTCCAGAGCAGCTGGCTACCATCTTGAGTAGTCTTATCTGCTGTGACTTGTCAAGCCAAAATATTTGTTTAAAAAAGGATCAAATATTCATAGCTCATTTATGCATTCTTCTAAAAGGAGAAATGAGGCTTGTCATGGTAGATAAATGCCAAAGTACATGTGAAGAGAAGAAAGGAAGGGAAAGTAAGGGGGGAGAGCATTTTTTAAGGTGCAATATTTATATTTTTCTGCTCCTACTGTCTCTCTTTGCTCAGCATCCTGATGCTAGAAGTGCAGGGAGGTCTGATGTGATAGCCATAGCAGTGAGATCCAAAACAAGGTTGCTCACCCAGCGTTGCCATTGGATGTTATTGGTTTGTATTTTGTTAAGTTTTAGAAATCATCTATTCATGTTATTTCCTTCCAGGAAACCCCTAAGCTAACACTGAATAAACCCATCAGTCAGCACTTTCATATAAAATGCAGCGTGGAGAGCAAATTGAGGATTTCATTAAGTAAGGCTTTGTTGACAGATCAGTTATTTTCTGTATGAGAAGAATAACAAGACAGATTTCCATTGGTTCTGGGTCAATAGGGAGACATTATCATTTTTGCCCCTCATTTCTGCAAAAGCACTCCAAGTATGTGAGTTTTTTGTATCCAAAATAGAAACACTACGTTTGCTTTCTGGTCACCCCAGCATCTTCATTCATCTTTGATGTCCATGACCTTTAGTCTAGACAGAAAAAAGCAGTTCAGGATCATTAGGAAACATTCTAAGGCTCTTATTCCAAATCTCTTCCCGAGAAAGAGAGCAATTAGGTCAGAAATGCTTTGCTATGTTACTATAATGAGCAAAAAAATAAAATCCTTAGAAACATAATAAACTGGGCATGCAAAAAATCAATTTTGACCTAGCTATGACACATGTAAATTTTTGAAAGCAAAATACTGTATTTTCTCCCTAGCAGACCCTTTTAATCATATCTTAGACAAACATGTTCATGGGAAAAATGTTCCTGAACCTCTCTTGCATGTCTCTCTTCTTTTCAGAAGAGATGAAATCCAGTATGAAATCATAAAGGCCTGAAACAATGCATCTGCCGAAACAGGAATCCATGGCATGATCAACATACATTTTGTCTCTCAAAATACGGGCATTATTAGAGCTGAGATAGCAGAAGCTGCCAAAACTGTCAATGTTCCCTCAGAGATCTTAAAAAATAAATAGAAAATAAATCTAATTTTACAAAAATTCAACCAAAAATGAGAATGGCAGTTCAATGTTCCAGATGTTAGAGACATTGAACCAAATAACAGATGCAAGACAACAAGCTTTTCTGACTCTACTGTGTCATTTTGCAATACAAGCTTCATTTACTTAAAACTTTGCCATTGATATCTTCTTGGACTGGGTATCGGCATCAAGCTGAACATTAGTTCAGGGCTGGAATTTGGCTAAGCCTTTTCTTAAGTAAGGCTGAAGAAAGAGATACGTTTTCCAACAAAAATTTATGCTGGGTTTTGTTGTTGATGGCGTGTGTGGGTTTTGTTGTTGTTTCTTCTTCTTTAGCCTGTTCTCAGAAGAAATACTTAACATTTGACAAGGTGATATCAGAATTTTGGCGTAGCTCACCGCATTTCCATAGGCCATAAGCCACTGTATGGTTTGCATTTTCCCGGAAGAGATGTAGACCTTAGCAATTAAATTCTCTGCAGTCCACAGAGTTTGAGGATACTTAATTTACTCTGGTGTTCATGAATGCCCAAGAAATGCATGCTCAGTTCCCAACAGGAAAGTCTGTAGCCTTTCCTCACGACCAGGGATACCTTGAGGCAGCTTCTTTTCCAGGGTCTATTATACCTGACCATACAAGGGAAGGGGGATCTGAAATGGGAACATCACAGGGTACTCCAGACATTGTCAGAAGAAATAAATGGGCAAGCCAAGGTTGGGTACTTGTTAAATCTGAGATATGGTCACCGAAATGACGTGACCAAGGAAAAGAAACCCAGGTGTCTCTGCTCACATTCAGATCTAGTGGAGCAGACAAAAGATCAAGAGGCAGAAAGCAGAATACAGGAGCAATGATTGAGGAGATGGATTAATAAGTAAATAAATAAACCAAACCATGTGGAAAAGGATTTGGGAAGTTTTGTTCTTATATTTTAAAAGATGAAAAACAATGCAGCCAAGAAGGGTTTGAAGCTAGTCCTCAGATGAACTGTGGCCCACTGTCAGTCTGATGGTCAAGACAGAGACGGTGAGCAGCCACTTTAGGCTATAATTGTATGGGATGAACTCCAGAGAAAGGAGTCCATCCCAGCTATCTTCTCAACAATATCCCTGAAGCAGCAGAGAAGAGCTACAAAGCTGTTGTTCTTCATACACTTTGCAAGCCAGGAGCCCTGCAAGGAAAAAAAAACAATGTGGTCACTTAATTAAAGAATGTATCAAAATGTATAGTTATAGAGACCAGATCAGCATAGAACACCACAGTCAGCACTTCACAATTCTGGAGCATTTGTCCTTACTATCACCTTTTTCTGTTGGGAAATGTTTTTTAGTTTGGCTTGGTTTTATAGTTCTACTAGTAGAATGGTTCTTTGTGCCTGCAAGTAGACTTGTAGAGGTGAGACCTGCTTTAAGACCTTGCAGTACCTCTACAGGGCAGAGGAAAGCTGGGAAAGCAAAATAAACCCTGTAAAATTAACTGGCTTTCTCAGTGGCACATAGCTGAACAGTGGCTCTGGAAACGGTATCTCCATCTCCCAAGTTTCAGTTCATGCCCTAATTCTGGACTCCAATTTTTGTTTATCACCTTCCAATTTTGACACTTTCAACATCTCCTTATCAGGGAAAGTAGTGATAGAACAAGGACTAATGGCCTTAAACTAAAAGAAGGTAGATTCAGATTAGACATTCTAAAGACATTCTTTACTCAGAAGGTGGTGAGACACTGGCACAGGCTGCCCAGAGAAGCTGTGGATGCCTCATCCCTGGAGGTGCTCAAGGCCAGGGTGGATTGGGCTTTGGGCAGCCTGATCTGTTGGGTGGCAGCCCTGCCCATGGCAGAGGGTTGGAACTTTAGGTCTCTTCCAGCCCAAACCGTTCTATGATTCTGTGATCTCTCTCCTTCATGTGGGAGCTGCTGTGGCCTCAGCACATTCAAAAATGTGCCCGCTCACATCACTGATCAGCTTATATTTTAAAAACACTTATCCATGTATTCTGAAGGCCCAGTTCATCAAAAATGTAGACCTTTAATTAATCCCAGTTGAAATCAAGCGAGACAAAGTTGTGTGCTTATTTTCTCTTAAAGCACTTGAGATTTCACGCTCTTAAAATAAAGCAGGTGAGCAAGTGTTAAGAAAACGGAGAGCACAGCTCACAGAAACAGAGTCCTCAAGCCTTTGTTAGGGACTGATCTTCACAAGGGAAGGCAATTCTAAAGGCTGAGAGGTAGTTACTAGTTTTCTCAGAGACTGGGAAAAGTACAGAGCCTGAAGATATGGGGTGGCGGAGTGAGAATATAAATGCAAAAGCAGAAATCACTGAGTGCTGTCAAAATGAACAGGAACACAGATGAAGATCTGAAACAGCTGAAAGATTTTATTCCTGAAATTTTGTTTTAAAGGAACAAGCACTACTTGCTTTTCAGTTGTTACTGCAAATAAACAGACTGAAAATACACACACAACTTTTCCACTGGCAGTGTTACCCCAGGAGCCCCACTGCAGAGCATGGTTCTGGAGGGATGCAGACGTGGCAGGGCCACTGCTGGCTTGCAGCCAGCAACACACACTAACACTCTGCCCAATTTGTCTATTTGCCAGTTGTGCAGCAGCTAGCATACAGGGCTCTCTGTATTCGGTACCCCTATATTGAAAGTAGAACAGTAAGAATAATAAAGAATGATAGCAAGGTTACTGTCACGTAGCTCATGATGTGCTGGACAGGAAAGCTGTGAAGATGGGGTGACCCAGGGGTTCGTACCCAAGCCCTGAGCAGACAAGCTGACTGCACTTTTGTTGCACTCTATAGGTCTTTTTTTTGCCATTAGAAGAGACAAGATTCATGACATAGCATTGCTCTGTCTATGCCTGGAGAGGGTGGGTACAGATGGCAGAAATCCCATTTCTGTATTTAGCATTTTTTTGTGTCAGATATACAGAATCTTATTTTCTGACCTCTCAGTGACTATTCTGTTGACTTTTTTTTTTTTTTTAAAAAAAACTAAACGTTTTTTAAAAACTAAAGTTTTTCAGGAAATGGCCATTGTCAGCAAACACTGATGCTTTTACAATTTTGCATTCCGATCTTCTTCTTTTTGTAACATTTTCAAATTTCATTTTAAGTTACGATACGGCCAATTGTTCACCAGATGTGAAAAGTTGAATAACAACATTATTGTTGTTGTTGTTATTATTCTTATTAATCATAGCCATGGCAAAAAGAAAAAAAAAAAAAAGAAAGAAAAGCAGGCTTCTGTTTTGCTTCAGTGCTTCACTGGAAAATCTGGAAAGACAGTGGCATAATTCATTCCCGTTAGATCAATCACCCCTTTCCTATCTCTGTTATTCAGCCTATTAGGCAGTGGTCTAGGTTCAAACAAAATATTTCAGGGCCAGATTCAGTCACAGCTTCACAGCTGTTTTCCTAAAATGTGTGAATATTTGATGCATCTCAAGTACATATTGAGAGACCATAGTCTTTCCACTGCCTGCCTGATTATGATCTGAGCATGTGTCCTTCCTGAGGGTCTCATGAGTCCCTAAGTTAAAAGATGAGATGGAGTGAGAAAGGAAAGAGGCTAGCCAAAGGTGACAAATACAACAGTAAAAGCACTTACCTATTTTTGGACACCGCATGAGAGAGCCCCAAAATTTTATCTATAAGAGAATAATGCTTCAGTCAGCATATGCTGTAAGGAGTTGTTTTCAATCTTGTTTTGCCAGACACCTACTTGGGCAGCTCCAGCAATGCAGTGTGTTCTTTGGTATCTCTGTGAGGACCTGTCCTACAGAGACATGAATAACCCCAGGGGCCACACGCCTCCATCAGAGACCTGCGATGCACAGTGATGCATTTCATGCTTCTTCCATCCTGATATGCCAGCACATAACTTATTTCTCATCAAATGCACAAGCTCACTGATGGTTCAGCAGCTGATGCAAACTAACGTAAGTTTATTTTTTTGTGCTCTGTACAACTGTGGTAATAATTATCAAACTTCTTGGAAGGTTTTCTTCTGATGCTTCATTTTCCTTTAACAGTAGGAAATATGAATAGTATGGGCCTTGCTGAAGTCAGTGGAAATATTTTACATCCAATACAAAACAGCTCCCAGTCTCATGACCAGGCAATGCAATGGCACAGCAAAAAAGCGCTTTGAGGTTTGAAGAGTGTTTGCAGGCTTTGGTCTTGCATTAGGAGTTGGACTCAATGATCCTTGTGGGTCTCGTCCAACTCCAAATATTTTATTATTCTCTAGTACATGCCTTGGGACCCTCGCATGCAACATTATACAATGGTAGTATAACACATATGGATGCTCGCCTCCAGCCCCACTGGTTAGGTAAGTGGGGCCAAAGCCATGACAGGCCAGGTCAAGCGGAGCTGTAGGCCACAAGATGTGACACAAGCAGTCACAGCTGGCAGAGGAGAAGTGATGGCATTTCTGTAAGCCACAAGATTGGCTCTGCGGGGGTGCAAAAGAGGGGCTAATTCTTTGTTCTTAGAGATGTAGCTTTTCCACCATGACCTAGCTGGTATTTACTTTCTTGCCCAGAAGAATCTCAGTCATTAAATTGTATCTCAGTTAGAGCACCTTTGAACCAATAAAAAAAAAGAGCAAGAGACTCCCTGGTGTCCTCTAGGGACCCGATGATTCTGATTGCTTTTACTGAGGATAGGAGACATGAAGACTTGCTTGTGCTAAAATATGAAATGGAAAACTGCATAGGAAAGGCAGGGGGGTTGGACTCGATGATCTCTTGAGGTCCCTTCCAACCCCTGCAATTCTGTGATTCTGTGATTCTGTGATTCTGTGAAAGGTGGCCACAGTCTCCTGGCCATCGGTTGACCCTTGGTGAGGCCCTGTCTGAGTGGACTTTCTCTGTGGTGCTGAGAACCATGTTCATCCTGGTCTCCTGGGAAGCAAGACTTGAGATATTTGTCTCACTCACTCCCCATCACCAGGTCTGGCATTTCCACCAGATATGATGTACCTTGGTCTGCATGTGTGCCCCTTATTCTGGGAGCCATCTATTAAGAGAACTGCCTTAATCCACATCATCATGGTGCTCTCCCACAGGGACTGTGAGGTTCCATGTCAGTGGAAGAGTAGATGAATTGAGATTCAGTTTCCAGCCAAAGGTGTATATATCTATATTTAATAATGCAAATTATTTTACCAGGTTTTGCAGTTACATTTCTGTTCCTTCAGGCCAAATGTCAGCTTGGAACAAGAGGCACAGAGCCAGCATAAACCCTTTATTTTCCAAGAGTTCGGTGAATGCTTTTATGGATATTATTAATAATGGTATGAAAACTACTTTTTTATTATCACTCAAAATGTCAGAATGAAAACGGGGGCTGATTTCTTATTTCATTAAAGTCTGTGCTGCACTTATAAGATGAACTATAGCAGATATAATGCTGTCCATAATTCCCAGTGACAAAGTTATGTCATGATCTGTTTGTGTAAAATCATGCCAAAAGAATAATTATGAGCTTGTGGATTATGCATCTTGGTAGTTTTATCCAGCTAAAGAATTAATAATGGCTGTATGAACCATACACCCTGAAGGACCAATTTATGATAAAACTTTTCCTCCTCTGGTGACAGTAATCAGAAGACAGCTGGGTTTGAAAAATCCAAAGAAATCAAATGTTTAAATCCAAGAATAGCCTTGTGTTCGAGCATGCTTTCTGGGTGGTGTCTGCAGCACTCATCCCATCCTCTAGTAAAAGGTCAGGCTGGAATTCCCAGTGATGGCCCCTGCAGAGCACAGGAGTGGACATCAAGGGGCAGGCTCAGCTGATATTGCTCTGCCTCGCTACACAGCTGAGAGGGTTTTGAGTTAGGACACTCTGCTCAGGAAGATAAAGCACAGAACTGCGCTCTTGTTTATTGTAGGTAGCCAGTAGTACAAAAGCGTTTTGCTTTCTGAGCTTACCTTGAAAATTATTCTGATTATATTTGTTTTTACAGAAAGCTTCTCAGAAATTGTGGCTGATTGCACTCTCAGACTGGCCTATTGGGAGGACTCTGAAGTCAGCACTCTGGCTTACAACGTAAAGGGACAATATGTTATTTTGCAAGGAAAACATGTCTGGAGTGGGGTGTGGTTTGCTGCCCTCTTAATTCTTTCATGCTATACTAGCTTGTTATTATATGTTGACAGAGTGAAAGCTAAGGAATTTATCTTCAAACAAGCCTTATTTTCTTAGAAGCTATTTCCAAAAGCCTAGTAAATCTATTTGGAAAATTACTGTAATTATTTTTTCATTCCCTTGTCCATAGCTGGAAGTACAAGTGTGTAGCATAATTACAAAGGGATTGGTCCACTGTGTAACTTGAGCAAACATCCCATCTGTATTTTCCCCTCAGATGTAGATGTTTCAGGTTTAGACCAGCTGAACAGAGAGAAAATTGTGCCTATTGCAAAGTGCACTGATTACAAAGTTACCGAGAGTGGGAAGTTTCACAGGTGCAATGTTCCCTGTAAATTACCCATTTCTCAGTAAAATGAAAGTAAATCAATTTTAATTCCTTCCTTTTGACCAGAACATTTTCTTCAGTAGAAGAGGCACTAAATATGCCTCAAATACAGAGAAGGCATGATATAAAAGTTACCAATAGCCTTCAAAATAAGACGTGCTTTAGAGGTATGAGCTGAAAGGAAGTTCAGTGCCTTCTGTGAGCAATGATGAAAGTGCAAACTGTGTTGTATGGTGAGTCTAAGGATGATCACTCTGTTTCCTTGAAATTCCTTCAGTTTGCCACTGTCAGAACATTGCTCTTGACAAGGAAGCAGAGGCCTTGGTGAAACGGTTAAATAAACATATCGTTATTGTTAAGCTTTAGAAGAGGATATTAGATTACATACCAGGAGAGCAGGCCGTGCCTGTCTTCGGCACTAAAGTACATCTGAGCCTCCATTTTCCTGCAGTGTTGGTTCAGTTTTGATTATTTAGAGTCCCCAAGTCTAGTTTATTTATCTAAGCATTATTCTAATATAAACTCCAGGAGACCTGCTCTGCCCTCAGTCCCACAGAGGCAGCTCGGTGGGAAATGTGACAAGCAGTCGAGAACAGAAGTGAATCCATTACCATTTTCCGAGGTATCTGGATGTTTATTTTTTATGCTCCGATTTTTAAAGTCCTTTCAAATAGGATCAGCAGTTTTTATAATGGGAAAGCCAGTTCCAGCTATAACACAGGTGATTAAATCTGCAATGAACATTCATGCTGGCAGTGATTTTTAGCTGATGAGGATCTCAACAGGAAATTTTGCATTAGATGTGTCTGTTTGTGTAGAAAAAACAGTAGAGGTGTAACAAAACAGTGTCATACAAATCAAGAATAGCATCAATTCTTCATTATCAAGACAGTAAAAATAAGAATATTAGACACATGCCAGGAAATTGGAAAAAAAAATCGCCATTACCTTGTAAAGGACTTTGTAATTTTCTTCTATACACCACTTCTCATTCTCAGCCCACGTTGCCCCATCCCTTACTCTGTGATCTTGGAAAGCACCAGTGAAATCCCCATCCTGTGTTGTTTTTCTATACCCACCATTCTTGTATACCTGCCGTGACTATGGTGCTGGGCTCAGTGCCTCCACATGCATTGGAAATCACAAAGATTTGCCCAAGAGCTGCCAAGAGGCAGTGGGGACAGACCACATGTCCCTCATCTACGTAGGTGAAGGAGATCCTGACAGGAGAGGAGCGACACTAGGTGTGAAGGGAGCAGGAGGAGAAGCCATGCAGGAAGGCGTGGTTGGGGAATGAAAAGCATGAATTTGGCTGGTGTGGTGGCCAAAGAGAGGGCTGAGGCAGGAGAGGGAAGGGGACCTGCAAGCTCAGCCAGAAATGAGTGACTGATTATTGGAAGCGAAAATAAATGAAAAACAGAAATGGAAGTGAGAAGAAAACGTGATCCAGGAACAAAAGGAAAAAGAAGAGCAGGAAGCACAGGTGATCCAAGAAATGGTAGGAATGGAGAGTGAAGGCAGGGAGGAGCACACAAGAAAAAAGGGGGTGGGAAGAAGATGGTGGCTAGAAGGAGAAAATGAAATGTCTGACCAAACTAACGTGTGCTAACATGGTGGAAGGGCCTCAGATAAGTGCATCAGCAATGTCAGTGGGAGATTAAAAGCAAAATGTAACATAAAAAATTCTTCAGTATTTAATTCCTTGATTGGCTTTAGCTATCAAATGTCAGAAAACAGCTGCATTTCATAAAGCAACAACTGGGCTGCAGTTGTAACCCAAGACTTGCATTTGACACATAGAAAAAAAAAATATTTTCCCTGCGCATGTGATCCAGTTATATGGCTAGTACCACACCGATGAAATCAGTGAAGATATAAACTAAGTTGTTAATTGCTTCTTTTGTCTTCATGCTTTTCCTTTATATCTTTTGATCAGAGAGAGAGGACAGGGTTTTAAAGACTGGGTGTTGTCTTTCTGAGTTGATTTAACCTAATTTATTTGTCCCCCTTACCCTCAGATGTATGCATTATTGAAAAATAGAACTCGTGTATTACAAAGAAGTTTGTACAGCTAAGGAATGAGAAGAAGCAGTTGGTGAAGATAAATATTAATCAAATGTTTTTTTTAAATAATTTAGCTTAGTTTTAGGAAGGAAAAACAAATTTAATATTTATCTATGTAGATGCTGTTAGTAGCTTAAAGGTTTGAAACTCAATTATATTTGAGTTTGGAACTTACTAACCAGTGCACGGAAATTTGAAATCAGAAAATATTTTAGCAAAGCAGCCAGCGTAGTTCTCTATACATGCTCATCCACTCCTTCTGTTACTTGCCCAGTGGACTAAGGCTAATATCATCTCACCAAAATGGCAGTAGTTCCTACATATAATCCTAAAGACAAAGCCCTTGTTAAGAAAGACGAGTCAATAACTTCTGTTCTATTCAGAACATCTATTGCAGGACATTCAATGACATAGTGCAGTTATGGCAGCACTTTTCATCCCATCTCATTTTATAAACATTATATGAAGGACTGTGGAGATCTGCCGTGCTCACTGGGTGCAGAACATAAATGGAAAGAAAAAATGCTGTCACCCAGAGACAGCACACTGACCTAGCTACCTTGTAAATCTCTGGTGCTCTTAGAAAACACATACTGAATTAAATTGCAACCCTACAAAATGAAATGGATCTAAGATACTGTGGTTTTATCTGAAGAAAAAATAAAAAAGAATTCAGATGATAAATTGAATGCATCTCAGTTTATCTTTCTTCTGGGTGAAAGACTAAACCAGCTCTGAATCTGCAGCTTCAAGGACACTAAATATTTCCCACCTGATATCAAGGCCACTTAGCTGTCCTGGCCAGAAGAATGCAGAAGCTCCTTTGCTAGTTTTTATGCTCTTGGTGTGAGTTAAAACAGATCAGATAAACCACACTGCCCATTTGTGACAACACTGTCCCAGAGAATTACAATGGCCGTAATCTCATACAGTTCACTCCCAGAATTTTAAATGCAAGGCAAATGTCATTTCTCTACTTCACCCCACAGCTTTAGTTGTCCAGAGTAGTCATACTGCTGAAGTGCATTATGCCTCTCACCCAGCCTGAAAGCCCAGATTCCTTTCTAAATCCCTATGACTAGGAGCTCCAGCCATGAAAGCAGGGACAGCCTAAACCAGTGTGCCACTTCTTAGACAGAAAAGCTACATTCATTGGAAAGCGGGAGTCACTAATTCTGATGCTTATGGCATTGCATGTTTACCTGTGAAATTTTTTTTCATCTGACATCCATAAATTACTTCAGCTCCTACTTTATCCCAAATGAAATCAGGTTTCATGAAAAATTCTGCAGGTGATTAATTGGTTTCAAAGCCTTCTGAATACACTCAGCATTTCCACTGGTATTAGTCTTCTTTTCACAGGAGAGAAATGAGGTTACTGGAAAGTGTTTCACACCAGCCTACCTCTTCTGGATTAAACGTGCTTGAAATAAATGTCATTACTTTTCCCAGACTATAATTTATCATTTCAGAGTAGGAAAATGTATTATCTTCATTTTATCATTATGTTGTGTAACATTTTCCCATGTCATTGTACCAAAAACTATTTGATATATTAAAACTGAAAATATACTGCTCAGAGACCAACCCCTGTTACACAGACACTGCAATTATGCGCAACTTTATTAGGCATTTTCACCAGCAGTATCTAAAGAACTCAGAAATTCATTAAATAAAGGATTTAGGTGCCTAAAGAGACATCTATCTCCTTTTGTGGGATTTGGCAAACTAGGTTCATATCTACAACCCAGCCTGTTGTGCTCAGCTTCAGCTGCTACCCATCCTTGTATTCACCAGACTCTGAAGACACTGAAGTATTTGACCTTGCAGTTGTTTAATTGCTTAGAGCTATTGTTCTGGGCATTATAGGAGCTGACCTATTTCCGACAGGGCTGAATGGCTTTGCATTTAGCTCCCACCTACCAAAATGTTTTCATTCCAGGAACTGCAAGGGAAACTCCTCTCATGTAATCTCAGACACCTGCAGTGCATGTGAAGGGCTGAGCGGTTAAACAAGGCTACCTCTGCAGCTCACATGGAGAAATAGGCATGCCCAGGGTGCAGCCACTCTGATCTATTTTAGTGGTCTGCATTAGGACACAAGGCATTGAAATTACTTCAGTATAGGGTGACTAGGGTGACTGCTTCATGATCAGATGCCTGCACTGTGATAGATGAATCCTCAAAGAGAATTAGCAGTTATCTTGTACACTGAATCACACCAATACAGAGGCAGACATACAAATGCCCATCCTGGTAATATCTCAGGGACTTATGTATTCTCTCAGTCTCTTTTACTGTCATCACTACTTATGTACTGAGAGCATCTCTCTTCAGCCTGAGGTGAAGAATCACCTTTCTCTTTCCCAGAAAAGGACTCTGAGGACAGCTGCTGCCAAGAGCCTCCCTTCCTTCCCATGCCCTAAGGACTGTGAGAGCCCTGGTCCAGAAGAGCTGTGACAAAGAACCTGACTCTGTGGCTTGGCACTTGGCTGGAACATGAGTCCTAGGCCCTGGCCAACAACAACCGTAATGCACAGACGAAGCTTGGGTCCCAAATCCTGCATCCTTGTGCTGGAACTAGGGACACTGAGAGCAGCATGGAGATTCAATTGACCATAAAAAGCTAACATCCAGTGTTAGCAAAGCCAGCGCACTCATTCAGCCATCCTATTGTCAGTAAGCCAAGGAAATGTAATATTAAGGGTACAACTACACTGTGGATTTGATGCTGTCTGGTAATGATGGAAGAGGAGAAAGATGCCATCTTCAGAGATCTTCTACACAATTTTCTCCTTTGCAACAATGAATAGGAATTTTAACACAGCAATTCATATCCTAGCACCCCAGTGTGCTCAGATATATCATGGAGGAATATATTCTGATCTCACAACAAGAGATCTTATAGGAAAACCCATTAAAAAAGTAAGCTATTATGGATAGGGCATTAAAATATATGCAAAATATTAGGGGCCTATCCAATACATCATGATTTTGTTACAAGTAACTGGATTTAATTCCTCAACAGATAGTGAATGCTGAATATCAGGAAATAAACCTATTGCAGATTTACATGTGAAGGATTGTTTAAGGCAACATGGCACCATACATGTCTATTAGATCATCACAGATGGCTTGAGGAGAACTAAGGGCTAGATCCAAAAAGAGTGTAGGTGGACAGATCTCCCTGAAATCAGTGAGGATCATCTTGTTAATCACAGCTGATCTGGCCCAGAAAAAAAAACCACTCCATTTTATTCTGCAATGCTGCTTCTTGAGTTTACTTTCCTTCTTTGGGAAGAGATGCCGCAGCTTGGCTGTGAAGTAAGTGAGAATGTAGGTGCTAAGTTCAGCATGTATGGGAGCTCCCTGAGACTTGTCTTTTTGCTTGACCAAGTGTGAAAGTCTGCAGGTCTTCTCTAGCCTGTTTCTGCTGCACATACTGCAGTTAACAGCACGCAAGAAACAATTCAGCTGTAAGTTTCAGCAGCTTTGAAATATTACTGTTTATTGTTAATTTCCCATATTTTCACACTGTAAAAGGATTTTCTTTTTTTTTATTATAACACATTATTGTACACTGCTCATAATTACCTAATTTTTCCCTACTCTAATTTCTCTTGATTGTTAATATCAAAAGGCTTATTAAGATCCTCTCTATCTGCTTACAGTTTGCACATATATTTAAAGGGCTGGTAAACTTGGCATAGCATAAATGTCACTTTTAAAATATGCTACAGATAGAGCAAAGTTGAGGTTAAAAATGTAGAGATTAGAGTGCTGAGTAAATGTCATGGCTGCCAGAATCAATTGAAAATGAGCATTCTTGCTGGCCTTAGCTGGAATGAAAAGAGACTTCTCCTCCCCCAAGCCTGGTCTCTGAGGAGCACAATCAGGATGGTACTAATGAGTAGAAAACACACAGGATTGGGGTGATGTTTCCTTCAGAAACACTATATGCGCTGGTGCCCTGAACCCTCTAAGGACATAAAATCTGTTATTGTTCCTCCTGGGAGGTCCGTTTACACTTAACACACATCTGGCTTAATTAGGTTGACAGCTGCTGCAGGTACTATTGGACAAGGTCCAGGCATCAGAGTGCATTAGCATTTTTTAATGGTTTAACCTTTCATAATCTGATCTCCACTGCATAAATGAGCCAGAGAGATATCTTTTATTACTTGTTAATGTGTGTTGTGTGTGCATGCGCATATACACACTCACACAAACATGCAATTCACATTGTGTCCCACAATGCATTAAATATCAAAATCTTTTCCAACTGTAAACTTTTGATTGAAGAAATCCAGATCCAAACAAAGAAAAATTAGCGGCATTAACAGTGAAGAGAGCAGCAATAATACTGTACGTAAACACAGAAGAAAATCCAACGCTCTCCTGTACAGAAACAGCAACCACATATTCCCAATCAAATTTTGCATACCTATAGTTTTTACGTTTTAGTTAAGAAGAAATTAACCAGGACAGAGTAAAAAGGAGTTATGGTTTTTGCTACCTGCATAGATGAAGCAAACATAGAAGGTGGTCCAGTGCAGATTCATGTTTGGCAACAAATTTCATGTCTTTTATATTTTTAAACAGATCAAACGAACAAAACAGGCCTGATTCTGCCCCCAGCTGAAAGCAGAGTAGTTCATGCAGAGCCATTGGAAAGAGTCTGTTTTTACACTTGTGTAACTGAGGGAAGAATACGGCTGAAATGATTAGGCATGTGCTTTGTTTTCTCAAGAGAACACTTTCTCCATATCCAGTGAAAGCATTTTTTTCACTTTTAAATATTCTTTTATGTCTAATTGGCCTCTTTCCACAGTAACTCCCTGTAAAAATAGCCTTTGGCAAGGCAGCCAATTTCAGCATAAGCCCAAACCTTATTTTATCATTGAAAGCAAAACCAAATCCAAAGGCACCTTTCCAGATCCAGTTGCCTTTCTTTATACACAAATGGGCTAGTTTACCTGACAAACTATTGCTGTCCTTTCTAGTGACTCTCAGACAATGGTTTTCTATATGTTTAGAGACTTTAAACAACAAAACAAATAAAATGTTTGTATGGTGAACAATCCCATTTAAATATGAATAAGCTGAATTCTTCGATGTGTTCTATTTCAGCTCATGCTCCTGCCACAGCCTTAGCGTTCATTACATCTTCTCCATGGTTTGGTATGGATAGAGAGCAGCCTTCTGTACTTGCCGTGCAGTGAGATATTTCTTTGGCTGAGATACTGAAGTTTTGTGCTAGATGGCTGAGGAGCAGAGGTCTGAGTTCTGTTACAGAACTCTTTTCAGTGTTGAATCCTCATTTTTGAAGAGATGCACTTGGATTGTATGCCCTTGTGGGACATTTTGTCATTGCCTGTTCTCTGTGGGACTCTCTTAAGCTGTAGTGTTCTTTGGTGAGCAGCTCAGGCTACCAACATCACACAAAAGCAAATGCATGAGGAAACATGATTAGAAGCAATACAAGTATCAGGCATCTTTGACTTCCTTATTTCAGAGAAAGAGCATAGAGACCACATTTTCCAATCTCATGCATAACAGTTTTTCACACTCTAATTCTCTTTTGTAAGGGAATTTTCTTCTCTATTTAAGTGAGTAAACTTCTTTATGTGCAGAATAAACACAGCTTTAATGAGAATATTGTCATTATTGACTGGATCAGGGTTTCAGCCCTATTAGACAGCTGCTGTCCAAGCATCTTTGGTGCTTACGGTGCTTGTTATTTCATGTGTAAACTCTCTTAAGGCATCTCTGAATCATGATCTAAATGAGTTTGGTACACAGATTCTTGTGCTAACAGAAGAATGGCTACATTGGAAAATCTACCCCGGGGATTACAGGCTCGTGAGGACTTAGTACAAGATGTATTGTGATATATCCTTGCTCAGTTTCAGCAAGTGTCACATATCTATAAAAAATAGCTAATGTAGTATGAAAGAAAAAGGGGAGAAAGGAGGAGACTTGAGGAACACGTTTGGGTCTTTAGTCTTTTAGGAAAACTATAAAAGATGAAAAAAAAGATGAAGTTGTCTTTTGTTTTCTGGGTACACAGGTCTTGTCAAAGCATCTGTTTGGAAAAAGTAGGCACAGGATTCTCCCTGGTCACACCTACACAAAGCCATCTGCTGGAGGAGATATGGTTCTGCTGCAAAATATACTAGTCCCCATGTCATTTAGTTTTCTTTATGCTGATGTGATTGAAAAGTTCTGGAGAATCCTTTTGTCTCCTTTATTTAACAATGCCCAGTTCTGTACAAAATATACTTCAGGACTGAACTGAGTCTTCTGCTGAACCTCTCTGCTGGTATGACAGCTTAAAATTCGCTTTCCACAGATGGAAGTAAAAAGTTACTGCTGAAAGTTTTTGTAAAACAAAGGGAAGTGGATTTCGATGGCACATTTTGATGACACTTGACCTCCATGGCATTGTGTTTGGGAGGAGTTCTGCAGGAAGTTTGGGGCTATGTAAGTGCTTGAAATTAGCTACAAACTTAAATACTTTGCTGAATTGCTGCCTCACCCCTGAAAAGAAAACAGCTCACTGTAGTCTCATTGGTATCAGGTTTCCATTTCCAACTTCCCTGAAAAATTAATGTACATCATGAAAATAAATCCCTACTCATAATGTGACTGAAAATGTTTTAATTTTAGAAGAATGGTTGATTCTAAGAAGATAAAAGCCAACCATGCTCTGAGGCAGCCAAACTTTAATCCTACAGTACATCTGCATGTCTGACTGCTTGCCTTGGTTTGCGTTGCATGCTTCTCCTTGTGTTTCTGCATAATTTTTTGGAAGATGTTTCTGAAGGGTCTCTGCATCTTTTATCTCATAGTATGCGCTACTGTGTGCATTTATTATAATTAATAACAGCTACAACAAGATTTTACATTGTTTTTAAAAGGAGAATTAATTGTCACCCATGTTTTGCAAATGGAGTAATGGAGCCACAGAGCTGAAAGTAGCACAGCTGAGAGCCGTGGCCAGTAGATGAGAGAGGCAGAAACAGGTCTCTAGAGGCCAGGTCTGCTACCTGACATTGTCTCTCTTTAGAATTGCTGGAGGTCTTTACTAGGTATCATTCTCTTCTGTTGGTAACATTTTTTAACAAGGAAATGTAACCATGTCAAGAGAAGCAGTCTATGTCTATGGCATCACACCAATATTTTGATTTTATGTGCTGTCTTTGCTTTCTTCCGATCAAGGTCAGTCATTCTGGAGAGCACACAGTCTGGAACAGTATCGGAGGCCAAATCATTTCAGCAGCTCCTCTCATTTCATGTGCCTGTGAGGAAGAACAGAAATCCATACAAGGCACTCTTCCACTTTATGCTAATGATTGTAAAAACATCCCAAGCATCACTCCAAAGTAAATCCTAACTGAGACCATAATAGTTGAACCAAGTGCATGGCAGAACTAATCTATTTTTTGGTTGTAAAGCTGAAGCTTGTTTCTCATTTTCAAGTCATGACTTCTGCCTGTTGGCTGGTAGCTTCAAGTGAAAGGGAGTCTATATTCAGGTAGAAAAGTCTGCAAAGTAAGGAAAAAAATGAGAACTGGACAGAAGACTGGGTGTGTGGAGTAATGGAGAAGGAAGAATTGAAAATGATCCCAGAGTATAAGAAGGATTATGGCATTTTGAGAAGTACCTTCTGGAAAGGAAGGGTGTATTTAAGGGACACAACCTTTCAGTTCTTGTAAACACTTTTCTACTAAGACGTTTTTCTCTGTTAATGTCGCCAGTTGGCTGCCTCAGTGACAAAGAATGAGAATCCTGGACATTTGGTGTAAACCAGATTAGAGACCCTAATGAGACCCTCCTCATTTTTGAAATGGAAACCAGATGGCAGGTTTGAAAATCTCAGTCATGGACTGTCTCTCTCCCCAAATATTTCAAATATTACATTAAATATCTCTATGGGAAAGTTAATAATGAAGATGGTGCACTGTATTGAAGAAAAATGACATTAAGTATTTCCTTTGCATAATAGTGGGATTATATTGAAAATGTAGTTCCAGTATTAGCAGGATATGTGGTATGACGAAATCAGGTAGTTTTCATGAAAAAAAGTTTATGACTGTAAAAAAAAAAAAAAAAAGAAGAATTTTAAAAAAGCATAACACCTATGTAAAATAAAAACAAGTGTTTTTCCCTAAGAATTAATTTCAGGCTTTGGGCAAAGATATTCCACCAACTTAACTGCTTTCACTTTACCACAATCTACCACTGAGCTCCAAACAAGTGATAAAAGCAGATACATCACACACTGCCTCAGCCCACAACAATGACATGAGATCTTGGCTGGCTCTTTCCACAACCCACAGTGTAATTTCTAAGCTACAGACTTAGGCAAGGTGTCCCCAAAAGCCTGCCTTTCCATCCTCAATTTATAGGTGTGTGTGGGCAAGAAGGGGGCATGAAAGCGGTAAGAAGACTGTTAAGCAGGAATGTAGAAAGTAAAAATTCCTGCTTCTGTTTCCCATTTTCATCTTTGTGGAAGAGGCTTTGTGGAGAAAAATTCTTACCACATGAAGGGAACTGTGCCCTGCATAGGTAGGGCACCGTTCAAACTCCTACAAAATTATCTTGCAGAGGCACTCAAGCTCTCCCTCTGTCCGCTGCCAGCAGCTGGCAGTGAGTGTGCACACCCATGAGTCAGCAAAGGGGGGTTGCAAAAACATCTGATTCTTTGTACCATGGCTATCACCACATACTTCAGCTAAGTGAACAAACCAGAGGAAAGGCCTTTTTTAAATTTTGGTCTCCTGGGACACAGTGCTTTGTGCGTGCTCTCTCTAAGGAGAGTAAAAACGTATTCACTTGCTCTGAATCTTTGACTGTTACTATGGCTCAGATTTTTCAATACTGACCTTAATGTTGCAGAGCAAAAATCACCATTAACAATCAGAAAAACAGAAAACTTCTTTCCGCCATGCCATGTCACAGACAATTATGATCCTTGGAAATTTCAGATTTTCATCCCTCAAATATAAATTTGTCTTAGGAAAATAATGCCATTGGTTCTCAAAATGAAAAAGAAAAAAAAGCACCTCCCTAAATACCTGGAAGTGGCATTTTTAGCTTACCCTCATTTTGTTTTTGTTTTAGATTTCTTTCTGCAATATAGGCAGTGGAAGGAAGTCTTCTGATTTCTTCTGAGCTCTTTATTGTTGTGGAGCACATTGTCCGAGTCATGCCCAGAGCATAAAACTATGCATCTCATCCAGCAAAGAGAGGACTACAGACATAGTGGCAGTTACAGAGCATTTGACCCCTTTCTGAGGCCTGCTGTAGCTCAGGCCACAAGGATACAGTAAAAAAAACAGCAGTCAGCATTCTTATTTTACCATTTCCTCCCTCAGACTAAAATATATGCATATATTCATTCATGTCTCTCTACAGTGCTAGACAGGAATATTTAGTAGGGATATAGGGTTTTTTATCATCCTCCAAGATTTCCAGTGAAGTAGGATTTGAATACAAACAGCTGTATTGCTTGGACTAGTCTTTTTCTACAGATAGCAGTTCTCCGGTTGACTTTACAAAGCCAACAATTACATGAGACAAACACTATGTGATTCTCATTTAGGTAAAATGATTTAAAGCCACACGCTCCCTTACACCACTGCCTATTATTAGAGAGGAAGTGCATAGTTTCCAGTCTGTTGAATTTGGACCACCATTTTTAGGACCAGCAGATCTCATCAGCTCGTCAAAGGGGAGCCAACCAAATGTGGAAGATGGAACAAAAGATACAAAGGCTTGCTCTTTCACAGATGATGTTTTCCTTCCTCTTTTGTTTTGCCAGCATTACATATTTTTTCATTTACCATGAAGGATAAAAATCTTATTTTACGCAGTTACTTAACACGTTAGCCTTTGTGACACTAAAAATAACGCTTTTATATGTGATATTTATGGCTATGTGCCCAGTGAGCCAAACCCCATTCACCTGGCCTGAGCAGTGCTTCTGGACCCAGTGAAGCAGTAAGGGCAGGACGTGAAAACATGTTTCATCTATATCCAGTGTTGAAATTAACACTGATTAAGTGTTAATTTCAAAGAATTAAGTGTTAATTCCAGAGAAGTCGTTGATGCCCCCTCCCTGGAAGTATTCAAAGCCAGGCTGGATGGGGCTTTGGGCAACCTGGTCTAGTGGGAGGTGTCCTTGCCCATGGCAGGGGGGTTGGAATAAGATGATCTCTAAGGTCCCTTCCAACCTGAACCATTCTATGGTTCTATGATTCTATGAAAGTTTAAATACTGAAAACTCAGAGTAATCCATCACAGTCACAAAATTACTTGAAGCAAACTGACACAAACTTGTTAGCTGAGTGAGTAACATGATGAAGCAAAGGGGAAATGTACCTTTTTCAATTGATAGAACCTCCAAAAATGTGGAGTATTTTGGATGTGCTGTGAAAATATCGAAGCACACCAGTTGACTTTTGTAGCTGAGCAAACATACAAGTAGAAACAAAATGTATTTATTTATTGAAGGTGATGCTGCATTTTTGTCGGAGAGAGTGGAAGGCTTGGCTGAAACCATCAAATACTTCACAGGGAAATCTGAAGTTATGACTATTAACCTTTCCGAAAAGGTAATATTTTGTGGCACTAAGCTTAATGTATAGAATACACTGCATGTGATGTTCTTACAGCTATCTGCTTGTAAAAGCACATGCTTTCAAAGTGCAGATAAAAAGAACTGTACTATGCCAAAAGAAAAAATGGTGTAGAAGGAAAGATTAAGTAGCTCAGTCATACTCCATACATTCTATTTATGAAAGCAGAAGCAGTAGATGCAATAGTCTTCAGCTGACAAAGAAGATGAACTTAATACCTTTTGAGATTCTTCTCACAGCTTCTATTATGAAAGAATTTTCTAGTTTAAACAAAGAACTAGTTGTCCGAAACATGATAGGTTTAGAAAAGAAAAGAATCCAGGTATTTTGGTGAGGAAGGGTTTCTCTAGGTTAAATTAGTCATAACTTGTTCTTGGAAAAACACACAAAGAAAGGATAAGTCAAATTCTTCTGTAATATGCATGTAGACAAGAACTGCATTTGAAGATTAATTATCTCATTATTTTGCTAATATGGTGTAATTAACTGAGCTATAGCACTAAAATTACTAAATGTGGCGTTACTATTCCAGATTTGAATTAGCTTGTATCTCAAAAATGTTCTTCACTACACCTCAGCTTTAGGACATAAGCCTAATTAAATTACCACTTTATTTGCTGCAGCTGCTTCATAAATTTGCACTTCAAAATAGTTCCATCATTCACCATGTCATTTCCTGTGTTTTGTAATTATTGGCTGGTAAAAAATTAAACCTGAGGAGTTTAACAATAGCACAGTAGCTTTTCCTTACACTCAAATTAGGCCTAAGGGATTCCGAGTGCAATTATGGTGTTGACTGGATTAGTGCAATTGGTTAAAAATGCAAGGATATTTCATCAGCTATTCCTGAGGCTTGTAGATTATGCCCAAGAAAATGAAGCTTTCATTTCACCTAAGTTATTTCCATTATTTCTAAAAAAATAGACCTAGAAAGAAGCTCAGTAGTTAGGCAGGACCAAGAGGACAGAATGGTCTGAACGAAACATTAGTGGAATTTTCACCATTACCTCTGATGAAATCAGCCTTTTAACTTAGTTTACACTTCTTCTAATGCAAGGAACACTAGGTTTTAGGACAGTTCATACTTACTTTGCTATTGCTCTAAACAGAATTTGTTTAGTTTTTCTTACTCTCCCATTTCCAATATTTCACCATTAGTTGTCAAGAGGCAAAAAAAGGCACAGAACTCCCATTTAAAGCTGGATATGAGAATATAACTTACCAAGTAACAAACCTACTTGAAGTTTTGCATTTTGGAGGCGCTACATCTTGAAGGGACATTGCCATGGCAGCTTGCCATAGATCGCTGCTCCTGTAGTACAGTCAGGTACGGGCAGCCACATTTGTCTGGTATTTTAATACCTGACTGCTTCAAGTCAGATGTCATTCCAGAGCTATTACCATTACTCAGAAATAGCTGGAATGATAGCTGTAGGCAGTCTAACATTTTCAGGAGGGAGATTGATTCCTGGGTAGTCCTTAAAATGTGCAAAGCCATTGTATAGTGTTTCTTCTAGACATGATTTCTATTATAGGACTCGGTTATCAGTCCCCATTGGCATTCTTCATAATCATCTGCTGTACACAAAGATGCAATACTGTTAAAATGACATTGTTATTCATGAATATATTTGGGAGATCTCATTCATCATACATCCCTCAGAAAAACTAAAATAACAAACACATCATTTTTCAGGGATGTTGCAAATTGGAAGCATTGTGACTAACCATGGTGCTTTGCTTGTCAAAACACTTATTTTCATTTTTATATTTTTTGGATTTTGAGTCTTTCAAATGCTGTAGACAGAATGTTGCCTTAAACTAATAAAATAAATTGTGGATCTTCTCTGCCATATTCCTGAGGCAAAAACATCCTGTTGAAACTGCAGGTGGGGAAACCCTCTTCCCAGAGAAAAATGATTCAGGATGTTTCTACAGAGGGATTTCTTCCTTATAAACTCTGTAACATTTTGGTATCATCCAAAGGTCACTTGAATGGAGCAGAATACACACATCTGTAACAAGTAGGACGATGATCCTAAGAGACATTAACAACTCTGATATACAAGGACAATCTTCTCAAACTATCAGAAAATATTTATGCATAAATAGTATATGTATATTACGAATTTGGAAAGACCTTGATTAAAACCTACAGGTAAATTTGGCAACAGGAATGGATCCTTTTATAAAAACTTGTCTAGCTGATTTTTTAAAGACACTATATTAGACAAATTAATCATCAAAATTTGATCTTTTGTATGGGTTATGGGTGTCTATCAGTCAGCATAGCTCCATCTGCACCAGCGTCACTATCCCGACGCACACCCTTTGAGGCCGACCTTTCCATGATCAGATTCCAGTCTGAGAAGAAAAGTTAATCAAGTACTCGTACAGATACGTATCATCTTGCAGATAACATTCGGGATTGGATAGAATCAAGATATTGATAGATACAGGAGTTTCTCTCTGTATTTATATTGCCAGGAAATACAGCCATATTCATCATACTGGTTTGGCAAATTAGATGCAGCAAGACTAACTTTTGTTTTTTTTCAGGATATATTTGATATTCGTCACAATATAAATATATAGTCTTTACAAAATAAAATAAAACAAAACAAAACAAAATAAAATAAAATATAATAAATCTTTTTGTATTTCTTGAACGGCTGAAGTAATTCCCTTACAATAACTATGAAAATACTCTTTCACAAAAAATTAAAAGGGAACTAATAAGCATAGGGAAACCTGGCTCAGAGGGATTTCAGAGCACAAGTCTACATCTTCAGATTGGTTCTCTATCTGCTATTTTATTTTTCAGAGATAAACAGCAAATGTTTTACAACTTAGCTTAGCAAAGATATCATCACAAAAATCCATGTCTGCACACTACTTCATTCTAGGATAAGTCCAGATCCACATCTAAATGGATTTCATGGTATAAGTTAATCTATTTTAGAATAAATGAAATCTCTTCCCAGGCCTGAAGTATCATTTTTAACTCTAACACCAATTCTCCACCCCCCTTCCCCACTGAAGAAGAAAGAGAGGAAATTAATCCTATTAACAGGAGCCTCAATCTACAATATTCTGAGATTGTGTGCTCTTGTCTGTGGGCAGGAAATTAGTCCTAGTTATAAGACCAGAAAATTTGTTATATCCAGTGTCCAGAGATCAGAACTGCGGCAGGTTAATTAATTCCTATATTTCTGTAATGGATGTTGCCCTGTTAATAGTGTATTCAATAAAAGAGGTGATGAAAGAGTTGATGAAGTATGCTGGAAAAGTGAAAAATGCAATGACAATAGTTATAAAAGGTAGAGTGCAATATGGTGAACATAATTTTCTCGATACGCTTAATGTTCTCTATAAAAAAATCTCATCCCATTCACACCAGGGAAGCAGGCTAAGCTGTATGTGCCATCTACTGACTCCTTCAGCAGTTTAATGTGACCAAACTAAATGAATTCCCCTGCATCTATTTAAAATTGTCCCCAAAGATGTAATTTCTGGGTGGACAGCTTGTATTGAGACAGAGAAATATAAGTGACGGTGACAAATATTAGGCTTGTGAATATAAGCACATTCCACAATGTTCCACATGTAAAGTTTTTAATTTTGCCATCCATGTTCAAAATGACATGGGAAGACACTCAACTCCTAATTTATTATTCTTCTTAATTATGCTCTACATGTGCAATGTGGTAGTTAGTGGTTAGTGGTGAAGAAGTATTTATGCCTAAAAGCTAGCTCAGAACTGAAGCAGATTTCTTGGCTAGTGTGTAGTTACCATCTCAAAAATAAGGAAAGTGGGAGGGGGAATATGCAATATATACATTTTGGTGTTACATGCGGTTTTCCTCCTGTTAAGCATTTTTGATTCCTCCTGTTAAGCATTTTTGATACGTATGTGTCAGCTCATAAGCTGATGAGCAGGCAAATCCATTTGTCTTCCATGTCTCAAAGGACAGAGCCTCGTGCCGGACCAGCCCAGCCCATTAAATCTCAGTAGTGCACATGTTGCCCTTCATCTTTTTCCACCTCAGATGGCCCACGTGCTGATGAAAACCAGCATATATAAGTAAACGTGAGAATGGGGAAAACTTGTTAAATACTGAAAAAACAACAGAGAAAGTGTTGTGAAAGGCTAAACAGTGGCCACATCCCCAGCACACTGTACAGCATGCAGCCACTGCTGCATTCTGTGACCCACAGTGAGCCTGAGGAGGGATGGGAAGATTTTAACGCCCTCTGTCTTCCCCCAGGCGAGCCCAGCCCCATAATTGGGACCAGTGTAAGGATGCGCCAAGCCCGCGTTGCCATATGTCCCCTTCCTGAGCTGTCCCGAGTTGCCATCTGTCCCCGCGCCAGTGCGGATGCTCAGGGCCATCTGCTCGCGCCCACCCCATCCTGTCCCTTGGGGCCAGCCGTCGGGCCCCACACCTTGCCTGGAGGTGCACAGGCTCCTGCCAGCCCCAGCACGTAGCTGCTTGAATGGACAGAAAGCATAAACAGCAGGCTAAAAAAATCATGATGTCATCATATACGTGATTTATGTGATTCTTAACCAGTGTCGGCATTCCAACCTGAGAATAGGGCAATGTGTTGGTTTTTTGTATTTTTTTTTTTTTTTCAAGTTTAATCACTGACATTTTATCAAAACTGAGCTCAGGTGGCAGAATAACTGAGAGGTGATGGGCATTTTTGGGAAATGTGCCCAATGCTCTGGTGCCATGTAGGAGATCATTTGGGAGCTCAGGGAGTTTGAAAATCTGTTGCTGCACCTGTGTAAAAGCTTGGCTCTAAGTCATGAGAGTTACTGAGCTCATCTCAAATGGAGTACCATTAAAGTGGCAGCACAGAAGGAAATAGCCTATCTATTGCCCAGCTTTTTGAAAAGTCTGAGTCTATAAAGCTATATTTAACAGAATGAGTGGAAAAGATGGAAACACTTTTGAATTCCTATGAAAAAGTCATTTCCTTGGTCACTGTGGGCACATATCTAGATGAAGGATGTGGGGAGAATTTTCCACTTTCCAGTTGCATACTCTCACCTCCTAGCTCCCTACTGGGACAAAACCCAGGCACACACCAGCTGTCCCTCCTTCTTCCCTCCCACCTTCCCACAATCTGGTTTTCACAGAAGAGAAAACTGGAGGTGTGGGCTGGACAGGAGCCATCATTTTTCCTAGCAGGTAAGTCTAGACATAGCTTATAATACCCTGCATACCAGTTCTCTTCCCTCATTTCCAATCTGTAGCATATTTTTACTTACTTATATTGAAATGAGCATTTTTAAGCGTTCCAGTTTGATTGATGCTATGGAGAAATCAGTGTTGTTATTACTGCAAAATATTTAGGGAGGGATTGTTTCAACATTCTGGCTGTTTATCCAGTAAAATATTTTCCCTGAAACAGTGGAGGTTAAAATATGAGATTTGAAATCCCATATGCATTGACACAGATGCTATAACTTTCATTGATTTCAGTAGGGCCAGAAAGCCACCTCGTGGTGAATATTCTGCTCAGTCTATCTCTCCATGTACCTAATCCATTTAGGTGCTTCTGATACTAATCATTTTATTATCCTAGTGCTAAAAGTATGGACAGCAACACTGTGCAAATTGGAGTGATCAGTTCCATTAGAAAAAAAGGTATTATTAGAGATGCAAATAAATCTTTTCCTCAGTTATTTTCATGAAGTTCAGGTTAGGCATCTATGGTTTCAGTCACAGCTGTACACTTACTCTGTACTCCATAGCAGAGGTCTTGGGTGGTTGTCAGATATTCTTTTGGCTTAAAGATGCACAAGGAATCTTAAAATGATTTCACAATGTGTAATAAGGAATGATGAGTTGCACTGACAAACTAAAATTTGTACTTTAAACATTAGCACCACATGTTGTTAATCTAAAAAGAAACTTATTCTCTAGTAGAAAATCTTGTGACTACGCTATGTCCACCTCAAAGAATTAACTTGTTGCTTTCTTAAAAGATCACTGAAGAATATTTGAATATGAAAGGCTTTGTATAAAGTTACAGCCATGATAAATGTGACATTCTGTTGAAAACACTGTCTGTACCCAGACTGCATATCATTTAGTTAGAGGAAAAAGGAATAAAATACACAACAGGATCGTCTGTTACCAGTTACTTCAGAAAGAGACACTTACTGCTGAGATACTTCAGGTGAAAGCAGAGAACTGTGACAAAATATCCTGGTAGACCAAACACTGCTCCCTTGCTTCTGGTCAAAGTCTGACCTTTGCTGAAGCTGGAGCCACTGTTGGAAAGTACAGCCGGGGTCTGGCCTCAATTCTGGAGGTGGGGATTTGTGCCATGGGCCACGTTGCACAAAAAGCACGTGAGACACGCAGCAGAGCCAGGCGTCCAGGTGATTGTTTTGCTGGTGCCAACGTTGTGCATTGGCTGCTTGCTCCGTCAGGAAGCCAAAGCAAACCCAAAGAGCTATTTTCAGGCTGTGTGGTGGGGATGCGTGAGTTTCTGCAGGAGCAGACTGCCCAGCCATGGCAAGATAGAGTTATGCAGCAAGAGCTTGTGGTAGGCTTTGGTAACACATGGCCAGACGCTGTCAAGTCCTCTCCACTACTTTTAGAGTTTCTGGGATGAGTGCAAAAAAGGGAGGAACAGGGGAAAGAAAATCGCAAGCTGCGGTAGGAGTGCTTTATCCGTTGTTGTGCTTTTACGAATATGAACAGCAGGTAGTCCATTAAGCCTAGCATTTTCACTTAACAATTGGAGCTCTGATAGCCATTAGATGGAGGTCATATTTAATAGCAGTTGACTCCCTTTCTCCTACAGTACATTTAAACGATTCCTTGGCAAGTGAACTAAATTCACTTCTCCCGCACATGACACGGAGAGGATAGAAGGAAAGGCGTTTATTTTTGAAGAACTGGATCCCTTGCCACCCACTCCCTTCTGAATCTGAACTTCTATCTGCTAAGTCAGAATGAACTTTAATAAATGAGCTGAACTCATTAGCTATGTGAAACTCATGCTTACAGTCATAATGATTTTAAAATGTGTGGTTGCATCTTGAAGAAGAACAGAGCTTGACATAATTTCAGTTATCAAATACTGGTAATTGACACAGAGACAGGCTGTGCTTTACACTGGGCTATAATTAATCCACTTCAGTGACCTCAAAGGCTGCACTTCTGAGAAATCTACCACTTACGTTTTGATTCTTTGTCAACTACTTCAGCAGACATAAATTACAAATGAGGTACTAATGAAGTATTTCATCACCTGTTTACCTTCAGTGATCAGTTCCCTTACTCTAATTTACAGGAGGTACAATTTTTTTTGAAGCTACTGTCAGCTGGAGCTGCCCTTTACTCTGAGCAGTTATAAATTAGCACATAGCTTACCCTTGCTAGCTCTTTGTTCTGGTTTTAAAGCACTACAGCACTAGAGGGAACAAGTTTATGTTAGAAACTGTTGGACAAGAAGATAAAAAAATATATATTTTCTCCTGATTTATTTCTTCCTTAAAGATTCACTGAATGTAATTAAATTCCTCACCGGTATAAGTACACCAAATCCCATTGCACACACCCACTGCGTGAGTGTATCACACAGCAAGGAGTTTGACTGATACAGAGACTAGATCCTGCCATACTATCAAGCGCATGGAGTGATCTTGAGGTATATGTCAAAGAATCACTACGATATGCCATGGCATTAACACAAAAATACTGATGTTTCACCTGTGATGTTCACATAGCCGCCTCTAATGTGAAATGTCAGGGCTTAATTCCCCCATGCAGACTGAATAATCTTGTATGTCAGTAAGCAACAATGCGACTTTCAGAGGCTGGCAGATCAGGCACAGTTGTACTGTCTGCCCCATCCTTGTCCTGACCTTCTGCTCTCTGTCCCTATTCTGGTCCTGCTCCTGCCAGCGGCTCCCTCTGCTTTCTTCTCGTTTTCTCTCTTCAGTCCCCATAGCACCCTCCCATGGGCTCTGCATCATTCTCCAGGATGTAGGCTCCAGTGCTTTTACCCCCACCTAGTCAGGTGTCCTCAACGTCTTCCTGCTGGCAGCAGTGGTTCTCCTGAGCTGGTACCTCCTCTATCTTCCCCCCTTTTTTGGACTATTGTGTGGCTCATGGTACCTTTCATTCTAATGAAAACGGAATGTCCTGCCTGTTTTAATGTAAGTGTTCCATATTTTATCAGCTCTTCTAACTCAGGAAAAAAATTAGAAAAATCTCCTAATGTTTTTCCAGAAACCTAAGAGGAAGGGTGAAGAAATTTAATTATGGGGAAAGCTATGCGTAATTTGTAAGTTGTGTTTGATACCAGACACTTTGTGTGGAAGCCACTAATGGACTAAAAGTTGGCTGCAGTTCAGGGCAAATTTACTTTTCAAGTTTGAACCAAACCAGTGAAGGTACTATGTGACAGTTTGTCTGGATTTCGTTGCACGTTGAGGTGGAACAAGAGGCTGCCTGACTAATGAGGGTAAAACTTAGTTATTTATTTTTGATGGGGTCCTTAACTGACTGTTGAAGAAAAGAGAGAAACAAGTGAGGCTCCAGTGTTCTAGAGGAGGTGGCAGCACAAAAAGTAAGAGAGAAGAACCTTGGGCAACACAGGAGCTTCTAACACTGCCAGACACGAGGCACTGAAAAGCACCTAAGCATACAATTTAGTCTACAATTCCATGTTTAATGTAGTAAATGAAGCCACAAGCCAATGTCTAAGGAAAACTGTGTTCCTTTTCCTTGGTTTGCTTGCACTGACAAACATTTTTGAAAAACGGAACTGCAAACCTGCAATATCACTTAACGAGAGATGAGAAGAAAGTATAATAAAGGTACTCCTGGGCTCAGCACTGCGCAGGGCCCAGGGCAACCACACTGCAGGGTCCTAGTTCCACCAGGAGACAGCGAACAGGAGGTGTCCTGAACAGCCTTCAGCCCAGATGGTGCTGCACCTTGCTGAGACCCAGCAAAGTTAAAAGCACAAGGCCCAGCAGGTGGGGGCTCAAAGACATACTTGGAAGTGCACAGATCATGCTCCTTAAAAAATTTCCTTTTCAACCTCTTTATGAATCCAGGCCCAGTTATCATAAAAAAGCCACAGTTTAAGTCCCATTGAACTGGTAAAATCATATTCTGAAATCATTTTTTTCTGGGGCTATTTTGCTGTAGGTATAACAGCTGGCAATGCTGAGGGTAGGAATGCACTTGAGACAACTCCACCGGAAGGCCATGTGCACTGAACCCTGGCCACCCTTCCCCAGACATCTCCTATTTGGAAACCCATTGCTGAGATTCATTGCCCTGCGTCAGGGAAGACCTGCTCCATGATCATTGCTCTGTGGAAAGTATGGGAAAATTGAAAGCTGTGTTTGTCTTCTGAATGTGCTATTTCCTGCAGCTCAGCACATCTTTTTCTCTCCATCTCTCTCAGCAGAGCTGATGACCTCTCAGACTGCTCTGAGCTGACCACGCTCAGTGCAACAAAAAAATAAAAACTGGGAAAAAATTGGGAAAAAAACAAAATCCGAAGCCAAAAGTGTCAGTAAGGCCCTCACTTACTAGCATTTTCCATAATTTTCCTAATTGTTTTGCTATATAAGGGGAAAAAGAGTTACTACCATAGCAACTGTCACAACACATAATACTGAGCATTTCTTTAAACAAGCTGTACTTTTTGCAAGTGCATGATGACTTTTTTTTTAGTTTGCACATTTTTAACTGTTGTAATAAGCATGCAAAGGATCTAATCATTTTTTGTTATTGATGAGAGTTTGTGTTTTTGTGGTATTAAAGAAAATTTTATCTAGAAAAGAAGTAAATTCTACTTATGGGAAAGCAATAATGAAGATTAAGTACACAGACTTCAAAAAGTAAAGAGAGAGGAAGACGGCAGTGAGAAGAAGCTTTTCAAGGTGAGCAGGGCTACAGAGAAGTTTAGTATACCCTCAATTCCTTTGATTATTTCTGTCCTCAGCAATGCTGAGAGGGATTTGAGGTTATCCAGAACATTAAGTCGCTTCTGAATCTACCCTTACAGAGAGAATTGTAAGGGCTGCTGGGAGAGGAAAGCCAGATTTTGAGAAAGTAGTTAGGGCCCTCTGTTCTTGCAGGAGCTTGGACAACATTAACCACTACACAGATCTCATATACGTCTGACAAATTTTTCTGTGTAATTCTCCCTTTCATTTATTTTTTTGTGGCCTGGTCTTGTGCAAAATTTTTGTTTCAATTTTGTCCCCAGAACTCTTTAAATTTTGAAGACCAAGAAAAAATACCTATTGTAGTTTAAAGTAGAAGGATTTTGACTAGAAGAAACCTGGAAAATTACCCTTCTTTTACCTAAAGCCTATATGGAAAAGCTAGAAGAAGCTAAAGCAGTGTGGGCAAATACAAATTTTTCCAGGTCAAAATATTTTAAAGGGTAAAAATTCCTTGAAAAGATCTGTGTACCTTTCTTAAGGTTCAACCTCAACAAAGAGATTAAGTCTGTGCTTAATTATAAGCACATTTAAGTTCTCTGCTTAAGTGACGTCTGAATTTGTCTTCCTTCCAAGCCTTGTGATTGGTACACATTTTCATTGTTACTCTGATTAAAAATAATAAATGTTTTTTAAAAGCGTAGGAAAAGATAGAGAAAACTGAAGACTATGTGTCTATTTTAATAATTACATATACATAGGAATTATAATTACATAGTCATTAAGTCTTGTTCACATAAAATCCTGGCTAGCTTATTTTTATGAAGTAATTTTTAGTTTCTGTAGTCTTATTACTCACATAGCTGGCAAATGTACATTTGTTACAAGTCAAGAATTATCTGAAAGGTAAATTTCATATTAATGGAACTGTTGTACTTTCTTTGAAAACATCTTTGGTTTTTTCATTGCTTACCATAATTTAAGACTTGGCTGCATAACTAGTGTTGCACTTTGGCAATTGCTAAAATGGTCTGTGTGTGGTCAAGACAGCTGTGTCTGTTGTTACTGAACATAATGCTGACTTAAGTAACCAGTATCCGCTTCAAGTAGGATTTCAAACCTTTTTGCTTTCTTTCTCTAATACCAGGTTACACAGACAGAGGAAAGGGGGGCCAGTGCTGACCTGTCTTCTTGTTGTTCTGATAAACGTACAACAGGCAGATAGAGCACGAACAGATTGCAATCTCTGCCTTCAAACCTTCAGTGATGAACAACAGCTGAGCAATTTCAGAATGTTGTGTTTTGGGGTTCATCTCCCCATCTAACAGAACACTAATCCTCAAATGACTTCAATTTCCACTTCCAAAGTGTTCTGAAGAAATCTCATGCTGTCTGGTGCAATGCTTTGGTCTTCGAGCAGCACAGAGGTGGTCTGATCCCTATCTCACTGGGAACTGGGAAACAATGTCACCCAAGTCAACATGTAAGTAGTATATACAATATCTAAACTTGGCATGAGAGGAAAATTGCCCCATGATTACGCCACTCAAGGAAGTACTTTTAAAACTAAGAAGAGAGATGGGGATCAAACAGATATAAAGGGCTTTAGGGCAATCATGCCAGCTGAGGAATGCATGCCTGAACAACAGCGGGCGGTGGCTACTGCCGTGCAGCCAGGCTGCTCCTCTGTCCACATCCTGCCCCAACGCACATGTCCCAGGAAAATCCCTCCACTAGCCCTGCTGCCTCGGGAGCTGATGCCAAGCCAGTCTCTGAAGAGCCTGCCCCCGCTGCTGGGGCTGACGGATGCCACCTGCCTCCTAGGGTGGGCATGGAACAAGGGCAGCTGGCACCACCATGTACCCTTTTCCCAAAGTGACCTCCTCATGGAGGGAATGAAGCAGTCCCTGTGCCATGCATTATGCAATTTACATGTAAATGATGAGGAGAATATGCACAAATGAGCTGCAGATACGTTGTTTCAGTGGATTCCACCCTGCAGAATCTGGTTTCTGTCAGCAGTGTATGTGAATGGCGTTTCTGCATGCTAAGGAAACCAAGATGTGATTGCTTTTAAAGAATATACCTACTTATACAATGCTGAGAGAAAACAGGAAAGCACTATGTATTTGCATCTTAAAATAACACTGCTTTTTCTAGTCATGAAAGATTTGAGCTATACCTCCCATAGCATGCACAAACATTAAGCTATTTTTCAGGGAATATGACTATTGAGATTTATTCCAACATATTCCAGAACACCCTTGTAAAATGAGATCTAACATCAAGTGAACAACGTGTCCTACAACCCCTCCCCCTCTTTTTTTAAAACCAAGTAGCAAAAAAAAAATTGTAAAAAAAAAAAGAAATCAAGACGTGCTTTAAATTAACCTTTAAAGGTCATGTTGGGACAAAGCCATTTAAACATATATCAAAAGAGTAGATAAATATGCAGCTTACTGCAGTGTTCTTGTACAGTAAGAGCATGTCTTTATTTTACACCTGGTTGATTCATATACAATACATACATTCTTGTAGGTGACCCTGAAACTACTGTCTATAGTTTTTAAACATTCGTGTTACAATTGAAGCCATGCAAATCTGTGTGAACAGCTTAAAAAGTGTGTTTTTTTTTCTTTAAACAAATAATGCAAATAATTTCTTTGTTGTAAGAGGCATAAATCAATTTATTTCTGTTGGGTTCACTAGACCTACCACAATTTGCACTAGCTGAAAATCTGGCCCTCATTTTTAATCCACAGATATACTTTGTCATTGCAGTTTATGTAAACATGAGATCAGCTAGTGCTTCCAGACCCAAATGAACTCTTTGATAGTTCAAACTCAAACTTCAGTTTTAAATCTGAATTTTGCTCTCATAATTTATCTTACAACTGACCACAAGTAGACAAAGAGTGTTGCTGGGTTTTGTGGTATGATTTTGTCTGGGGATTTTTAAATTTAAGTGCCCTGTTCTTGTCCAGATATAAAAATTTAAGTGACCCATTAAAAGTAACATAGCTGCGTGCACTCGTCTTAATAAGCTTTGAAAGAGCATTCTGTAATAGCCCAAACAAATCCAGCATCCAACAGATTCTCATTGTTTGAGTCAATCCGCATTATAAACTATGTATGTCTTTTAACAAATGAGGTTATTTTCAAGTTATGGGAGCACAGGAGAGAATAAGAAATAGGTGAATTTCTATTTCTGTCCATAATTTTAAAATGCACACACAAGTTTGGACTGAATATGTCTTCTTTTCATGTGCAAGAACCAGCCCATGAGAAAACTGAAATAAAACAGTTATTCACAAATGTGGTTTCAAACACTGGCATTTTATACACAGTGTCAGTATTATTAATTTTGTCTTGCATTTTCCCAAATAATTCAAACTACTTTGTAGTCAAAACAATCAGAAACATAGACTTGGTTCACAACTGCACAGCTACATAGGAATGAAATACATCAGGTATTTCATAGTGGATAACCTTGCTGAACACATTAGAGGGAGCAAAAAATACTTAATCCACTTTAAACTACTGGGAGGATTTCAGTTGGCAAACTGGTCGTACTGGAATTTGACCATATGCCACCAACACCTCCATGAAGTGCTCTGAAATGAAGTTTCTCAGGAATGAAACAGTTGACTACTGTATTGAGAGGTGGGAGCAGTGTAAAATAATAAATGGTACAGAAAATAACATGAGGTAAAAACTGAATATAATAATGACCATATTACCATATGCTTTCAAAGCACTTTCTATTTGAGGATTTCAAAATGAATTTTTACACATGTACTGCTATAATAGAGGGAAATATTATGCTTGTATTACAGAGGAGTAAACTGAGGCATAGAGAATTTACACCACTTGCTTTAGGCAACACAGATGGTTAATGGGAATGCAGGGAATATAATTAGCAATTCTGGATTATACTGTGCTATTTAAATCACAAGACCTTTTTCTCTCTGAGGTGCTTCTTATTCGTTTAGGACCAGGTTTGGAAAGATTTATATGAAAAGTTGCAGACAGAAATCTGTAAGGACTTTCAACAGCACTGTTCAAGTCCAGGGGGAGTTTGGGTCCTAAATCACTGAGAGCACCTGGGTCTAAGCCTTGTGAAGTCAAGCAGAGCTGGAGAACCCCAGGACATCTCTCCATGCTAGCATAGCCCGGAGATACTTGGTTCTTCAAGCGCACAACGCCAGCAGATCTGCTCATTATCCTTGAAACCTTCTTACATGCTGAAAATAACAGGCTTAGCTGAGACACAAGACACTGTACGGTATTTTATTTCTGGGACATGTTTTCCTCTCTACCTACACTGTGTGGATTACACTCTGTAGATGATTGTCCCCTACAGTGGCCTTCTGTTGTTTAAAAACTGAAGAACAAGAACCACAGATCCCTCCAGAGGCACTGCTCTTCGTGTAATAATAGATGAGCTGTCATTAAGCATCAGTGTGGAAAGACTGCCGTCAGTCTTGGCAGTTCTTACTCCAAAAATCAAGCTTTGAAGTTTTCCCTAGTGTTGAGGTTTATGGTATAAACACAAAAGCAAAGATTAAGTTTTATAGGTAGTTTACCAGACTAAACATAGTTGTGAAAAGTGTTAGAAAGATTCCAAACATAGCAACAACCTCCACAGTGAAAACAATGAAATTTTGGAATTGCTGTCTACCAGCTCCACCACATGGCAAAGCAGTAATTTACAGGTTGGTTGCTAGACAGAGGATAATTTAAAATTAAATTTTAACCTGCATTTCTTCAGCAGGCGATGGAGGAATCCCAGAGAGTGAAACCATGACAAATGCACGTGAGAAGTCAAAATGGACTTCATGAGACTGTAAGTCATAGCCTGCCAGAGCAGATAACGCCATTTAGATAAAAAGATGTCTCCCTTTGCCAGGTTAGAAACCATCTTTCCTCACGTATATGTAGGACTGTAAAACTTGATTTCTGCTTCGAGCTCCTGCACATGACCTTATGCTTAATTAATACTGGAGAATGCCCTGGCTGCAGACATGGATAGGAGAGATCATGACAAAGCTGTGGTGCCACAAGGTTCCTCCTCTGCTATGCCACAAGCCCACCAGCCCTTGGTCTTATTGTGCCCTGCTTAGGAAGGAGAAAAAGAGGAGAGGACAGTGGGCAGATGTTCCTGGCCCTGCTCATTTCACTCTCCCTGGAGGTGAATTTCACGCCACGAAGGACATGTGCTTCTGCTCTCCTTTGAGGCACACGGAGTTGAAACCCATCTCCTCCATGACAGCAGGTGATTTTTAGTGGGGTGGAGGGACGATGGATCTGTCTTGTAAAAAAAAAAAATGTTTAAAGCATTAAATTGTTTATTGACAACACAAGTTATCTTGATTGACTCAAGTCATACTACTTACTAGTGTACTATTACTACATACTAGTAGTGTACTACATACTAGTAGTGTACTACTACACACTAGTAGTGTACTACATCCTACATACTAGTGTACAGACATAATCTAGCCAGGGACATAAAGGGGAACAAGAAGAATTTCTACAGGTATATCAATGACAAAAGGAAGGCTAGGGAAGATGTGGGCCCTCTCCGGAAGGAAACTGGAGACCTGGTCACGAGGGATGTGGAGAAGGCTGAGGTGCTCAATGACTTCTTTGCCTCAGTCTTCACTGGCAAAGGCTCTAGACACACTGCCCAAACTGCAGAAAGAGAAGGTAAGAAGTGGGAGAAGGAAGAACTGCCCACTGTAAGTGAAGATCAGGTTCCAGACCACCTAAAGAACCTGAAGGTATACAAGTCCATGGGGCCTGATGAGATTCATCCACGGGTCCTGAAGGAACTGGCGGATGAGGTTGCCAAGCCACTATCTGTCGTATTTGAAAGGTCATGGCAGTCTGGTGAAGTTCCCACTGACTGGAAAAGGGGGAACATAACCCCCATTTTCAAGAAGGGGAAAAAAGAAGATCCTGGAAACTACAGGCC